>OY735142.1:96028-696028 GCA_963457615.1 Nicrophorus investigator
CATACACACATATTCACGCATTCCGGGGATACCCCGTGCGAAGCCTCACTTCAGTCTGCAACGGAAGTTGATTAACATTGGAACCTTGCGAGTCCTTTCCGAAACATCCGCGCGCCATCCGACCCGAAGACTGAAAGACTTAAAGGATTACCTACGCGAAATGCACCTCGTCACACGCACACAAATCCCCTCTGGTAAGTCAAAAACTTACTTCAACAAATCCCGAAAGCCCCCAAAAAAATGAAGAGATTCCAGCGTAAATCGTTCAAGCATTAATTTATTCCGCGACAACCAGGAATGGCGGCTGCTGCGGCGGCGGTGAAAGGGGGTGGGGGATGGTTTGGGTTTTTGGCCGTTCGGTTTGATGTTGGAATTGTGGGCAGAAGCTTTCGCTAATTGTAATTTCTATGGAAGCCTCGTTGCATTGCAAATATAGAGCGAGCGAGTGGTGGCGAATTTGGTGTATGTGCGAGTGAGTGAGTGAGTGGCATTAGCGTTTGGTGTTTATCTAAGAGGGGGATGTGTTTATTCAGAGCCCCGGGAATTAACCATCCAACCGCTATTCGATCTCCCAGATAAAACCTCTTAATTCTCGAACCCTCGCATTCTCCACCACCTCCTCCTACCATAGTCCCGGATCCGTCCTCAACGTCGAGGGGGTGGACGAGCCCCGTCTCTCTTTTATCGCCTCGACTTTTATTTTTCATTTCATTATTTATTAAATTACACACAAATGCTGCTCCCACAACGCACGCACCACAACATTATTATCAAAGCAATTACCCAATCTAACCCAACCCCTAAAACCACCCCTCCGGTTGCTTTATCCTAATCGAATGGGGATGCACGTTTAAAAGCCGGAAATAAAAGGTCTAATGGATCCGCGACGCCTTCGTGTGTCTACTTAATTAAAATGGCGCTCTTTACGATCAGATGTTACGTCACGTCACTGTTCCATTTGCGGATTAGTTCGACGATCAACGTAATCACACGCCGCCATGAGTAAGCGAACAACGGCAGAGCTAAAAGAAACTTGCTTCAGGTATAAAAATCGATAGAAAACCCGAACCCAGTACTTTGTCTAATCCTTTTACTCACCATCTGGAATGGTAATTAAGTATTACTAATCTTCAATCATGACATTTTTTCGAATATTTCTTAGCCGCATTATTTATTTGCTTTTATCATCTTCAAAAGATTTACGGAAAGATTTTTTTGTTATGATTATCCTGTGCATCTTCCTCACGTGTCTTCTCTCTCTGGTATCGACCTATTTTTGCGTTCACAAAAATCTCGATGATGATGACATCTTCCTTCAAACTGTAAAAACAAGCGACACGATGCGACCTCTTTTACGCCCCCGCCCCCGGAAACTGGCGCAAAAGTCGAAAGGAAAGAAAATCGGTACAGGATCAAAGGTAGACGAGATCTATATTAATATGAATGAATCGAGGACGATTTGGATGGATCCTTTTCGCATCGATAGCAAAGCAAATAAACAAAAATGCATATAAATTTATATACGCTTTCGAACCACGAAGTGCCATTGGGAATTGTTTTTGTTTTACGTGTGAAGTGCTTTTAGTGCATTGCTGCATTCTAATTTAATTCATAAATAAATAAATATATATATATATATGTTAATTTGTTAATTATTTTTAGTTATAACTGTCCAGGTTTTATATTTTCCTTAATTGAATTGATTTATTTAAAATGATAAATGTTTAAAGTAATATAATCGTTGGTGTTGTCTGTACTAATACAACTATGTAGTTGGTGTACGATCTAATTAGCGCAGGAAAGGTTGGAATGCAGTGTGCGTTCCGTGGGTGGGTGGATGCATATATATATGTGTGTGTGTGTAAATTATTTTTGGGCTTCACCGAGACCATTAATATGTATTAATGGAAAAGCAAAACATGTGACACGGGTTGAAATTTGTCTGAAGGAACGAGCGTAACACGTGTGATTCATCATCCAGTCGACAGAGCCAGGGAAGAGAGGAAAGCTAACAGCAGGATAACACAGCAGAAGCAGCAGGTTCTAACCACGAAGGCAGGAGGAGTAGATGCTGCTGGAGAGTAGAAGAGACAAAGAAGATCACGACGAAATGAATGTATTTATGGAGACACGTGTACGCATTTAAAGAAACTACAAATCAGCCTCGACTCACTAATCTCTGTTTACCTTACTTATTAAAGCCCGAATTATTAACTGCGAGACCGCGTGGATGGTTGGACTCACATCACATCGAAAAAAAAACAACAAGAACAACAACTACCCCCCTAGACGAGAAGAGAGGAAAAGGTAAAGGGAATTTAATTTTCTTTCACATTTCACGCTGAATTTGTATTGAATGACCATGCAAATACTCTCGACAATAGAAGCTGAAGCAACGAAACTATATTGCCGCAATTTTATGGTAAATTTGTTCGCTCACCGAAAGCTCACCCAAAGATATTCTTCACTTATTACGTTTGTTTGTTCGCTTTGCACTCGAAGAAAAGTGGACAAACAATCGTCTCTCGGCCACCGAGAGCACCTGTGCGAGGTGTGAAAATTTAGATTTTTCTACTTCTTTCTTCCTCTTATCTTCTATATCCAATGCTTTACTTCATTCTTCGACTCCTATACTCTTTCTGTCTTTTTTTGTTTGGACTGCTGCAGAGGCGAGAGCGAGACGAGACGAGGATAGTCGTCGGGTTTGATGCGAGCGGAACCGGAGGGCGACATATTTCGAATAGCTGCCGTGTGGAATCGCGGCTGAATAAACATCCAACCGCAACAGAAGTAGGATAAATCTCATTCCGCACGAACAAAGTCGTTACTTCTTTTTTTTGTTCATCTCTCTCTCTATCTCTCATGTACACAATGAGTTCACCCTCTCCCCTTTAGATACTTTAAATTATCAATTTTCTATTAAAAGATCCAACACAATGAATCGTCACCGCTCGCACGTCTATTCTTCTTTCTCTAATAAATAAGAACAAACTTAGCTTGATTAATTTATTAGCATTTTCACTAAATAATTAAGTTAATAAGAAAGATTACTAGGAAGAATTTGTTCAATTATTCTAACTTTTATTAAATGTTAAATATATTTTCTTAACATTTTATTGAACTTAATCAGACTCAAATCGATTAATTCAGTAATAATTCATTAACGGTTTAAGCGTGCATTTTTTTCTTTGTCGTCACCGTTGCAATTCTTGTTGTTGTTGCTTGTTAATTGTTTTCCAGAAAGGTGCTTGTTTTCGAAGCTTAAAACAACAGATCGCGGATCGTGGTTGTGCGATGAACAATTTAGTTTTGTGCATTTTTTATGTTTGTTGCTTTGGTTAGTTGGTTGTTTCGTAGTAGGCGGAGATCGATTTAGATTTCAGGTTAATTGAATAATAGCATATGTATACATATATAATAATGTGTGCGAAAATGTTGTGGGAACGCGTGAAAGCGCGTGCTTTCGATGGAAATTATTATTATTCTGCCCCAGTGCGGAGGAAATGCGATGAAATATGCGAGAGAGAGAGGGAGAGAGAAAGCGAGACTACACACCTTCAGGCTATTGGCGGTTGAGTGGATGCTAATAACATATCCACAAAACATTCGCCATCCCAAAATGCATGCATCCGCCCCATATCATTCCCATCCTCTCTCATCTCTCTCTCTCTCTCTTGTTTACCGACGGAAATTTATATTTTAAGCAAATATCTAAAAAACACTATACACTCTGGTAAAATCACAAATTTCGTTCACACTTGCTGCTATAGTCTGAACCCGATTTAAAACACCACATCAATTAGCAGATACTCAATCTTATATTCAATTTTCAGAAAATCAAAGAGCAAATTCAATTATTATTATTCAATTAATAAGTTTAGATATTTTGGATAACTTTAATTGAAATTAATTGAAAAATTGATTAATTATCAAACAATGTAATGAAATGCAATACAATTTGAAAAGTTTTGAATGAAAGTAGTAAATCGTTTGTATCGTTTATGACAAACAATATACATAGAATATACACATCGGTACAGATTGCTGTTTGTTATTGCAAGGGTTATTGTGTACATTGTACGACGTCCTAAGAAGAAGAAATGATTGGGATCAGCTGCGGCCGTGGCACAGACGAATGGACGTGTTCGATAAATAAATAAATCTTTTCGGTTATGATATATTTACAATGTCTTTTTTTTTGTATTTATATGTTCAGGAACGAGAGAATCGGAAGAATCAGAAAGACAAAGTAAGATGAATGGAAGTGAACGATCGGCCTGCGCCATATCCAACCAATCCGACAGTTTTTCAAAAACAAAACACAAGAAAAAAATTACCGCAGCTCAGCAAGAACAAGTTGAAGAAGAAGAAGGATTGGCAGGGAGCGAAGAAAAAAAATGGAGTGGTGATGAAGAGAAGGAGGATGTGGAGGAAAGAGAAAGAAAGGAGGCCCAGAGTTTGTTTCTGCTATTTCCTGTATAAATACACAATCTGTCAAGAGTTCACCACAATAATCGTGTGTATATTGTTTGGATTTTCCACGGTCTGTATATTTTTCGATTCTTTAATTGTATTCCGATACAACTAGTCTCGTCGAATCGCACTCGACGCGTGACGCCGACGATAACATTCTGTACAATAACATAAAATTGAGAGAAAAGCAAAGAAACAAGCAAAATTCTGATATTTCATTCGACCTTTTGTCGAGGTGTTGCTTAACTGGAAAAACAGTTCCATATTTTTAGTATAAATATATTTATAGCAGTAGACGATTGGCTACTTAAGGGACGAGCATGTATATCTTTGGCGCGCATTTCGCCTCCCCTCTGTTATTCTTGCTAAACAGTTGTGAAATTGGAAAGGAAAGAAAAGGAAAGGAAAGAAGAGAGAGAGTGAACGGAAAGTCGAAGGAAGCGAAGATCTAATGATCGAATTACCCGGTCTTCAAATGTAATGTTAGAAATATCTTCAGGAGGTCTGCACGAGGAGAGGTGATTGACGTTGACACAACGCATCTGCACTGACAGTTGAGTGGATTCACAGCGGGACAGCAGCAGCAGTCTCTCCACTACTACTGCTCCACCACCATCTACTTCCATCGTTTTATTTTCATCCATCCTCATTTTACTTTTTTATTTTCATCCATCCGACATTTAAACAATTGGCCAATTTACGCGTATCCCGTCATTTTAAATGCGTTCTAAATTTAAACTTTTTAACACAGCCAACCAAAGGAGTAACAACAAGTGCACAAGCAGCAGCAGCAGCAGCAGAGAGGAGACGCGACAAGAATCATTTGCAGAGGGATCCATTTTTAGATTGATCGGCAAATATTTGGACGTTTGCCGCCTCCAAATTTATGGACTTCGCGCGTATTATTCTTGCGTCTTTACGATTTATTATTATTAATACGTCCCTGCCCAGTGATTTATTGTATTTAATCCATGAAGCGCGAATTCCTCTTCATCCGTGCATTTACACGTTACGGGCTTCGAACCCGCCGGTAATGCATTTAATTTTATTTGCTATCAGAAACGACTAAAGAAACCTTCGCAAACCTTGTTTGAACGTCGGACAATTAACTGGCGGACACTGGAATCCAACAATATTTAGATTAACATTTTTAAGTACTTGGAAAGTAAAATAAACCGCAGATCGAAAACGTTTTGTGCACTTTAATTCGTTTATTAAAGCAGAGTACATGAACAGTTGTTTAATGATCATCGGTGTTAAAGCAAGAAACATTTAAAAAAATGGGAATAGTTAATTATCTGAACAATTAGTTTTAATAAATATGCTTGTTAAACAATTTTCAAGATATACAGAAAATGGAAAATATCACATTAAATCTATAGATTTAATTTGCAATTAATAAATAAAAAATAATAATTTTTTTTTAACGAATTAATACAGTTTTGTTTCGTTTTATACAATTAAAATAATTAATTTTATTTAGATTGATTGGATCGTAGTTAAATTAGATGAAAATTGAAAGCAGTGCCTTTGAATAAAAATGTTGTTATTTGTATTAAGTATTGTGTTTATTTGTCCAAAGGGAAAAAGAAACACTCGAGCACTTGAGTGTTGATTATAATGATCGAAAACAATTTCACTATTACTAATTGATTGGGTTTATTTACTTAATTGCATAACGCGTGGTGGGCAATCCAATAACATAAATAATTAATCCGTCGCCGCAACGGAGTGCGAAGAAGCGTTAATGTGAACAGAAAAAAGGTGATTGAGGTAAAGAGAAGAAAGAGTGAGTGAGAGTTATAAATATGAAATGAACGAAGTAGGGGAGTCGTGGTTTTAACGAATAGGGTTTTTTTTGTGTGCTTGCAGATAGACACACAGGCATGCTAAGAAGGGAAAGGACGTGTGTGGACAGCACAAAGGGGGATACAACATGGCGCCGCTCGACCAATAGAAACGCGCCGTATGGACAATGACGAAGGGCAGAGCCTGCGGCCCCAATCGTCCACCACTTCACGCGACAGCCTGCATCAATATTATTCCAGGGCCCCCCTCGTCCATCCATTGTCCACTTCGCAGCCCACCGCCGCCACCGCGGTCGTCGTTGTAGCCGTGTCACGATCTCACTCCTACCCGAAAAAAAAATAAAATAAAACCCTTCTCGGTTAATTCACGCGATTCAACACACTACTGCTCTCTACTCTCACCTTTCCTTTCGACCACATAAAATTTCAAAAGGTATCAACGCATCCTGTCGGTATCCTCCGCAAACTCTACCCTATTCCTCGTCCTTCTCTTTAAGAACGGCGTACGGTAGTCCGAAAACCCATTCATCTTTCGGCCAAAACATCAATACAGTTTTATCCTCCGGGAAGTCGTCTTTCATACGAAAGTAGGAGAAGAGCACGCATCCGAAGCAGCAAGTCACAGCCATGAAGGCATGCCACAGACCGTGCAAATAAGGAAACCCAATTCTTCTCCAAACATTGCAAAACACTTTATCGTTGATCCAGCAAATCAGCGCCAAACCCCACACGACCCAAACAACCAATCCCAATCGCTTCACTCTAGGATTTTCGCTCGCCGTGATCTTCAAAGCCAACACTATAACCGATGGAATGCACAGACTCATCAATGCAAACGCATTCCAAATCGGATTTACTACTGATAATGCCGTGCCGAAAACTGCGACAACTAAACAGAAAAGTCCTAATCTCTTTCGGTTTCCTATAAGAATCTTTGGGAACATTTTTTTAGGGTAGAATATCCAGAAGGCGACGCAGTACAACCAGAGTATTCCTAGCTCATCCAAGAATTGTCCTAGTAAACTCAAAGTGGCGTGGAAGTACGCTGAGCTCAAACCGATGAGGATTATCGATATCCAAATTCCGAAGAATTCTAACTTCTGTTTGTTTCCGCACGTCCGTAGCAAACACATTTCCGTTGCCGGTATAGTCACGAAGAGCACGTTACTGAAGGTGTTCACAAATTCTGCAATCATCGACGACATAATATAGTTCTCCTCGCACCAATCCACAGGAGAACTACCTCTTTCCAATAACTTCCACATTTTTATCAACTTTCAGATTTTCAACTATTTAAAACATGCGACAACTGTGACACTTACAAGCTACTTTAAAAGTTTTGTTTTAAATATTTGAAACATCAATACGCACATTTTGTTGTAGAAAATAAAAATATAATTTAACATTCAATATTCAATTTCCTTTCTGAAAACATTTAATTTTCCTTGAAGATAAGATTCAAAAATATTATAATTTAAATTAATAATGAAAACTTAATACAGGCAACTCATTTAACACGCAGTAGTATTGCAATTTGAATTCTAAGAAAATGTAAACTCACTTTGTTTGAACAATATAATTGTACAAAGCACTATTTCAAAATTGTATTCATATCTTATTTAATTTTATGAACAACTTAGTATCTACATTTTTTTTTAAACTTTTACTGCTTATTACAAGGAACTTATTTATAAGCTAAAGCTTTACTATATAAATACATAATTTATTTTATTCAAGGCAAAATTTATTGAAAATTAAATTTCTTCGCTATTGCTTTGAATTTTATGTTATGAAACTCTTTATGCACGTTCGCATCAAAATTGATGAAAACCTTCAATACACTCAAGTATTGTGTGTGGTGTGCAAATTATGGTCCTGTATGGTAAAATTGAATTTCTGCAGACCCAGCGAAGATCATCCGGTGTTAATTAGAAAAAGATGAAAGTTTTTGGAATAATTAACTCGCTTGTGGTAATCATTTTTAGTCCATTTACCACTGATAATAGATAATAACCAAGAGGTTCAGTGATGGAATTGTAAGTGATTGCAATTAATGAGTTAATTAGGTATTTTATCATTTGCGGAAATCTCTAGTGAGAGCCAAGCTGAGTCTGCAGATTGGCCTGATGCTGGAGCACCAGAAGGCAGAGATAAGATGGGCGATGATAGTCTTCAACCACCAAGTCCGAATGCATTGAAAGTTGCTGCAACTGAGTGCTTGAACAGTTGGATTTCCTATTTACAGGTTAATATTATAATAAGAGCATATGTAGTGTGAATTATAAAGTTTTTGTTTTAGATGTTGAATAGCTTGTGTTCCGCTGGGTTGAGGCTCTCCCAATCATTGAATAATTTATCGCAGGCCCAAAATATACAACTGGCAAGTCAGAATGTCACTGCTTGGGATGAACTAACTAAATCCACTGTGGTTGCTAGCCACACTGTCAAGACCCATATTGCTGCAGCTATGCAGGATCTGTGCATTGGGGAGACATTCACTGATATTGATGCACAGAGGCAGCAGGAGCATAACCAGCAGATTATTACAGAAAACTTGCTGACATTTATTAATCTGCAGTATCAGTTTTCTATAGCAGGTTGTGAATGTCTTGGGGCTATGGCCATGTGTCCTTCTTGTCAGACAATGGCTGGTGGTTTGCATGACCCAGAGTGCAGCATGGCCAATTTGCAGCAATGCTTTGCACGACTGTACACGCAAGACTCACGATCGCAAATGTCCAGTCCTCATTTGCTGGAGAGAGGATCGTTGGATAGTCCTAAGGGAAGTGAAGTTCGAGGCCCATCGCCTTTTAATGAAGCTCGTGGGCCGAGTCCGATACATAACTTCCCAGGTTTCATCGAGACTATCCGTGGGCCTCTACCCAATCCTGGACAGTTGATGAGCATGAAGTCACCTTTTCCTGGACGAGGATCCAGGTCTCCTTTGCACTTTCCGCTGTTTCCTCTGAGCGGTCAGAGAAGGTGGTCGGAGGCTGCGGCTGGAGAAGCTGTATCTAGTGAAGGAGGTGACGGTGCAATGAGGAGGTGGTCCATGCCATGGGATTGCGGAAGGTACGAAACGCCTTGGCATCAGAGATATTTACCTTCCAGACTTACTGTTCCGAGTGGTGTTTCGCAGGAAAGAAGTCGGAGTACCACACCAGGTCTGTATCAATTCAATTTGTAGATCCATATTCGTACACAAAGGTTAATGCGATGATACATTGTAGAAAACATACCGCAAGTTGGGACAATTACAAGCGGCGAAGGATTATCGGAAGCTATACAGCTTCTTTCCTGCAGGCCCATGAAATGCGTTGCAATGCCTCAGAGCGGTGGTACTTCCTCCTGGGGAGGTGAAGGCCACGACGAAAGGATCATGAAAAAATATCCAGGAGCATTGCAAAGGTAACACAAACAGTAGCATTTCATGGGTCTGTTAAAAAAAAAGATTTAAACTTTCAGAGGGTGCTGGCAATCTTTCGATGCACCTCATAGTACCGCTATGTCCGTAACGGAACATTACGACATCTTTCCTCCTGGTCTTCCACTTACTTCACGCAAGAGCAGTTCTTCTACTGATTCTTCATCTTGCCTATCCATACATAGCAGATCGACCACCGGATCATCGGAAAAAGAAGGTGGAGGGGTGAGTTTCGCAATGTTTGAAATGAAAAGATGATTGGGTTTTAACCGATTCGCATGCTATTTGCAGGATGCTTTGAGACTGCATACAAATCTATACTCCATGTGGAGTGGCAACGAACATCTGCCTTTTATAAGACTGCCGGAGTCTCAGGAGCCGCAGGACGATAGCGACACCGAAGACACCCCAACCGATGCAAAACTGTTTCCTAAACCCATTTGATTGGAACTCGTTGCTAGCTACCACATATTTAGCTTTAATAATGATAATCGGGTCCAAGCGATTTATTGGAGTAGTTACAAACATTAGCAATATACGCAAATCAACTGCCAAAAGAAAGAATAAACGAGACGAAAAGAAGAATTGTCGAATTGTTTTACAATAATTTGTTGTTGTAAATTTACCTGTATAGTACGTATATATATATATATACATATAGGTTCAGTTAAGTACGAGAAAATCGTTACGAACGTACATAATTTTATATATTATACAAGAAATTATACAAAATACAATTAGTTATGTTTAAAATACATAAATATCGAACTCTTCGCTATATTATATGAAGATTTACTAAAACTTTTGCGAATAAAGTTTTTTTCAGAATTCCATTTTTTTTTCACGTCTTCACAGATTTTTACATCATCATCGAAACAATATTTACTTGAATTGAATATTGCAGAGATTCGTATTGCGAAGAGTCAAGAAACATAAGGTCTCTCTTATATAAATCAAATGGAAATGTAATAAATTTGCAACGCATCGTAGATAAGTTCATCGTGAATGAACTTTCTGAGCATTTCTAAATTTGTATATGGTTAAATTAAACATCGTCCTCCAAATCGTAGTCATCCTCCCCGTAATCCTTTTCGTTGTCGTTCAAAGAATCAAGATCGTCAGAGTCGATTTCCTCTTTTCGAGAGCATTGAATGCATCTGCAAATGAACGCACACTTAATTAATATCACTTTTCTCTACCTCCTTTTTGATAAATGTACGATTACCTGCTATCGTTAATTCCATAATTGATGCAATACTCTCCGATGCACTCGCAGCATCCGTCGTGAAACCATCTCATACTCGATGCTCCCATCGACTGGCAACTGGCTTTGCACTTTTCCCAGCTCATGCACTTGGCCATGTAAGCTACAGTGCAATTATGCGTAGTTATGTTAGGTTTAAGAGGCGCTACCTCCTGTTCCGCGCTCTCTGCAAAACAGAAAAACAATTTGCAACATTACAAATACATTTTATTAAGTATTAATGATATTAATTTATAAATGCTTTATGAGCTCAAACAAACATTACATTATCTTTTCTGAAATTATAGATGAAAAATCTATAAATAATCAAAGTTCTGAAATTCACTTCCTACAGAAACAACGTTTCTGCGAATTAATATAATGTCTATAAATAATTTTAGTTTAAAAATGTTCGAAACGAATTGCTCGAATTAATTTTAATAACTACGAATTTACAAATATAGTTCTTTATTTTTTGTTGTTGTTGTCGAGAATGCAATGCAGTTAGTTTTTCTCAAATTTCTAGAAATTTTTAAATGGTGATTATGTAAATCGCAGGTGCAAAAATTATGAATATTAAATATATAGTTTTTTTTTTATAAGATTTCTCAAATGTTAATAAATTAATGCATATCAGAATATGAGTCAAGAATTAGAAATGAAGTACGTGTAGAATAACGCAAGGTTATTAGAGATTCATTGTGAATTGTTATTGATTAGCATTCGTCAATTTCTCTGTATTTCTTAGATGAGATTATGCAAATTAAATCTACTTTCATGGCGAATGAAATGAAAATGTTTAAATATAAGTATTTTGTTAATAAAAAAAATTGGTAAATTTATTAATGTTACTATAATTAATTTGATTTGATTAAAGCTATTTATAAAATAAAGCCAAGTTGTTAACTATTATTTGCGAAAAAATTGAACAGATTTAGTTATAGTTTTGTGTGTATGGTCTTTGCGATGCGGATCAAATGCTTGAAAATAATTCAGTCAGTATTATTGAAGTATTTTTGGAATATGAATACGCAATTGAGGAGAGAATGTGAGTGAGAAAGAGAAATGTATTAGCTATTAGTGTTTTCGCAAAGTGCAGTTAATTACATTTCGCACTTGCATTTGCATGTTTTTCTTGAATTCGGTTCAATCGTTACATCGTGTGCATAGTTCAGTTTGTGTATTTTCAATTAGCAGAATGCTTGTTTACGTTTGCGCTTCACACCGTATTTGCATTGATGCATGGATGTTTAATAAAATAAAGTGTTATGTTACTTACGCAGTTGATATTTGATGTCATTTTTGGGTGGATGGAGGATGTTGATGTCCACCGGGTAGACGAAGCGGGTCCAACGTTTCTGGATATCGTCGGTTTCGGTGAGGGCGCGGAAGAGATCGAGCACCTCGACTTGGAAATCCTCTATCTGGGATTGCTTGCTGAGCGGGCTTCGCGTCTCGTTCGGTTTGGGACACATGTCTGCGTGCATTTAAATTACATTAGATAAAGGATGAATGATGATGATGGGGGGCTTAATTGGTTGAGACCTACCTACACATGAGCAGCACTCATTGTACAAATAGCTGAGGCAGTAGGAGCACTCCTGGCAGCAGCTGCATCCATTAGAAAAGTCGCACTTGCAGGACTGAGTCAGAAGGCACTTGCTCACTATGGACCCGCACACGGCCTCATTGCAAGCTTGCACCTGCAGACCGACAAGGACTCCCAGCAGGACCAGAAGAAGCAGTGGAGACTGCATCTCCGTCTACAATTGTGCGGCGACTTGTTTTCTCTCGTTTTTAGCCTGCGGGCGAATTCGAAATGTCCCTGAGCCGACGACGACGCACTCTCGAACTCCGCTTACCCCTTTTTTGTATTTGTTTGTTTGATGTACCTTCTCGCCCTGCGGTGGTGTGAAACACTTATGGAATGAAAGACGAACGCTGCGCCTGATTCTTGCAGAAGCGGAGCACCGATAGCACTCTTTTCCAGTTTCAGACCAAAATGAGGTATTCGTTTTTGGATGGAACTTCGCAGCTCCAAGCGAACATCGTGTGCGCGCCTTCTTCGCCTCGAGAAACTTGTTTTGCTACTGATTGCGTTTCCCCACTTCGCAGCCGTTGCTTCTACAAAACTCACTCAGCAGCAGCGGCAAGTTTGAAGCAGACAAATAAAGGAATGTCGCCGGATAGAAAGAGCCACTAATAACTCGGGTTGACTCCAACGGTCATCATTAGGGTGGACCTTTTTATCTTCCAATGGGATTTTCATTATGGAAGAATACTTTTTCCATTTAATCTTTCGTTTATTATTCTTCTGCAACACGCGTCATTGTCATCGTTGTTGGTGGCGGCAGCAGCGATGCAAGTTGCATTTTGCAATTATTCGGCTACGTGTCCGGCATAAAGTGCGCTTATGTAGATGCAAAATTTGAATTTGTGACGGTATCGCTGCCACTGAAGATGATAATGATGATGTCAGAGTTCTTTGCAGGTAGAGAGTTGGTAACGAGAGAGAGAGAGAGAGAGAAAGGCGCCCCTATTCTAATTGAACAATAATGCTGTGGATATTTCTACCTGTTCTCGTGTTTGAAATGACTGGAATGCGGCCACCTACGTCGACCTGCGAAGGCATAGTTAATATATAAATCAATGAAACCAAACTAAACTACTTTTCATACCAAGTACGTGTAATATAAATTATAAATAATCGAATCTCATCAACATTCCGCAAAAATATTAAGCGTCAACAACAATAACTTAATTGTGTTATCTCATGAATTTTAATTAAAAAATACGTATACGTATATTGTTTGATCAATAATTTATAAAGCGATTAATAGAACATTTATGTATATTAAAATCCTATTGACTTCCAATTAATTTTGCTATTTGCGAAAAACCATACAATAAAATTTTATAAGCTTATTCGAATAAAATGTAAAGTATCGTTAATTAATCTTAAGAAGATGAACAGCGCCACCACTGTTATATGTGGAATGCGCCCCAACTATAGAAGCCCAAATCTAGGTACATGCATTAAAAAAAATAAACGTTTTAATATGAATTTGGTAAACCATTTGCAATTAGGTTACTATATTTTATTTGCATCCGGGGTCTAAATCGATAGAGCAGTTATACTAATTATTTCTTGCACGGTGAATACTAATTTCGAATGACTCGAAATGAACAGTGTATAGTGCACTTAAATAAATGTCCATTGCGCGCACAACGTTATGTAATATTGCATGCAATTATAATAAGGAAAACATAGAAAGTGAGACTTTTATCTTCTTTTGTATATTAGTCTTTTTTTTTGAGGAAACATAATACACATAGAATTTATAAACAACATAATATATTTATACTATAATACACGTCGAGGCGATGTGACGAGTTTCTTATACGGTTGCTTTAGATGACGCAGCGTTCTCGGTTTTCGGTGAATCACCCGCATCCTTTCGGACGGTTTCTTCAAATTCCGCAGGCTCGATGAGTCTCTTCTTCCCGTGCGGAGGAGGACCAATTAATCGCTCCACATCGTCATAATTCAACGTTTCCTTTTTCAGCAATTCCTCTGCCAACTGCAGACGGACAAACATTACAATTGTTTATATAAAAAATAATTAAATTGAAACAATTGTATCTTACCAGTTCCAGTTTATCTTTGTGTTCGGTCAAAACTAGCTCCGTTTTCTTGTATGCATTTGTGATGAGCTTCCTGGCTTCTTCGTCGATCATCGAGGATAATCGTTTGCTATAGGGCCTCCTTCCCATCTCTTTGGTTTCCTCTTCGGGAAATGAAATCAAGCCCACCCTACTGTTCATACCGTATTCTTTCACCTGGGCGTATGCGCTCTTCGTTACTTTATCTAAATCATTTTGAGCTCCAGTTGTGATTCTGTTGAACGTCAAAGATTCCGCTACTCTTCCTCCCAAAGCCATGCACATCCTCTCGAACAGTTCTTCCTTCGTGTGCAGTTTCTGGTCCCTGGGGATGTACTGAGCGAAACCAAGTGCCAAATTCGTTCGAGGTACGATTGTTACTTTTAAAAGAGCGTCCGTATGTTCGAGCATCCATCCAACCAATGCATGTCCGGATTCATGGTAGGCCACGACGCGTTTGTCCAACGGAGACAAGGCGTGATTCCTTTTTTCGGTACCACCTATACAACCGGAAATAAAACATAATTCGTTAAATATCTTCTTCTTCTTTTTTTTTAATTCCCACATCTAAACTTAAAAGCATATGCAAAGTGCAATGTCTTGCAGTTTCTGGTCTGTCAATTGCATTAATACTACTATCTTGTTGCTTTTATTAATAGAATATTAGTACGTTCCTTATTTAAAGGCAATGCGAAAACAGCTAAAAATGTGCAAGATCAAGATATGTGACCCATCAAAACATAAAGGAAGTAAAGTTTTAATTACCGACTAATCTTTCCACTGCGTAATCCAAGTTGCTCTTATTGACCTGAGTCTGCTTAAATCTGGCTGCATGCAAGGCTGCCTCATTGCAGACGTTAGCAATATCCGCACCACTGAATCCGGGTGTCAGATAGGCTAAATTATGCGAATAGTGACTGGGTCCGTACTCCAGGGCTATACCCTTTAGATGCTGCTCGAAGATCTGTTTGCGTTCATTTAGATTGGGCAAATCAATCAGTATATGCCTATCGAATCTGCCGGGTCTTAACAATGCCCTATCCAAGATATCCGCCCGATTAGTTGAAGCTAACATAATGATGTTCTCCTTAGATGCCATGCCGTCCATTTCCACCAGCAATTGATTCAGGGTTTGTTCGCTTTCGCCGCTAGCCCCGGTTGGACCACCTGATTCTCCGCTCCTTTTTCTACCCACGGCATCGATTTCATCAATGTAGATGATGCAGGGCGCCCTTTTTCTCGCCTCCTTAAACAGATCTCTCACTCTCGCAGCACCCAATCCACCGATCATCTCGATGAATTCGGATCCTGCCATCGAGAGGAAAGGCACGTTAGCTTCGGTGGCGATAGCTTTGGCGAGCAAGGTTTTTCCGCAACCAGGAGGACCCAGCAGCAACGCTCCTTTCGGAACTTTCGCACCTAAAGCTTTGTAGTGTTCCGGTCTCTTGAGGTAGTCAACGAATTCCATGACCTCTTGTTTGGCCTCGCTGAGTCCGGCGACGTCCGAAAACTTGACTCCTTTTCCAGGACCCGTTAGAGGATCAACCAATGTGAACTTGGCTCTACCCATTTGAGTCTGTGACAAACTATTTATAAACATAGAATTTATAAAAAAGCAATGTAACTTACAAAGCTGTCCATACTCAAAGGCGGTCTTATACTCCGACTCCTAGCCAAAATCGATGCTAGTAACCCGACAATGATCAATGAAATTAATAGTTTCCCAGCCGTATCACCTCCTCTTTCGTAAACCACCGGCACTCCATCTCTTATACCTAATCTCCTTTCAGCCTCGCGTAATTTATCCTCAAACTTGTGTATATCGCCTACATTCATGTGGAAAGTTTTGTGCTCAATCTAAAGCAAACACAAAGTTATTCACAACATAAATTTGATCACACTGCAAACCTTTTTTCCTTTAATTATAGCCCCATCATATAAGATAATTGTCACCACTTCCACATCAGGTCTTACAATAATCTCTTCAACTTCACCTTTTGCTAGCATTTGATATAAGAATTCGTTCCACGAAACATACCTAACAACCTAAATGCAAAATTAATATATAATTAATATATATATATTTACAGTTATTGTGAAATATCTTAAGTATTTTTTATTTAAATCCATACATTAATATACTTACTTCAGGTTGATTGCTGCTTGGAAATATGAGGGAAAGAGTGACAATAACCATATAGGCCGAGAGAAACCAGAGGAAAGCCTTGGCAGCCAAGGAGAACAAATTATTTTCATCATCATCATTCTTATTTTTCTTTGGATCCTTTTCGGGTCCTTGCGAAGGAGTCTGGTTGCAAATGGCACTAGTGTGAAATCCCCTAGCAGTTGATAAATGATTTGCCAGAGAATTGACATCTTTCAACCCCGATCTCTTCAATAGAGAGAAAACTGCCTTGTATTCATTATTGATAGCAGTTATCACCTACAGCATTTCAATTAAATTTAATGTAAAATTACATCTCTACTATTACCTTTCTATTGAAGTTAATATGATGTGATCTGCTGTGCTGCTGATGCAATCCTTGCTGATTTCTGTATGAAGCATTCTGCAACTTTCTGGCATTATTCAGGATGTACTTTACCGGCCACCGTATGCTTTTCAACAGTCTAATCATCGTATGCCTTTAGAATAATAATAAAAGTCTTATATATTTTTAAACATAGTTTGGATTTATAGGTTATCGAATTTGACATATGTATACAGGCAACTGGTAGTATCTTCGAAGTATATAATATGTTGCCTGATACATGAGAGTGCTCCATCTACCGGAACGCGTTGGTTACTAAACAATTCTGAAATTCAAATTTAAATAAATATGCTTATAATTAATGAAACAATTAATTATCTAAAGGATTCAAAAAATCTGTTTAACAATTCTATTGGATAGCTATTTTATTATTGCAGCGTTTTATGGTTTATTTATTAATAAGAATATACATTTCATATATACAAAGGGGCAACGATTGAAGTTGTACTTCATAACTATGTATAATACAATAGATTTGGAATATATTTCTGAGAATATTGCTTTAAATAATTTACAGCAAGAAGTTCTAACGTGATGGAGCGCTGAACGAAAGAAGGTCTATAGGGAACGTATTGTTAACACGTCTTGCTGTTGTAGTTATCCAATCTGGCGCATCTAATTCAAGAATGTTGTTTGTTAATATTGTTATCACGTCCGTCGCTTAGAGATTCGTGCCAGAAAAGGGAACGAGAGAGGAGGCACGAGAGTACAGTTGTAAATTAGCACTTCTTAGACCGTTAGCCGTTCGTTCCTTTTGGTCTCGGCGGTCCTCGTTATCCAAGTGGTACTGACGATCGCCAGTGACGTGAGAGCGGAGCTGCTGGTTCGCAGAGGAAGAAGTAGGGAGCAAAGAGCGAGCGCCAATGTGTATGTTATGTGAAAGAGAGAGAGAGAGACACACGGAGCGAGAGAAAGAGAGATCTCTCACCTGTCCGCCGCGAGAATACAAATGTTATTCAGAAGAGACCGAACTTTCGTTTCGCAGAGTGGTGAACGTACGCAAACGCAACGATACACTACGAGTTTCCCAGATGGGACTTGCAGGGAACAGGACTTGAGAGACTCTCCTGATAAACACGATAATAAATGTGCCAGAAATGTTCCTCAGGAAGTGCGCGAAATGTCCTGCCGGTGACCCGTTCTGTTGTGCTTCTGTTGTGTTTTTCGCAGTTCTTATTGGATTTTTACACACTTCATCGGCGCAAGGTAAAACCAAAGAAAAAAAAAAACAACAACGACAACGGACAATTTCGGAAAGGCACGGGAAAAAGTAAAAAAAAACCTTGAAACCCATATGACCTCGATGTTTTTGCCGCAAAAGTTGCAACCGCTTTTTTTGGTTGTTGTTATACAGAGGAAAGTTCGGAATTGAAGACAGAAAGAGAGGGACAAAAATAAAATAAAACGGCATTTCGTAAATTGATTTTTAATTTAACGAAAGTGAGCGCGCTCGTAAACCAGTTTTTGGAAATATTTTTGAGCACCGCTTAAAAAAGAAAATAAGCAGTGCTGCATTTAATGTTTTATTAATAGCCTTAATTTATTTTACATAATTGCTTCAAAATGTGTTAACAATCAGTATAAATGGCAAAATCTAATATCCTACATTAATTACTAATACTAAACGAAAAGAATGAAAAGCAAAGTCATAATATACAAGGATTATGCTATTCTATCTTTTTATATTTAATTACACCATTTCATGAGACAAAACACGTCTCGCTGCTGCTGCTGCTGCTACCTTGACTGGAATTATAAATGTTAATTTTCTTATTAAAACAGTTTTATATAACAATCTCCAGTATAAATATTCGCAATGAAAATCCAACAATCAATAAAGTTTTTATTTGCAGCAGAATCATTTTCAAAAATTATGATAAAGTTATTCTTGTTTTTAATTTCACGAATCGATGTGATAAATTCAGCAATACGATTTTAAAGGTGAAATTCAGTTTACCTTTGAATGTAAGCAGTTAAGGTCGCATGAATCATTACAGAAATGAGGAAGGAAATTTTAAGAGTACTTTCGAATAGATAATTTCATATAAAATATAAATCATATGCAGATGTTAAATTTTTAAAAATATTGTTAATATAACGATTCTTATGTAAATATTCAATTTACTTGAATTATTGAAATATATTTGTATGTAACTAGTTTCGCTGAAAATATTCAGAATTTAGAATTACCTTTTTTGGGCAAAAAAAAAAATGTTATATCCTATATTTATATACATTTAATATACACGTATATATTTATATCGTTCAGTTATTTATTGGTAAGAACAAGGTGTGGTGACCAATAAGTATGACAGACGAGGTCACGGTTACTATTTATGCTGTCTTTTCGAAAAGAGCTCTCCGGACTGCGCGTTTTGTTATTCCATAACGTCGGTGTGTTGGATGTTGTGGGCGAAATAAAAGCACATGCACACATGACTACGACGAAATGTCATTACAGGACATGTATACTTGAATTACATCCATAACGCCTAACTGTAACTCGCCTTCGATTAGGAATTTCAAATACAGCCCACCTCGCTCGATCAAATTCAATGCTCGACAAGATGAATCACAATCTCATCAATTTTAACAGCTTTCTTTATGTTTCCGAGAGAAACGAAGAGCGGCCAAAAACAAAAGCAAAGCATAATAAATAACATGAAGAAAGTTAAAAAATATTCATAAAGAAGCGCAACGACGAATGAAAGTAATCTATTGGAAATTCAAGAGAGAACGGTTTAATTAGTTAACATTAGCCAATGCATTGTTACGGATAACAATAAATAAATAAATGTGGAGCACTTGCAGTGAATATTAACGCTTTATTTACATGGTGTCGGCTATGAATAACTTTAAAAAATCGCAATACTAAAAAAGCTTTCGAATTATTTTTTGAAAGTGAACTTTTACATACGGAATCCAGTCCAACGCTGCACACTGATTATATAACAATTAGAAGAGGCGAACACATGTAGAATGAAAAAAAAAAAAACTAAACATAAAGAGTTAATTATTCATGATGTGTTTGTATATATGGCGAAGAGAATGAATTATCAAAGCGAAAAGGCCAGTCGAAAGTGTACGTAATATCAATTTATTCGCATTTTGCATGCAGAAAGAAATCGCCTCTAGCATTTCGCTTTGCAGTTTGCGTTTCTGCGCTTACATTCATTTTCATGGTTTTATCAAATGGAAATATTTTTTTTTCCACATTTCGCTAAACAAATCTTAAATGCAAAATTGTTTTTTTTTTAAATTAAATTTAAATAGAAATGTATTACAAATTATTTGTATGGCCTTAAAAGTATATTTTTTTTAATTGTTGGCGAGGATATAGAAAGTGCAATAAATTTGATTTAGTTTTAGTACCGCCAGAGAATACGAATAATTTAATTGTTTCCGTCGTTGCCCAATAAACTTTCAGGTATTTTTTTCTTTTCTTTCTTAACAAAGAGAGAAACGATAAATATTCATAGTTATAAACTTGTTTGATGCAAATTAAGCAGCAACGTCAGTAATTGGAACATTCAGGGAACAAAAAAAATAGTATTTGTTTTACTTTTACTCTTTTTTTTTCTTCCAACGCTCGACTGGATGTCGAAATCAACGGTTATCCATAATTACGGATTTAAATCTAATTAGATGTCGCGCGCAACGCGTTCGATTTGTGGGCGCAAAAAGTCGATCGACATCTGTAAATCCTTATTTATATGTGGATCTACTTTGCTCCGATTGTATAAATTATCAAGAGATCAATTTCCAATCGGCAATATGGTCATATTATATGGCTTTTCTTCTGCTCCAGATTTCCAATCCGCTTTGAAATTTTACGCTCGTTCGAGCGTCAACAACTCAAACAACACCACCGTTTGTCGCTCCTCATATTATTATTATTATTATTAGAAAACCGCACATTGTTGTCGATGACAATAACTTACAGCATCTCCCGAGAAGAGAATGCAAATGCTGAAGAACTTCCTATTACCAAAGTTCTTCTATTATTCATATGCTATACAAATAACAGTTGAATGTTGAATAGATTCTGAATTAATGTTATGTTGATGGTTGCCTAAAATTACTATGGTAATTAAAAATGACATAATAGATTGTACAGGTTAAAGTAATTAATTACCATAGAAACAAATTATAAATAATATTTAACTAAGAAAGTGTGTCTGTGCAAATTTTCGCTCATCGAAAGTTCAAATAATTATAAAAAGGAAAAGTTTCTCTCTCGCGCAACACATTTTCTGCTCCAGTGTATTTTTATTTATTTATTGTTTTCTATCTTTCTTTCGAGGAAAAACCTCGTCTTCTTTTCCTTTTCGAAACGTTTTCTTCTCGCCGTGCAGTTGAGAATTAAAATGCAAGCAGTGGTCTCGTACTGTTATAGAATATGTGAGCTCAATGGGAAACTAAGCAAATAGCCTTAACGGGGAATGCGAATGGAGTAGAATTACAAATTACGAATTTCGTTTTATTCGGACCAAATATAATCGATCGAGGAGAAAACCACCAAAGACCAGAGGAGACTTTCGTCTGATCGGATTGTAGAAATAAAGAGGCAGGCGACTTAATTGATATCAATCTTTCGGGATGAATGGGTCTATTAAGTAAAAATATGAAAGTTTGCTGGGAATGCGTTTTAGGCCGTAGAAACTTATACTCACCGCAACGTATTTTTATATGATATTTCTCTTTTCTCTATAATATATTATTGCGAAACTAATTTTAAGCTCGTTACGAGAATTGCTGTGGGAAATCGCGGCTCAGAGGAAAATCCATGAGAATAAGTTTTCCATTGAGTAACTGCTGTTATATCATCGGCTTTCTACAAATGCAGTGCATTCCTCTTTCGGAAAATATCGTCATTCAAATCAATTCAAACGCAAGGCTCTTCATGTTTTTTTTTTGTATACTCTCTTTTCTCTTTGATTTTCGCGTCTCGGAGAAAGTTAACCTTTCACCGAGGCGCAACCTAATGATGCTAATTGTGATATTCTGGCTGGACCTCAGAATGCATATTATCGATAATGCTGCGTCGCGTGCCGTAAAAGTTATCGCCGAAGACGATCGTACTGGTCAGCCTTGACATTTTGTTCATCATCTACAAAATAAATAGTAAATGTGGACCCAATACCTTTCCGATTCATCGGACATTAACAGCATATACATGTTCAGTTTTTAATTTGAATATTTAATCTCTTATTTCAGTTATTATTGTGCAAAGGATAGAAACAAAAAAAAATACATTTTTATAAACATTGTTCTTCATTACAATTACACGATTTTTTATTACTCATCAGTTTTTTATGACAAGTTTTTAATCAATCTTTTAATCAATATTCTTTATTAGTTGTGCAATGATATAATGATTCTTAAATACTTTAGAATTGAATATGTAGTAAACAGCAATTACCTATTACATTAGTTAATTGGTTACATTTAAATTTTAGTATTCTGTAGTTTTTGTTATGGTAATTTTGAAATACAGAAATTTTGTAAATAAAAATTCGATTTTATGTGTAATTCCTTGCTGTTATTTCTTGTGAGAATATGAAATAAACAGGATATTGGATATGGAGGGAATTAGAAATTCGGCGGTCGCCTCTTGCACAGTTTCCTGCCTTTGGTTTTATTATTTTTGTTGTTGTTGTTGTTATTCTTCCTCGTACAATCTTCGTAGAAATGGGTCAGCTTTCTAGTTTTGTTCCTCGGCTGGTCTGTCACACTCGAAACGAACATAATGTTATGATAATATTCATGCAAAACCGTACGCAATTGCGTAACGCGTTTAAACGCGAAAGAAAAAAATAGAATAAACAAATGGCAACATTTAAAGATGAGGGATGTGGTACGAAGATTCGGAAATGGCTTTCCAATTGGAACGGACTTGCACTTTCTATTCGCAATTACGCATTGATTGAGCTCTCGTTCGTTTATTAAAACACTCTCGCTTTTCCAATTGATCGAAATTTATGCGTACGTTTCAGAGGTAAAATGCGGCCATCCAGCTGTCCCCGTCAACGCCCAGGTAGGACTCAGCTCTCCCGATTTGAAGGCAGGAACCACGGCTCTGTACACCTGCGACGATGGGTACGAAACGTTCGGTAACACCATCTTGACCTGCACAGCCCAGGGGAAATGGTCTGGTGAACTTCCGTTCTGCGGTAAGTCCGACGCTTCTTCTTAACTTGACAGATGTTCTGTTTGATCAATGAGATTATCATCATTCCTTAGGAACGAATATCGCGTACAGAAAACCGGCGAATCAGTCGACCACTGTGAGGGGTGGTGTGGCACTGAACGCCAACGATGGGGAGAAGAGCAACGAACACGACGGAAAGAGGTGTTCCGAGACACAGAAGGAGGTAAGTCCTTGGTGGCACGTGGACCTTCTGCGGCCGTACCCAGTGAAGGTTGTCAGGGTTACGACGCGTGGATGCTGTGGTCATCAGCCGCTGCAGGATCTCGAGATCCGCGTTGGTAACAGCAGCTCAGATCTCCAGAGGAATCCACTTTGCGCTTGGTTTCCAGGAACCATTGGTAAGCATATTTAAAGATTATATTGTTTTTACTTTAATTAGAGCATTTCTACTGGCATATAGTCATTTAATTATTTTATAATATTAATTCTAATTAATTTACTACTCCCTTTATATACAATTTGCTTAATTCAGTTGCTCCAGCTGTCGCTTTAAATCTCCATTTTAACAAGTATCAATTAGCATCATAATAAATGTAATTAACTTCACTATTCGTGATGATAAACTCGAGAACGAAAACGCGTTCGAATCAATTTAAATTACTCGAGATTATCGAATTGGCGATTATTGAATTTAATTTTCCGTTAGAAATTGTTCCGAGATACGTGACAATTCGAAATGGATGCATTACAATGCAAATTGCGGCTGAATGTCTGATGCAACAAGAGTTACGTAAACAACAATTAAATCTTGTCTTGTCCACTTAACAGCAAATCGAAGCGATCGAATTCCGACCCAATTGTGTTGAATTTCGCAAAAGAACACGTACGAAATCAAGAAAAGAACAACAACTTATTTTATTCATTCCATGCTAATTCCGACGCCGTTATTTCCCCCGTAACACACTTTACTTTTGCTACAAGAAAAATACTGTTCTCTAGTTTCAACTAGTTTTTTTTATTATTCGATTTGAGGACAAAAGTTGTTTTCCAGTGTCAATTATTTGACCATGTCCTAAAGACAAACCATGTTCCAAAAACAAATGCAACAATTCATATAAATGTAGGTAATGAAATAAAGCAATGCAATTATATTATTATAGTGTTATTTTGCGTAACGGATTTAATATGTGAATGGGTATTAATGGGCATTAAATTAAACTTGACGAAAAGACGGACAATTGCAGAAACAGGAATGAAGAAATACAGAAAGAATAATTGAGTGAACTTGACCTCGCCAGCACTAAATGTACGCAAACGCAAATTGTTACAATAACGATCCTGAGAACGCGAATCATTCTTTTTTTTTTCTTCGCTTCGTTTCTTTTCGTTGATATGGTAATTAATTGGTAACTTCTGTGATTGCGTAAGGATCAAGCGAGGCTTTCACATTGTTGTATTACGATTGTATGTGCGTTTTTTGTTGTTGTTGTTTTATGCGCGCGCGTGTCTGATCGATGCAGTGTGGAAAATCCGCCTCTTGTTGTGCAAAATCGAAGATTTCTAAAATCAAACTGGGTTAAAAGATATGCAAACCTCTGATAGGATTTCATATTTTCTACTCCTGTTATTACATTTGCATTGCTGCTGCTAATTGATTCTTCAATAAAATAAAATAAAATAAAATAAAAACGAGCAAAAGTAATTCAATTATGAAAGCGGAATTATGTTTGGAATTCTGAATGAACGGTGTTTATCATTCCCGCATTATTCTATTTTGGAATGATTTGCATGTTTGACTATTTGAAAGTCGCCTCTTTCAAGGCGGTTTTTACGATTCGGAAACCGAAACGATCGCTTATGCAACGCGCAATAATTGCCAATTGTAAATAGAGTGGAAAAATGTACCGTCTTTAAAAAAGTATCTCCTTTTCTTTTATTCCATACGCAATTCCATGAAAAAAAAAAAGATGAGAAGGGAGATACTGCTGTACTTCAATGACAATACGAAACTTTCTTCAGTTACAAAATCACCTGCAATATTTATAAATAACTCATTGGAATACAACCACAATCTTTTCTGGAGAAATGATTTATTGTGTACAGTTAAAGTAAATTTGTATTTTATTCTACATTTACGTTTGGTTTATATTTATTAGATAGTGATTGAAATGTTTATCTTTCGAGTTACAAAAAAACGTTGCAACTGTAATTGTAATCAAGTTTAGAGCTCGGAAGTTGCGCAACGAGTGCAGATAGTTTATAATTACGGTTGAGGATGTGCGCGATACCGATCTTAGCCTTCGGCAGTCGTAATTAATCGTGTCATCATGGACTCTTCATGTGTTTTTGTTGTTGTTCAGATGAGGGAGTCACAAAGACGTTCACTTGCGCCCGTTCTTTGGTCGGACAATACGTCTTTCTGCAGCTGGTAGGAGTCGAAGGATCCTTGTCCCTCTGCGAGGTGGAAGTCTTCACAACCGATGGTGGGTGCAGATTTAAAAGAATGTCAATTGAAGACCATATATATTATATATATATATATTTGTTTGCAGAATTCTCAATTGATAGATGCGCTCCGAAAGCTGCGGCAGCCGATGCACAGTTGGCAGCATTCGCGAGGACCTGCTACGAATTTCACGTGAACCGTGGTGGATCCTTCGCCGAGGCTCGAAATTACTGCAAAGGATTCAACGGGGATCTCGCGCACGGCATGAATCCCGGCCAAACATCCTTCCTCTATTCGGAGTTGGAGCGAAGGAAACCTCAGCTGAAGACGCAGCTGGTGTGGATCGGCGCCCAGAAGGAACCCGGTCTGACCTCGAGGACGTGGAAATGGGTGAACGGTAAGAGGGCATCCGACGATGAATGCAAAACTATTTCAGCTGCGGTGCGATGAAATACACTTTCCGTAATGCGATGCATGCATGTATGTAGGTGGCCATGAAATAATGTTATCCGAGCGGATTCAATTGCATTGCATCTCTGCAGCAACAACAACTACAACAACAATGCCGCATAAATTGCAAGAAATTGTTTCTAGATTAGACCATTTCGACCCACTTTCTATTCGTCGAGTCTCTGCTGCTATTTTTGTACCACAAAATCGATTCTGAATCATCAAGAATCGTTCTATTCGAATAGCTTACCTCAACTCTTCAACAACAAACATTTTCTTTTATCAAAATACAAATATTTTGAAAGTTATTAATTCAATTTCCGCATCTTTTCGAAATAACAGTTCCTGTTGTTTATTGTTATTTTATTCATAATGCATTTGGAGTTAATTTGCATATCCAAATGCATTATTTTTCTTAACTGAGTTACAAATGTGAACTTTCTTGTTTAATTTTATTTGAATCCGTTCCGTTTTATAATGAAACATTGAACATATGATATTTACAAAATACTGTAGAAAATAACTTTCAGTAAATGTTGTATGTTATTTTCTTTTTGGGAATTCTATAGGCGATATGGTGGTACGACCATCCTGGGGCAAGGATCAACCGAACAATTACAACGGGGAACAAAACTGCGCAGTCCTGGATGGAGGACGAGGTTGGCTATGGAACGACGTAGGCTGCAACCTGGATTATCTGCCCTGGATCTGCCAACACAGTAAGTGCCAAAAAAAAAACTGGGAATGGTTTTCTGCAGACAATATTAGATAATCAAGGAAGAGATGAAGAGAACCATTAATTACCATTCATTAGCTTCCATTCCTAAATCCCGCACGGATCGCGTCGACTTTTCGTTATTTATTCCAAAGTTCATTTCGAAAAGTTCAGAACGCCACGCCACACATAGTTTCGCAACGCCTCGGCATTTTGCTCTCACGACTATAAATAAAATAAGTAATTTTTTATCGGAATTTTTGCGAGCATTTCAGCTCCGCTCGAAAGTCTTTGAAGAGAGAGACTTTGCAAATCATAAATTCAAAGAAATCACGCAGCACCTTAAACACTTGCAAATTAATACGTTTTATTTACAAATCGGGTAAAACTCTCAAGGTATCTTCGTTCGGCATTTGGCGTCCAAAGTGAAAGGTGAAGAAATACGCGTGGTTTGTTTTCGTACAAATCTTAATTAATATTTAAAATATAAATTAACAGGATGAAGGTCATTAAAGTCGATTGACCCTAAACAATATTTATTAACATTTTTTTTTTTAAGAAAAACATTGAATGAAGTAAACTAACAAAAAAAACGAAATAATAATAATTATTAATTTGTTTTTGAAATAAATTGATTTATTAATAAACTTTCGCATGAACAAAGTGAAAGGTTCCAACCAAACACAAATTACTTTTCATTTAGTTTCCATCAGCAATTCCCATTATTAACACTTTTTGAACACATCTAAAGTGAAAGTTACAAAATATTTTTATTTCTTTGCTAATTCAATATTTTCATAATGGAAAGGTCATATACTAAACATTACGAAACGATAATGCAAAGAAGAAAACGTAATGTTTCCAGCAGTATTTCTTTTATTATTTTTCGATTCAAGGAAAGCCGACTTTGCTTTGCAATGACCATATTTGCTTTTTCTGTATGAACATAAAATTATTCTGCTCGCAATCGACGCGTGACCACTTCCGGAACCGGAAAAGTGTTCATTACTTCGCGTTTCATTCGGTAAAGAAGTCTTTTCTCTTCTACCTGAAGATATTTAAAGCTTTCACGATTTCACGACGATTTCCATATTTGTGTTCGCATTTCGCGAATAACTGTGGATACAACAAAAAGAAAACAGTACATCCAATTATTAAATTAATGAGATTTCCTTTTAATAATTATCGGTATTGACTTTGAAAATGTTTTATTTTCATTGCGTTCATGACATAAATACCTTTATTTATGTATGTCTATTATTAATACTATATTTTTATAATCATTTTCATTATTTGCAAAAATCCTTTCATTTCATTACTTGGAAATTTTATAGCTCGCAGCTAAATTTGCATTTATTTAAGTATGCGCGTAACTAGTTCTTTTTTTTTGTGCTCTTTACAGGTGCAAATTTCAATAAGTTACCTTCACTTTTAATCATTTTATTTTTCTACTTCTTTTTATCTCAACACGAATGACATTGGCTGCACCATATCTCCAAATGACAGTTAGAATAATTATGTGCAGTTTGCACGTAATGAGAGGGATACGGTGAAAAGCTTTTTAATAAATCAAGGCGGATTTTTGCTTTTTATACATACAACTATTAATTAATGGATAATTAAACTTTATAATATTTTAGAAATTTCGATTATTTGTTGTTCGATTATTACTGCGTTATTATTTAGTGTTTGTTGAGTTTGTTTTTTGTGTTGCTGCAATTCCCTGTGGATGAATGGAAAATGTGTGTCGTTCACCTTCCATTTGCAGCGGTTCTATTGATTATTACAAAAGTGAAATTTCGCTTCTTTTGTGCGGAATTGTAAGAAATAATACGTGTATGTGTATTTTGTATATCTCTCATGATCTCTTCTCAGAGCAGCGAACGTCGTGACTGGGAGCAAAAGGTATTGTTACAGTTTCTCTTGCGGTTTCCTCGCCGCTCCAAATTCGAAGCATTAGCACTCGCACACGGACACATTAATGAGAAATGCAAACACGAAACTAGATAAATGGCAATTAATTTAACGGTTTTCTCGATAACAGTAATTATCCTCGTCGTAACGATTATTTAAAGCCGTTGCGAATTGTTTGATTCATGTGCACTTTCATTCTCATCATCGGTCGCTTGCTATGATTTTTTTTCTTTAGATCCATCCTCGTGCGGAAGTCCGGACAAACAGTTGAACTCGACGATTTCCGGCTCCAATTACAGCATAGGCGGTATGATTGAGTACAGATGTCCGAACGGGCATATGCTCGTTGGTAATGCGAGCAGATCCTGTGGGAAGGAAGGATTCTGGTCCGGATCGGCGCCCACGTGCAAATGTAAGTCAACTTTTCAACGCTCGAGAATACTAATTAAGAATGTTTTGCATACATCTTGTACAGTTATTTTATTCGAAAGATTTACAGCTCGTTTAGTCATTACACATTCAGCTATTTAATAGCTTAATCCTTGCTACAAATAATTATTATACAATATTTGACACACATTTATTAGATTCATTAATGCAAAACTATATATTGCTTTGTCATTTAATGATCATTATTTATTATCAATTCATGTTCATAATAGCAATCACAGTTATCCTTTATGAGTAATTATATTTTTCGTATTTAAAGATATTGATTGCGGAGGATTGCCCGACCTGGAGCACGGATCCGTAACGCTCGTTGGAGGTAGAAGCACCTTCGGAGCAACGGCGAAATACTCCTGCCACGAGAACTACACCCTGACTGGAATTGAGCAGAGGGAATGCGGAGAGCACGGAATTTGGAGCGAAAAAACGCCTCAGTGTCTCTTCGACTGGTGTCCGGATCCGCCGGAAATCAACGGAGGAATAGTGAAAGTGACCGGTCACAGGAACGGAGATACGGCCACTTATGTTTGCCAATCCGGCTACATCCTCTTCGGCCAGGCGATAATATCCTGCCAGAAGGGAGGCGAATGGTCGGGTAAAGCTCCATCCTGCAAGTACGTGGACTGCGGTTCGCCACCTTACATTGGTAACGGAAAATACGACCTTCTTAATTCGACGACAACAGTGGACAGCATCGTCGAGTACAGCTGCGGTGATGACTACTGGCTGGACGGGGATAAAGTCCAGAGATGCGGTAAAGAAGGAAAATGGTCTTCGGATGCTCCATCCTGCGAACGTAATTAATGCAAAACGACTTATGGATTATATAATAGAACGATTGCTTGTTTTGCAGTGATCGATTGCGAAGAACCAGACGTACCATCCGGATCGTACGTTATTGGTTACGACTTTAACGTGCATTCGACCATTACATATAATTGCGAAGTAGGTCATATACTTAGAGGAGAGCAGAACAGGACCTGCATGCGGGATGGCGTGTGGTCCGGTAGCACTCCCACGTGCGAATGTGAGTAGAACGCCTCCTCCACCTTCTCAGTTTGGTATCTGTAATGGTTTGGTGGTGGTTTTTCCTTTTGCAGACATCGACTGCGGCAAAGTGCCATCGCTCCTTTACGGCAACACCGATTATATCAACGAGACCACCTATCTGAACAGCCAGATCAGTTACAGCTGCACGAGAAACTACAGGCTAACAGGAGTTCCTAGAAGAATCTGCTTGGAAAACAGACAGTGGAGTGATAGCTCGCCGAAATGCGAAGGTAATATTAAGAGTTGTATTTGCGTACATTTTTATTCCAGATGCATTCAACTTTAATTTAAATCCTTAATTGTTTTAATAACATTTATTTTAATCGAGCTATGTCTAAAATACTAATTGTATAAGCAAATTGTTGCTAATGTTTTTGTTTTCTCATAAAGAAATAAGATGTCCGGATCCAGTGCTTCCGGAACACGGAATACTGTCGGTGACCGGAAACGATCGAATGTATGGAAGGACGATTATCCGAACGGCGGAATCGGGATCCGGGTCGACGACCTACAAGATCGGAGCTCTCGTAAAGTATCGCTGCGAAAGAGGACACAAGGTGGTCGGAGAGCCGCTCAGCACTTGCGAGGACACCGGCCAATGGAGTGGAAGCGTACCCCAATGCATATGTAAGTAAACTTCTCTTTAATTCGAAGCATTGATGTTAATTGCTTCATTTGCATTGCAGTTGTCGATTGCGGAGATCCACCCAAATTGCAGAACGGTGTCCTCAACTTAGCCTCGAATGCCACCTATTACGGAGCCGGAGTTCTCTACACTTGCGACGCCAACTTCGAGCTGGATGGTGTGAAGAGACGATCGTGTTTGGAGAATGGAACTTGGAGCGCGGAAGCTCCGACCTGCAAGGAAATCCAATGCAAAGATCCGGATACATTCGATGGTGTTTCATTCCAAGTTAGCACGCACAGCGTGGGAGGTATCGCCAAGTACGCCTGCCCGAAAGGACACGAGATGCAGGGCAACAGCACCAGGGTGTGTCTGGAGAAAGGTTCCTGGAGCGGAAGAGCTCCTTCCTGCAAAGCTGTGGATTGCAAGAGGCCACCGCAAATCCAAAATGGAAGGGTCATCGTTGCGAATGGCACTGTGTACACTTCTTCCGTTGAGTACCATTGCATACCTGAGTTCAAGAGGATCGGGGCTTACATCAGGAAGTGCATGGAGAATGGACATTGGTCTGGAGAAGAACCCACTTGCGAGGTTTCCATAGGAGAGACTGAAGATCCGTCCAGCTTGGGCACGAATATCGGCATCGGATCCGGAATCGTCATCGTCATCCTCATCATATTAGGCTTAATCTATTTAAAATTGTAAGTGACCTAACAGCGCGGAATGTCTATACGTTTACGAACATGTGATGTTTAATAATGTTTTTAGACGAAGAGCAACACCCGTGAAGAATACCGAGAACGTGGAGGCAGCTGAAAGGAAGGAGGACAGAAATGCGGCAGTGATGAGCTACTCCACGTTGAGCGATAGGAATGGTTATGGAGGATCGCATTTAGGTCCTAATATCTACGAGAACATCCACGATGAGAACATGTACGATGCGCCATACGAAGAGACTAGCAGAGACAGTGGAACGTACGAACCGGAACCGGTCGGAAGGAACGGAAATGTGGTGACGATAAACGGGGTCGCAGTGCGATGAACAAACCAAAATTATTTTGTTTCGTTTTTTTTTGTTGTATTTTTTTTCTGTAAATTATTATTCTTTTGTTTTTCATTTTGTTCTTCTACTAATAAGGATTATTATTATCATTGCGCTGCAAAAGAACAAGGAAAACAAACTATTATTATTATTACTTCCCCTCTCCTTTTTGTGATGATGATGATGTTGATTAGATAGAGACGATAAAACAATCTGTAAATATTAATTTAATTTTTATTGTGTAAAATATTAGATTAAACGAAAATATATATATATGTTACTTTTATTTATCTTATTTATTTATAATAATAAGAAAAACCTTCGCCTATGCTCACATAATGATAGATCAAGTAAGTAATCTAAGTGGTCCTAGAAGAATAAAATGTTTGCAAAGGATATTTTTTATTTGATTTTAAAGATCAAATACATGTATAGTTTAATAATTACTTAATATTTTTAATATTAATATTAAAAGAAATATATCGATTTAGTAAGCTAAATAATAATAATACTAAAAAAGGAACAAGTTTAGATTTGGAGAAAAGAAAAAACGCGCGCATAGCTCAAGAGGTTTCCATTTTGATGAGCGCCGAAATCCCGTCGCACATCTCTTTGAGCGCTTGGAATTCGGTCAGACCCAATCTTCTCTTATTGGATATATCGTAAACGTTGTCTTTGGCTGCGGAATGCTCTCCGGATGTTCCTCTAACCTGCAGATTGTATTTGGCCGCAGCCTTATCCAGTTTCTCCTTGTCCGCAGAGAGCTTAGGCAATTTGATGTGGACGGAGGCGCGAATTGTCGTTCCCAAATTGGTTGGGCAGAAGGTTAAATATCCAAGACGATCCGATCTCGCAAATACCAGAAGCTTATCCAATTCCGTTACGACGTCCATGAGTCTCTTGTAGATCTCGCGAAGATCGCCACCCGCTTGCATCGAGATCAATCTGACGTGATCCTCCTCGTTGATCCATGCCAGGAAGGTCTTCTTCGGGTTGTAGAAGATGCCGCGTCCGTCGGGCCAGAACCGGCAGGCCTGTGCGGATTGCAGGAATCTGTCGCCCTCTTTGAAAAGAAAATGATCGTCGATCAACTTCTGCTGCTCGACTTTGGTCATCAGCTTCAGAGGGTAGTAAGTGCCTTTCGCTTCACCCTGCATGCTTTTCAGAGCCGTGGAAATCTTTTGCTCGATTTCCAAGTATTGCGCTTCGGTCAACAACGGATTGAATGGGTACGTATCCAGGGATCGTCCGCAACGTACCCTCGTGCTGACAACGTATTTTCCTTCCGGATCCAGGTTTTTAAGATCGTTCGGGTTTCCCCAATTGGACTTTGGATGTTTCGCAGATCTTTTAAACCCATGGTAATCCTCGATGAGCGGGTCGAAGAGCTCGTTGAAGACGGCGTACGCGTCTGGATCAGAAGCGTACAGACCGATCCCGGAATCCGGATTTTCGCAACCTAAATGAAACGGAAAGAATTATTCTGCATTATTTGCATTTAAAATACACATTAATTCCTTACCAGACTGGATGCAGTCCATGAGATTCGCGCCGAGCGGCGTCTGTATCTCTTTCAGTGTGTCGAAGACGAACCTGTTCAGGTACTTCTTGAGCAGCGATTGAGAGGTCGAAGTGTTCAACTTGTCGAAGGCCTCCTCCATCTTCATCAGGGTCTCCTGAGTGACGTGACCCTTTCCGCACTTCTTGCGGCAATCATCGCAAGCCTTCGACGACGCCATGATGTGTTCGCACGGGATTTGCTCCTTACTCTGATGAAATAATAAAGAAAAAGCACGGAAAATTTTAATGTGATACTAATTTGCGAACGTGACAGGAGATTTGGGAAATGCCAAAAAAAAAAGTTGTTTTATCTGAGATGGTCTTGGAATGACATAATAAAAGCCAAACTCACCTTGGACATGCTGAGGGTGCTGAAGCCCTTGATCGGCATTTCCAAATTCTGCACAGCATTGTTGTTTACTTTGGTTTCGCTCATAATGATCAGCAGTCTCGTCGACTTCCTCTTTGTGAATGCCCAATTCCTCGCACATACGCGCAAACAATTCATATCTTGACGCGCGCCGGCACGTTGTATATTTTTCTATTAAATTTCTTTTAATCCCTTTTTTTCTTTTCTTCGGCTCGTCGCGAGAAAAAATTCACGTTCTCTCTTTCTCTCCACTGACAAATGGCCATGTCAAACGATCTTTACGATAGTTTAATAATGTGTCTATCAAATTTCCACCGTCTTATCTTGGAACATTCACGACGTTCTTTATGCTCGTATCGCGACGCAATGCGATACCATTGCACAATATAAGGACGTAAACAATACACTAATCTTAATAGCTGGTAGCAATAATAAATAAGAATTCAATTTCATTCGTTCAGCATGTTTTATATCTGCACGCAATTTATATCATTTACTAAAACTCAAATTTAATACATTTACAAAACAATATAACTGCATATTAAATACGGAAAATTATTAAAAATCTAATTACAAACATCATGTTTACTAAAAATAATTTATTGGATTAAACGTAAAAATGTATATAACATAGTAGATTTATTTGAGAATGAAAGGCATGTTATGTGTTTTAATAGTGCTATTAAATGTTAGTGCTGAGTATTGTTGATAAGTATGAGTCAACATAATATAGATGTAGTCATAAGTATAAGATTTGCTGAAAATCATGATTTGGGTCGAAAGGGAAAGAAAATCTGCGATTAAAGGTTTCTGAGAAAGCCGATGCAGTAGTGCAGCTTTCGGTCCAGATTGTTGTCGAAATGGCTTTCGCAAGATGAGCAGGTGTATCGAAATTTGCTCATGTGCTCGAAATACTGGGCCTCATCTACGAAGGAAACGACGCACGCATAGCAAGTGTAGTTTGCAGCGGCAATCCTCTTCTTCTCGGTTACCTTCTTCTCGGACACCTTCCTCTCGGAACCCACATTCTTCACGATCTTGGTCTTCCTCTCCGGGATGCGTTTCGTCAGCTTCGCGTTGCAGTAAATCAGATGCATGTGCAGTGAATCGTTGTTGCTGAATTTTTTTTTGCAGTTCTTGCAGACAACTGTATTAATGCAAAGCGACTTTAGCGTCGATCATTGAATCGGAGGAAATGTACTTACATGAATCCGAGACGTTCTTCGTTTTTGAAAGACTCTTCCAGGACTTTGCCGCGTCCAGATTGAACATTGCCTTGGCTAAATCGGCCTTGGTGCTCCTGCACTGCTTACCTTGATAATCCATATCAATTGCAAGCCACTGTGCACGTTATGATTATTGCAGGCGATCAAAGTTTGTTTATTTCAAATTAAAAACAAAAGCAAGCGTATATTATGTCATTTCCTCCAGGTGGCGCAACGGGTTTATGCTATGACGATCAACTCTATAAAATATATGTCGTAGCGTCAGGATTAGATTCCGAGAAGTCATTGTTACAAATTAGGACTAGAGATCCAAGCCTAACGACCTTTCTGGCATCTCTGCCAGTCCTTCTGCTGTCTTGTTTCCCTCACACTCATTCCAGGGGAATCCCCTACCTTCTACAAGATTCCCGAACGCGTGCCAGTTCTCGACACGTGCAGTTATAGTAAACAAATAATGAAGACAATAGTTCTTTCTATCCTCGTCCTATTGTCTTGAGCTGCGACCAAATAAATATCTGGTGTTTGGTTTACGTATTTTAATGAACATTGAGAATCAAAAATGTTTATTAAAATTTCTTTATTTAAAATTCACATCTGATATAATAACATCATGTTAAAATGGAGCATAGTAATACATATAATATGGAGCATCACTTGCTTCCCGATTCATTCTTGACTTTCTGTTTCGGTGTATCCGCCATGCGGCTTCTTAGATTCTTCAGGAATTTCAGGCAGTAATGGGTCTTCAAGAGATGGTTATTGTCGAAATGCGTCTGACACGTCCTGCATTCATACCTGAAGTTCCTCATGTGTTCGAAGTAATGCTTTTCATTGTAGAAGATGAACTCGCAGTGGTAACAGGTGTATGTGTGTGTTACAACGGAAGTTTCTGCAATAGGTTCCTGCAAAATGTAAATATAAATGATAAATTTGATATCATGTACTTCTTTTCTACCTCTTCCATGGATAGCTTGTCTCCTTCTAATTTCCATCGGATCCTCCTTTCTATCTTACAGAAATACTCATGCTTGAATATTAGGTCCGTGCTTTTGAAGGTCCTCCTGCAATACTCGCAGGATAATTTGATATCAGCTAAAAAAATAAGATATATTAAAAACAAACAAGAAAATACACTTGCCAAGAACTGAACTTACCCATGGCATTCTTTTTGCTATTCTTTCTTGAAGATTTCTGCTTCTCAACACCGAACAAGGTGTGCATGCTCATGCCGGTCTTGAGCGTGTTTTTTAAATTTTGTTCTCCACTCATGTTATTTCTGTCTCGAAGTCCTCTTCTTCGTAATCGTCAATATTTAAAAAAAAAATGTAAAATCTTACACAACTAAGATATAAATTAATTACTAATTAAAATGAAATTGCATCATAGCAGATATACTCACAAAGAACAATCACATTATTATCACTACAAATTAAGATACTAATGATTAATTAGTAACATGTGCCTTCACGTCCGTTCTGCATCGTGTCTCCAAAAGAGACGAGAGAAAGGAATATATTTTAAAAGTTAGAGATAAAAACCTTACTTATTTTATTATTTATCTATTTTTTTTTCTTTTCTGAAATATCGCGATAACCGAAGTAACAAAAATGATCAAATTATGTTTTGCGAATAACGCGTTTTGAATCAAATCAAATTTGCGTTTATAGAATTAAGTTTTATATATGGTGGATGCGCGGGGTAGAGGAGATCAATGGAAATGAATACAGGTATAACAAATTATTATTTGTACTTGTATATCTATTGGCACTCTACATTGTAGTAGTTTACATACAATTAGCTCAATTACACTACAGACTAATACACATGATAAAAAATATATTGTTTGATCAGAGAACATCGTTTAAAATTAATGTACGAAAATAAAATTGCGTTAAAAAAATATTTTTTTTTTTTTATAAATGATCAACAAAAATTAAAATCCCAGCTTGTCAATGCCTACAAGGATTTCCTTGGCTTTCTCGATATGACCCGAAGATGAGATGAGCGCCCTCAAATTTGCCTCGCGATTCACGAAATCCATTGTCTCTAATATTTCCAATTGGTCGTTGTACACCAGCTCGAACATTATCATCTCCTCAGAAGTTTCCACGGGAATAAATATGTCATAGGATTCCTCGGATTCTTCGTTCTCGCAGTACTCGAAGCCGAACAGCAGCGTGTTAAGAACATACGGATTGTTAATGAATTTCTCGAAGGCTGGATCGTTTATGCTCTGTAAGTTACGTGGTACCTCTTTCAGGATCTTTTCCCTCACGTACGGATTTCTCTTGAGCAACGGACTGGTGCTCAGGATCTTGCTTATCTTCGATGGGTTTTCCGCTATGCATTTCATTACGTACAGCCTGCGTGGACCGTGAATGACGGTGTCTTTGAAGATCATATTCTGGTTGAGTTTATTGAAGAGATCTCTGTTCGGCAACAATTTCCACAGTTTCATGAGTCGTGAGCTAAGGTTTATTGCTGAATTCCAAGAAGAAAAATCGTTCGAATCGCTGATGCTCTTATTTTCTTTATTCGGAATTGGATATTCCTCGTCCTCGAGACTCTTGTATATTTGTTTAAACAATTCGAATTCCTGATCGACGGTCTGCGTTTTATTCAGCCTTCGGACGGCCTTCTTTTGCACCCTGATGTTGGTTTTAGGAACTACATTATTGGATTCGGTTTCGTTAATTTGCAGGAAACTTTTGTAGACCGTATCGTTGCCGATGCGTTTCATTATTTCGTTAATATTTTTTTTCTGCTCAGTGTTTAACATATTGTAATATTCTTTAGCAGCTTTGTCCTCGTAAATATCTCCTCTCGGTTTATCCTTTAATTCAGACCCATCTTTGACAACAGCACATTTTTTTTTGTCGATTTCTTCGTTGGCTTCATTCATTCTTCGTTCCGACGAATTTTTGTTTGTTTCTTCCAATCTTTTCTTCATTACCTCGATGTTTGGTAGCTCGAAATTCATGTAATTGCTTGTCGTGAACAATTCTCGCAACAAATCTTGTCTTTTGTAAACGTAATCGTGAAATCTCGTATCAGTCTTAAGCTTCATGGAATACATGGGTATGCTTTCAAAACATTTGATTACGCGCTTCGGATCACTGAAGAAGTCGTCCATCGTCACCGGCTTGTCTTTCCTCGAAATAAAGTTTTTTTTGACCTTGCTGACCCCTTCACAATCATTCCACAAAAATCTAATCGATGTGAAATTAAAGTCGTACTCTTTGCTAGATTTAGCCTTGCCCTCTTTTAAAACCTCCGCATGTATCACAGCTTTATTCTCGATCTGGTATTCAGCCAGACTCTTTTCGTCCTGCAGAATTTTGCCTTTGTACATCAATGATACCCTCGTCACATGTGCCTTGATTTTCATGCATAGGTATACTTTTACTTCGCGGATGGTCACGTCATCTTCTACGCTCAGCACAATATCTTTCTTGTAACATTTTACGATTAATTCCAGTTGTTTTTTTGGTTTATTGCCGCAGATATCTTTATCTTTGCAGCATAGCATCTGAAAATTCAAGCAATTTCTTACTGTTTTCCTATAAATGCAATTCAAAGTTTACCTTTAGGAGATTAAGAACACGACGTTGTTGAAATGAGTCTGCAAAATAATTTGGCATTTGAAAACTTGAAATCAATATTACAAAAAAAAAATAACATGAGTAGATAAAGTTTATGGTATAAAAAGAAATTTACGAATTATGGAAGGACCGTTTTTACTGTAATTTTTAATAAAATGAATATATCATAAGTTTGTTAAATCAATATAAATATATATATTTAAATATATATGTATATTAATAAACATATTTTTATTTTTGTTTACTGTGCAATAACAATTTACAATTTCTAAAAAAAAACTAACTACTTTAAATAAAATTATTAAATCAAGACATCTCCGTATTTGTTGGTCCTCTGCGGCGGTTCGTCATTCCTAACTGGCGGTTGCAACATTTCGTTGCTCGCCCTAGGAGCTTCCGGTGCTCTAAAAATCAATTACACAATGATAGCAATGGTATTTGTAAATGTGCACCAATAAATCAATTAATACCTGGTATAGCCAGATACTCTTCTCTGCTGATACTCGTCCCGGTTTCGTTTCCGCAATTCATCATAACTAGTAACACTCTTTTGCATCGGAGGCATATCCTCCTCCGAAACTGGATTATCAACGGATGGCCTGTAATTATCATCCAATCCATTATATTCAGGCCTCGTTGTGTCCATGTCGAGCGAATTTCTCGGATCAAGATCTGTGTATTTATCGGCTGATCCCATATCGGAGAACGGAGCCAACGCCATACCCGGCCCGAAACCGGGCTCCAAAGTTTCCTTAATGAAACCTTTCCTACGTTGCCTCAGCATTTCACCGATGGGGCTATTGGGTAGCTGCATAAGCTTCTCAGCGCATTTCTGCTGATAAGAGAACTTTCCCAGGAAATAGCCCACAACTACAGCTATTGTCACTTTGGGAGCAGCTCCGAATCTGGGGCTTGGGCGCAAGTAGCCTTGCTTGATGGCCATGTAAGAACTGACTCCAAAGATGGTTCCAAGGGGGAGGCAACGTTGCAGGAAACTTTCCCTGTTGCACTCCCTAACAACCCTCATCTCATCCGCATTGAACTGATACTAAAAGCATTGGTATTTTTTTTAAAGACATTTATGTTACAACTGCTATTTTGTTTCAGTTATTTACAGCTTGCCTTTGTGTTTTTGGGTTGGGGAAGGCCTGTTGAGGATTTTCATCGTTTGTTCGGTCCATTTTTAACTTCAAGAATTTAGGTTATGTACGATTTTGACGGTTCTTCTGTATGCGACCAAAGTTGCACGAAAGTTTAAAACCTGTGTTGCGCTTTATCGAAGTGTCGATGAGATGTAGTCAATAAAAGTCTAATTGGATTCAAGTATTAATTAATTATTGGATTAGGTCAGGTTTTCAGGTTTTTTTTTTCGTATTTCAATGAATAGGTGGTGGGTTCGTCGTTCATTGATTTTTATGCAATTTGTGCGGCAGGTTGAGGGCTATCCATTTTACGTGTGTCCGTCTGTTGCAGGGAGCTGTCAGTTGGAAGTTTCAGACATGTTTCTGATGGAGGAAAACGCGATTCTATAGTCTGATATCATCATTACGAGCAGTTTCTTCCAATAACTTTACGCAGAAGTCGGAGCGAAGCGCGCGATAATGACCAGCTGCTAGCCCAGCACCCGAGCGCGCTTTAGTGAAGGTGATTTGTTTTTCTCTATTGTATTTTGTTCTGCTAGTAGCAAGCAAGTGAGTGAGTGAGTGTGTGTGTGTGTCTGTGTATTTTGCAAGGTTTTGGAGACAGAATATGACCCTAGCTGTCACCCAAAATGATTCATCTGCAAGGTTAATTTGAATGCTCAACTCACTGGGATGTCCCTTGCTTGGACATATCTAATCAGTTTGTGTGTGGCTGTGTGATAATTCTTACAAATAATGCATAATAATAAGCATTTCCTCTTTAGATTGCCCCAATCATAATATTCTTCACAACAACATTCTGTTTAAAGTTTGTTTTTAGAAACGATGGGCTCTGTGTGGAAGAGGCTGCAGCGAGTCAATAAGCGCGCCGCCAAGTTCCAATTCACTGTCTCCTACCATCAGTTAGCTGTGGAATTCACACCTAAATGGTAGGTCTCATAATCTTTAATAAACTCGACCTTGGTCTATTTGTTTTACTTGGATTTTGTTTAAACTGTATTATTTGTTTTATACACACAAATATATATAAATACTTTGTTTTTGTTGTTGTTGTAGGGAGCCGCACAAATTATCTGTGGTGTGGACAAGACGCTCCAGGAGGGTGGTATCTACCCCAATGCAATGGGAACCCACCCTGCAGAACACGTACAAAGGGCTGGTGGTGTGGCCCGTTCCAGAGAACCATCAAGTTGCCATAACACTGTTCAAAGGAAGATGCAATGAGCTCGAAGATAAGGATTGGAGTTTTGTTATTGAGGATGTGAGTTTTTGAAGTTGTATTTGCTTTATACAATTTGATTAAATTTATCTGCGTTAATTCTTATTGGCGCGTGCACTTTACTATCAGCGTTTGCACTTTAAATAATCTGACCTTGAACTTCTCTGAATTGACCCAATGGTTTTGCGACTTTGCACAAACCAATTGCTTATAAGAACGCACACCGTCAATATAACTTGATCAACTTCTAATTGGTTTTTGTAAGATAAATTTCCGAATGTATTGGCTGGCATTGACGTTGCCATAAATCACTTTCACTTTTTCAATCCATTGCTCCATTTTAGCTGTAGCAGAATAAGAATAAAATCTTGAATTCAACATAATGATTTTGTGACTTTACACAAAACAATTCCAATTACGAACGCAATTATCAGCAATTGTGTGGCTTTAATTGGAACTAGTGAGAAATAAATGTACGAAAGAAACACCTTTCTCTAGCAGAATGTTTTCTTAGTGACAGAAACATATTATTAATTTTATATAATAACACTCAATTATCTAGTTTGATATAGAAAAATGTAATACTGTATATTATATTTGTAACAAATATTTAAAAATGTTGTGTTGACGTATGAATTAAATTGTGCAAATTTTGGAGTGGTGATGATGTCATGGCTCTGTCCATACGTTGTATTTTCATCTTTATTTTGTGCATTAGATTACTGTGATGCAAAAGATGTGTATTTTGCATTGGGAATTTGCAAATTTTCGTTTTCAAACTATTTGCTAATTGGCAATTACAAATTTCATACATTTCGCGTCATTTCTTTTTTCTAATTGGAATTTCTCATTAAAAGCATGTATATGTGTGTATGGTCAGCTGTAATTGCGAATATCGTTCGTAATTGGAAATACATGTTACTTTAATATATATATATATATATATCGGGTTTGTGAGACCTTGAGCAATAGTTATGCGGGCAACTGGTGTAATTATTATTTATGCTCGTTTTCTTTTCTTTATTTCGTTATGGTAATTGTGGGATAGATGATGTTGATAAAAAAAAATGCCAGTGATGATCATTTGATGCTGCACATGCGATGCTGATATAAGGCTGACCGTGATGTTGACCCTAAAACTATTATTCTTACTCAAAAAAGTTTAAGTCTGAGGCATTTGAAACGGTACTCGCGCGACGCTTCCGGTGGTTGCGTCGCGCGTACAGAATTTTTATTGAAAATTTTTTATTTTTAATATTTTTGTTGGTGGAAATGTTTTTCAGGTTTCGCCTGCTGGAAAACGTCGGCAGCTTGCTGTCACCCAGATTAACATGGGAAAATTCGCGAGCATTGATTCCACACAGTATCCGCTACAGCTGAATTTGAAACCGACGACGAAGAAAATCACGAGCGCCAAATTGGAGTGCACGTTGTCGTGCGTATTTCTGCGCGAAGGAAAAGCGACGTGAGTGCTTCAGTCGTCCACTGTTTAGATTATTATTGCGTATTTGATTTCCAGCGATGAAGACATGCAGTCCATGGCCTCGCTGATGTCGGTGAACAATAACAGCGATATTGCGCCGATGGAGGATTTTGAGGATGAAGATTTTTCGATGAGCGATAATTCGATGAAGAACAGCATCCACGAAGTGACCCATCAGATGCAGCTGATGACAAACAGCTTGTCCGGTTCTGATTTCGCTAGCACTCCAATAAGCGGTATTGACGACTCCTACTCAATCAAAATATTTTTGGGAAGTGTTAATAACTGCGTTGTTTTTAGTGAATAGCATTCAGTCGTTATCGCGGCAAGATAAGACTCCCACAGCGGAAACATTCTCGCCGATAGTTGAGGAGGATAAGCCGCAGTTGAAGCTTAACATTCCGGCGCCGAAGGATGACGATTTTCATGAAACAGAAACAGATCCGTACTCGGAGCTGTTCGAGAAGCAACTCGATAATCTGGAGGAAGAGGTGTCTTTTTCATCAACGTCTGCATTACCGGTGGTAGCACCGACGCCGGAGGAAAATAAAAATGTAGCACCGGTGGTGAGGCCAAAGAGTGTCAGCTTGAAGTTGCAGCCACTGGAGCTGAAGGATCACAGCGAGAAGCTGACGACGCCCGGGCAGGATCTGCTCGAGTGGTGCAAGGACATGACCAAGAATTATCCCGGCGTGAAGGTGACCAATTTGACGACAAGCTGGAGGAACGGTATGGCCTTCTGCGCTCTCATCCATCACTTCAAACCGGATTTAATCGATATCGATTCGTTGATCGCGCACGATGTTCGCGGCAACTGCAAGAAAGCATTCGACGCCGGTGACGTGCTGGGAATCGCTCGAGTCATAGAACCCTCGGATATGGACATGCTCGCCGTTCCTGATAAGCTTGCCGTCATGACCTACCTGTATCAGTTGAGAGCTCACTTTACCGGTCACGAGCTCGAAGTGCAGCAGATCGGAAAGACTGCGGACGAGAGCAACTACGTGATCGGTCGCTTCAACACGGATAAAGACACGGATGTAACTATGCAACTCTTCGGGCAGGAAATCATCAACTTGCGGAAAGCAAAGCAGATGAATAAGTCAATGGAAACGGAGAGCGAGCAGGTGTCGAGCGCCGTCGACCAAAAGGCTAATCTACGGTTGCATTTGAAAGTCCACACGCCCGGAGATCCTTTCGAAATCAAAGACAAGAAGGTCGTTGCCGTCGCGTCACCCATCAAGAATCCGCAGAAGCCGTTGCTGATGACGCGCCGCGAGTTGACCGATCCTTTCGGTTCGGACGACGAGGAGGATGAGTTGGAGGTCGAGACAACTGCGGAGGTTGATCGACCGACCCCTCCTCTTTCCGCCAATCATCCTCAGCCACTGAACGGAGATGCGGTCTTAGTTGATGATGTGGTTTCGAAGGTCGCATTCGACCCCGCCGCCGAACTGCCAAAGCCGAATTTAGTAAGTAGCGTAAGTTGCTTTTGTTTTGTTCTTTATGTTTTGCGATCGCTTTGAGTTTTGAGCTTTTATTTTTGTTGTTGTTATCCATTCGTTTGTTTTTTTTGAACTTTGATGATTTTTGTGTGCTCAGCAATTACTAACTCGCCACACGGAACAAAGGGAGAGAGCCAGACAACTCTTAGAGCAAGTCAAAAGGGATAACTCTGTTTCACCTACAAGGGTAAATCATTTTTATTTTAAATTATTCTCTTGTACTCCCCATTTCTTTCTTCACGCACGCACACACATACACACACATACACATCCACAATATACCTTCCATCTTTGCAAATCCATCTTTTTTTTGTTTCTTTCCACTTTAAATTTGTTCATGTTTTACATGCGAGTTAACGAGAGATGACTAAAGCCATGAACCAACCATGGACACGCAGATAAGAATATAAATAATAAAACAAAAAAGAAAATAGAAATAGAAAAGTTCATATAGCGGACATTCCTTTTCAATTATATGCTGTAATTTATTCTTACAAATAACACATTATTTCCTATTTCCATTTTAACGAATTAATGTTATGTTATTATTTCTGGCGCAGTCCGAGGAGGAAAGGCAGGCCGAGCTGCTTGAGCGAGCGAGAAGAATCATCGCGGAGACGAGGAAAACCTCGACGCCCACGACGGAGATTATTAAAGCTAGTCCAGATAACGAGAATCAGGCGAAGAGATTGCCAGAAGCGAGAATCGAAAAGCAAGCATGCGGTGGTTAGTTTGCTCATTTTTCAATTTAAATCGCAATAAAATGTTGATCGATGATTTTGCTGTTGCTTCTTTATAGATTCTGAGAAGAATGGCAACATTTCTCCAAAATCGCCGAACAAGTTGAGTGCTGAAGAAACTGATAAATCTAGTCCATTAATTAGAGAACAAATAACTCCTGATAAGTTACCAGAAGATTTGGGATTATCTGAGGTGAGATTTTCTTTTGCACGTTCTCTTTCCCTGCGAAAGTTATGGAAATTAATTAATGTTCTAGATTGGTATTGGTGTACAAAACTGGATCGACAAGGAGCTGGAGGATCTGGAACGCGAGCAAAGCTCTATCGATAAGGAGGCGGCGACTTTGGAGAAGAAGTTGCGATTGGTAATGGAGTCGTCGGTGAGCAGTGTGGACGAGGAGGAGCAGTTGATGGCGCGATGGTTCACATTAGTGAATAAGAAGAACGCGCTGCTTCGAAAGCAGATGCAGTTGAACATATTGGAGAAAGAGAGCGACCTGGAGCGCAGATACAAGATGCTGAATCACGAGCTACAAATCAGCATGTCCATTGAAGATTGGCGCAAAACGGAGGATCAGAGGGCGCGCGAGAAGGTGCTCATCGATGAACTAGTCCAAATTGTAAATAAACGGGATGAATTGGTGCACCACTTGGATAGTCAGGAGAAGGCGTAAGATTTATTTTCCACATTCCGAAGCCAATTATAAATAATTTACTAATTTGATTCATTTCTATGTTTCAGCATCGAGGAAGATGATTTGATTGAACAAGATTTATCCCACATGGATCTACCGCCCAGGGACAAGTGCGTGATACAATGAAGAACCAAAATCAGGAAATACCACCTCAACTCTGTATTGATCAAGAGAAAATGTATTCTTACATTTTGTTTACTCACAGACAAAAACACACACCATAACTATTCACTTGATAAACAGAAAGTAATTGTAAAAGAAAAGACAGCTTTAAATCAATTTATTATCCCCGGATTCTTTCGTTATTATATTTTTGTTTTGTTTACGTAGTAGATTTATTTATTTTCTAAGCTTAATATTTATTTTTAATTTTATTCTTTGATATTTTCGCAATGCGGCGATTCATCTTCGTTTCTTCGACTCGTTTCTTGTAAGTACTCTTTCTAAATAGGAATACGGATATTATCTTATTGTGTAAGGAGCTTCTGTACAATTTCTTCAGTTTCACCTCTTGCCCTTTGCTCCCTCGTCCTCCACGACTTTATTATCAAATGACGATATACATTTATATATATATATATATATTTGATTATATAAACGTGTATATTTGGTGCAATAATGATTTGCTAAACTATCAGGTTGTAAAATAATGATAATAATATAATACATTGTGTGCCTATTGCGCAAATGCCATTTCCTCTCCTTCTCATCAGTCCTCGTTTGTAATATAACTTATAACTATAATATATATAACTACATATATAATGGAAAAAGAACTACCATGAATTATGATAATCCACTCCGCGGCCTCTTTTCTATCGTTTCTTTTTTATTTATGTAATTTAAATCTTATTTTCTTAATGTAAATAGTCATGTAATAGAATCGTTGTGCTATTTAACAAATAAAGGAAAAACGAATCGACGTCCACAAATGTAACAAAAATAGACATTTATTATGAAAAAGCATTTTTCAATATAGTTTAAACATTACAGTAAGTATATTTAAACACTCGTTTTGAAATAAATACAAACTTACCTTTGCTTGGAACAGAAATGTTAACTCGACTTACTGAAATGATTAAAGGGAAAATAAATAAATTTAAATTCAATCGTCTTGATTTATTAACATTTATTTAAGTCTATATATAATTTATCTTAAGATTAATGTAATAATAATCATTTACACATGTCGAAACGAACAATCTCTACGGAAAGATGTAACATAAATAAAAAAAAGTATCAACGAATATAGTTTTGTTTTTGTCAATTAACGCTACTGCCACATAAATAAATTTTCTTTTTCTTTCAATATATATTCAATTTTCTCGTTATATATATATATATATATATATTTATAATATATTTGTTTTTCCTCATCATCTTTTTCTTCTTTTCTTTTTTATTTATTAATTTTTTGCAATACATATGACACTGATATAATTAACAAATTCGAAACGAACAGACAGTTTTGATTTCTCACATATATTAATATATATTAATTAATTAAGTAACATTTAAAGCGGTCAAACACGTTTCGATTTGATTCCTTATAATCATAAAATATTATTGTAACATCACATTTATTATTTTCCATCTTTTTTTTATTAATTAATTAATTAAATCATCGAAATCGATATACAATATCCATACAATTATCGTTAGGTATACTATATAATATGCGTTCGCTATTTGTTAATTTATTTATAATTTATGTGTATATTATGTTATGATAGGAATTCAGCTACGAGTTAGAGACGTGATACAGCGTGAGAAAAAGGAAACGGAAAATAAAAATTCCTAATCGAGAGGAGTAAAAATAAATAAATTAAAGGATACATTTATTTGGGGGAATGTAAATTAAATGTAAATATAACATATACCATATTTATAGACAGAGAGCAGAGTTGCCATCTTCGCTCGCGATACCTTTAAGTCATCTCTATAGCAACTTGTCTGCTTTGATTGTTTGAAATTTAGAAAATGATAGCTAGGCAACAGTTGACAAGACGCTGATATAGTTGAAGTTACTTAGTGATTAGAGCGAATTAGGGACTTACATACGTACATACATACACACACACATAAACATATATATAGATAGAGAGTAATAATTCTTATTTACAGTTTGTCGAAGATGAGTTTTTTTATTTGGTTGAAGCTATTGTTGTTGCTATTGTTTGCTTGTTCTTGAATGTATTAATATTTACAATTCGGCATGGTCCAAGCTATTGGGCTGATAATAGACGTCGTTGTAGGAGTGTTTCGGAAAAATGTGGTCGTAGTATTTCTCGTGTTCGAGCTGGAGCGGTTTGGGTCGGGGTTTCGGCAGGGACCGTCTCGGGTCTTTGGGTTTCTTTGGGCCGTACTTGTTAAAGCTACGGTACTTTCTTTGGTATTGGGGATCCGTCGTCGCGAAGGAAGAGGAGAAAGCCCCTCGGACCCCCGACGTCGGGGACGGCGACTCGAAATACTTGGGCTGTTTGTTGGACGCCCTTTCATCATCGGCCAACCCCGTGTAGATGTTCTCAACTCCTTTCCACTCGTCTACACTACTTCTACCATTGAATGTCAGTGTTGTCGGCTATATTTACAGCTCACGTTAGAGAGGTGTGTTAGTCTGTTTTATCGATTATTTGGATAATCGTACACATCAAACGAATTAAATGATAATAGTAATAATAATAATAATAATCAAATGGATGAACAGTTGAAGAAACTAAGCTCTAAGGTCAATCGAAACAAAAAGAAAGAAGAAAAAAAAACAAACTTTACAAAATTTATACAATCGATTAAACAAATTAAGCTCGTCGCGCAACAAATCACCATCGCCTACAAAAATAACAACTTTCCATAGCAATCAAAATAAATAACAAATTGACAACGTTTCAAGTTTATTATTTCGATTGCTATGGAGATTGGCGATAGGCGCGACTGGCTTTACAGTCTCTTAATAATCGAATAATGAACATCTTTTTTTGTTCTCTCTTTTCAGTTACTATTATTTATATTCATTATACTATTCGTTTTAGTCGAACGATATTCGAAACTATTAATAATCATAATAGAATGTGTGCGGCGCCGATCGAGCTCTCCCCGCTGGAAGCGCCAGTGCTGCGACGCTTAGAATCAAGTGAGGTGGTTTGAGAATGTGCTCAGAACTGGAGTCTGTGTGTAGAAAATTTTTTGGTGTGAGTTTCGTGTATTTTATGTACAGTGTGAGAGGGAGAAAGAGCAATCAATGGGTTTCGGTAGGTTGGGGGAGTGCAGAAATAGCAGGAGGAGGAATTCGCGAACCGCAATTGCACACATGACAAGCTATGTGGCATGGAGGAGAGTGCCGTTTCGGCTCGTCGCCCTCTATTCCTCCTCCTTCCTCCTTCGACTCAAACTCCTTCTTCCCATCCCGAAAACCGTTTACGCAACAATGTAACGGAATATCTTTGTGCTGATGCAAACTACATCGTGCACATGTATGATATGATAAGAGCGCGCGCTACGTACACAAAACCAATTAGTAATTAGATAGGTTATAAAAATTGCGAGGTATCTCGGAACGGTGGCTGCGAAACGATCAGGTTACATCCACTTCGCATCTACTTTGCCTTTGCATTAACAATCCCTATACATTTTTAAGATTAAATCTTCGGTATACCCGGCGCAACCACCACAACCATCGATGGATTATTTTAAAAATAAAACATTGTATATTATTGTATATTGTTTTAAAAATTCTAGTAGAATTTAGTCTAACTTTACATATATCTCATGGTTTTAAATTATTTATATTCATGCAGATGGAGTTGCATAGTATGATTGATTAAAATTCTATTGTTTGGAAAAGAACTTTTAAAATTGACTAATTTTAGATCTTTTAATATTTATCCTAATTATCCAATAAAAAGTTCCTTGTAACTATTGTAAATTCTATTTCTAAGTACTATCTTTGATTTGTATGCATATAAAGTTGCATACAATGTTTGTTTTTTTAATTGAATTTTATATTATTTATATTAATTATAATTATCTATAACTTATATATTTTTACATATTAAATGCGCATCCGGCATCAATATTGATTCTGAATATTAAAATATGTAGAATATGTTTTACTTTTTATGATGAATTTATGATTATACTTTATGCAATTATTTTCTGGGCAATCGGTGCGTTTCGAGCAGAACTTTGAAAACAGTTACACGTTGTGCATCATCTCTTCCAGGGATGGGTTATAATCACTGTCGGACCGCTGTTCGACTCGGCTCAGAGGATCAATTACAGAGCTGCACAATTACGGGCACACCGAGTAGTACTCATCCTGCTGTTCCTGTTATTTTTTTTTTCTGTGGGTTTCGCTTCCCATCCCTTTGTGGGCGACACACAACAAGTTAGCTTTCATGTCACTACAATGTTGCGGGATTACTTGCAACGATAATTGAAACGGCCAACAATATTACCGTCTGCGGCTTCATTTTAATTGCTTTAATGTAATGATACCCACCTCCGTTTGTCGCTGCTCCATTTCACAGACAAATCCAGAATTATATGGCATAGAAAAAAATATTAAATATTTTTCAACAAAAGAATAATGCATAAAAAACTTTGTATTCTGTTGTTAAACTGTTGTTCATTTGAATATCTGTCAATACAAAGAAGATTTGTCGGAATGTTTAATAAATGTCAGAAACCCTTTGGTTTCTTTTGAGGGAAACGGAAGTGCGTCGGTCCGTATTCTGTTTGCGGTCTTTGCGGGACGCAGATGGATGGGTTGTCATAAAATTTGTCGGCGGAACGCGGTGCACGAAAGCCCGGCGCATCCGCAAATTAGCGGAAATGAAATCGAAGCCGCACTCGCATCCACCGAACAAACAACTAATTCATCAAATTATCATTACTGCAAATCGCATTAATTACCGTTTTCCCCGAATTCCCCATTTCCAAAACCCCGGAAATTGATATTGATGTTTTGTGTACGAAGCGACGCCCTTTCACCGCACATAACAAACAAAAAGAGAAAATAATTAAAGGAAAAAAAAACAAAAAGAAAAGAAAAGAAGGTAACATCTCCTAGAGGTTAGAAAAATAAAGAAATGAATAAAAGCAAGCGGTTTTGTGAGATGGGGGTGCAGGTGAAAAAAGTGGTGCATCGCAAAGAGGTGTCGATATTCTCAGCTCCAAGATCTTAGTATTAGTATTCATCCATTTACAGTTTAAGTGTATGTTATTGTTAATATCAATAATATATACAGAGTGCTTGTTATATAAATTATACAGCTATGTATAGATTCAGGTGCCGTTCAATTCTGAGTTACTGTGAGTTGGTTACCATTCCTCAAACACGCTCGCAAACACACATACAAAACATAAATCGGGGGCGTGGGGCAGCGAAGACGAAAAGTAGAGTGCGTTTCGTTATTTGGAAAAGTTCGCATAAAATATATTTATAAATATGTACAGCGTGTCCGTATTTTTCGCGTATTTACACACAAAGAGAACCGAAAAAGCGAAGAAACACGAACAAAAACAAATACAAGGGATGCACTCTATTTAATCTTCGGCCCTTCGGGGGTTATTCGCGTGCGCCGAATTCACAAAGTGCAATTGTTTCAAATCCCATTTTTGTACACACACACTCGCATTTCGATGTTTGTATAAAAAAATATACAGGACTCACATGAAAACAAAAAACTCGGGAACGAAAGAAACAAAATGATCGAACAAACAATTACATGATTAAAACACAAAAAAAAACTAGCAAGTTATGAGAGAAACAAAAGAGATAGAGTAAATAATGCTCAAGGGAAGATGAATGCCAACCACTTCCAAATCGAATTTCCAATTAATACTATATATTTTTTTGGTAATTTTTTGTTTGTTTTGTTTTTGGTTAACTAGTTTGAAAGTAATTAGCATGGATATTCGCGATAGTTAGCGTTAACGACGGTGGTGCAGTGCTACACTCTAGTGGGGGGTTGCAGCACCATTGCGGCCAGACGTACCTTCATAGCTTCGGGACTTCTGCCGCCCCTCGGGGTGGTCGTGTAGATGGCATCCGCCGGGATTCCCCCAGGACCGGTGGTCGTCTTTTCTATGTCCAACTTTTCGCTGCAAAAATGAACACGCAAACCTAATTATACACAACCGAAAACTCGATTAACCCGACGTTCGCGTGTCGCAAGTTTCGTTGCTGCCCCAAAACTATTATTAACAAAATTCTTAGCATTAAGTATTTAATATGACAATTGCAATTCTCTAAATATACTTGAAAAATAAATGTAATAAATAAAAGTAAAACTTTATAATTTTATCACAATGACCAAAGGGAAAGATAATCACGAAAATGTTTATAAATTGAGGTGTGAAACTGTACGAATTGGATAAATGATAAGTAAAAAATATTTGTATTTGGCGAATAAAAATTGGGATTGATTAGGGAAGTGTTCGGAAGTTTATGGTTTTTAATATTTCTTTGTGTGACGCGCTGAGCAATTTTGATATGAAACGGTATTAATATAAAACCGAGTGTGCGAGATGTGTGAGTGTATGTATGTTGGGGAAAAATTGTCTGCGTTGTCCTATCTATCGCAGCCAATATTTCCGTTTTCCACGTTTTCCTCGGGACGGGTCTGAAGGGAACGGGACTGACAGAATAAAAAGGAGTGAAATGGGGGAATAAAGATAGATAAAGCGAACCAAGCACTTCCTGCTTATGGAATTCTAGTAACAAATTCGCTCCGCTTGTCTTAAGTATTAAAGCGGGCTCTGTTTCGGTGATAAGATTGATAATAACAGACGAGCGGAGGCGACGGTGTCGCGTAAGCACTAAAAAAATATCAGAAACGACGAGAACGCACACACATCCTGGTCGGGGAAGTCCCTTAAAACATGACGAAAACGTGGCCGGAATTTCCGGCAGTATATATCAGCGGGAGCTGCGGATTAAGCGTCCTTTTCTCCACAACTAGCCGCTTTATTCCCCGACACAAAAAAAGCAAAAATGAGACTTTTCATCTTGATGTAAATATATATTTATATAAATATATATTTTTTGTGTGTTTAGAAACAAAAAAAAAAAAACTTTGCAGAATTGTCGGTTTCCATTTTCGAAATAAATTAATGTTTTAATTGCCCGCCCACCTCCTCGCAACGGTTCAGCTTCGACGCTTCAAACCCGGGAAATATAGGTTAATGTCGGTGCAGTAAAAGCGGGAGGATATTTTCATACGGTGGCCACGGTATTTCCATCGTTTATCGTCTTGTTTATTCCGCGGATTAATTGGCCCGTGTTATAGATTCTTTAAGTTAAGGGATTTTTTACGGCCGTCACCAAGAGAAAACCATGAATACTCGAAACGGAATATCCGTTTGAGTATGTGGAATAAATGTCGGAGGAGGAATATTTATATTGGACATTGTATTTTTATTACAGATTTTTGGGACATGTGCAATGGATTTAGTTTTTTAAAGAGATTTTTGAATTTAAGTCGAATTTATAATGATCGTAAGTAAACATAATAAATTGTTGTCTTGTATTTTCTGCAATTATAGACATGTACATCTTCGGATTAAGTTTCGATTTGCGAGTGACGTGATAGGGATGTAATGAATAGGAAGCCAAATCGCGGAAGTAATTAGTAAATCATATAGCAACATCGAAACCCAATTAGCCTCAATCAGAAGTAGGGAGACTGGTTCGGGGAAAGATCGATGTGGATGGATTGGCGGGTGGATTTGGAGTGGGTGAGGTTAGGTTAGGTCGTCGTTACTCACCTATCCAAGTCGGACGGCTTGAAATCACCTTTCCCTGCGGACAAGAAAGAAAGAAAAGCGAAAAGCGTGAGTTACAGATACGAGGTGATGCATTTCATGGGTAGTCCGAAATTAGATTACTTACGTGCAAAACAGCATTTCTCCGAGCGGACGGCGTAAATTAACATACAGAGAAATATCACGAAAGCGGCCACCGAACATCCGGCCAGTGTCACCAGAGTGCTCATCTGAAGAGGTTCTGAAAGACAATTTAAACAGACACTCGTAAAGAATTTATTATTGCGTTTAACTAAAACAAAAATTTCATACATATTTTTTTTTTCTATTAAAACAACAAAAGAATAATGGTTAGAAAAATAGCACGACCAACGTTATTTAATAGTGAAAGGAAAATACCAAGGGAGCATTGCAGAGACTCTAAAACGTTCTCCGTTAAGTTAATTTGGAAGACCGTGCATCACGATTTGTAAATATTTAAAGAATAATATGTTCCGGATGTCGTTCGGATTAAAGTGGCTCTGAGCGGAATGCGATAACGGCGAACCTTTTATCTTCAGGTTACGTGACCGGTTCCGCTGTTCGGGGCTTTCGGGGTGGAGGGGAAGTGGTTAGGAGAAAAGGAGGATCGCCCAGGAGTGAGTCGATAAAGCAATCGCGATATGGTCCGGACTTCTTAAGACACTCCTAAATAAATATGGATCTGTTGGGATGGAATAACGCGTATTTCCTTCCCGCACTTATTATGTTTTTTCTTGTTGTTGTTGTTGTTGTTGTTGATTTCAGTCCTTCGAAACGCTTTTTCTGTGGAAAAGATACACTTCGCTCACCGTTCACGTATAATTTGACGGCGTGTCTGTCCGTGCCCCTGTCGTTCTCGACAGCTAAATAGTACGCCCTCGAATCCGTCGACTCTGCCTCTCTGATCTTTAACGTCGCAAGATAGCAATCCTCCCGCTCCTCCTGCATTACCTCATCGACACTGTAACGTCCTGAAACCAAATTTAAAAAAAAATGCAACTAAAATATGAATATTTCCTTTAAACTTTCTTTAAATTATTTCGCAACTTGTTATTTTTTTAATAAAATGTGGTGAGTCCAATGACTCGATTAAGCAATTTCCAAGATGTCATTCGTGGATTTCAAGCAACAAGCTTTTAATCTGGACAAGTTAATTAAAACTCTCCGCTCGGATCGTTTTAACTTTGCATTTTGTTTTGCGCTTATTTTGGTTTTGTTTTTCCGTAATTTTCTCCTTTGTTTATTTTTTACTCTTTCTTTCGGTAAACTTAATGAAGTTCGAGTTGATAAAGCCGGCGCGGGAATTTATGTAACGCTGAATTTCGGCGGCGCTGAAAAATGCAGTCCACAGGATTGGGCGCCTGCAATTCTCAGCTCTTCGGGGGAATTTTACGAGGAACGAATATTTGCGTCGAAAATATTATTTATTTATTATACCGTAATAAAAAAAAAGATGAACCGAAAACCGTCAACAAAAACAATGGAATTCTTGATATGCTGTAATTTTCAATTAGATATTGATCACATTTAGTGAAAGGTTCGAATGAGAATGACATTTATAGATTATTAAATGTGGTAATAAATGGTGGATGCGCCGGAGTTTTTTTTGTCTGCTAATTATGAGCTGCACTCGAACTTTTACGGAGTGTATATCCGGAGGAAAACATAACTCATCCGCAAAGTGGGACGAAATAGTGGAATAGGTCGTATATAAAGTTATCGAACTCCTGAAATATAGACGCGTTTAAGTGTGTTTGTGGTCAAGTTGTAAAAGCGTGTGTTGGATTACGGTCTATTTCCGTCCTTGCCCGATCCTCGCCAACTCGACAGACACCAATGTGTATCTACGGTATACGTGTGTGTATGTGTTCGTTCGAGTCTTTCTTCCCCTCCTTATAACTTTATTTCCGTCCTCTTATCTATTCCCAGCTTCATTTTAAAACGTTATACTCGCGTATCGTGAAGTTGGCTACGAAGGGGAGAAATACGAAAAAAATAGAAATAAACAAAAAGCAAATGCAGCACCTAAACCTATATATTTATATATATACATATACATATACTATATGTATTATATGTGTACGTATGTGTACATGTAAGATTGGGAATGTGTTTGTAACAAAGGAAGGAAGAAAAAGGAGGCTGCGTCTGGATTACCCGCAGCGTTTAGATAAGACTTTATATTGGTCTGTAACTTATGTTCATCCGGCGGATAGTTTGCATTTTATTCAACGACTTAATCCCCGAACGATTACATTTTAAAACCGCTCGGAAAGGGATGCGAAAGGAGCGGAGACAGCGCGGACCTCCGGAGGGCAATTCAGCAAGGCCCGGTCTCCTCTTCCCTTCAATCTCCATTTAAAAGGGAAAAGGGATATTAAAACGGGAAACGTAAACGTACCAAGAAAAGAAAAAGAAACAAGAGCAAAATCAACTGAAGGATAAGGAAAGAAAAGAAACCGGAGGAAAGCGGAAAACTCGCATTTCAATTAATTAAAACTAATTGCGATCCATCCGCCGATTATTGCAATCCTCTTTCGATGCAACTGAAAACTGTTGCTCGAAGATCAGAATTATATTTTCGCATAAATTATTTTCTTAGCAAACTTTTTGTTTCTATATATTGAACTGATTAATTAAATCCTTTTTTAAAATGATTCATTTTCACAACAAAATAATGAGATTAAACGATCAATTAAAAAATGGTGATTTTCATCATTCATAGAATGTGAAATTTTAAAATAGATTTACGATATGATTAATGTAAGTATTCAGATGTAATTGTTATTTTCTTTTATCACCGTATTCGGGATTATTACGGTGAAAGTTTGGTAACTTTAACAGCGGCCATCCAATTTAATTTTCGCAATTCGCCGAGTGCGAGACTCGTTAGGGGGTGTCTGAATCCTCCTGCCGACTAAATAACAACAAACTGGATGATTCGCGTGCTCACACCTCGCTTTCTAACTAATTAAGTCGTGGATGAGGGCGGCGGGTCTAAGGGTTTACATTTAAAACGACAGGAGTAGGAGGACCGATGATAAGGAGGCAACATTCCGGCGTTAATGATCTTAATAAAAGTTCGCTCAAGTGGAGGACAAAAAGATGAGAAGTGGTTGGGGGGATGGCGTTGATTATTAAATAATAATTAATTTCGTACCCATTTCGGAGCCGGCCTCGAGCCTCAAAGAGCCCCACTCCCATGCGACGACCCTCGGACGAGGATCAGCGCACACCACCAAACTTATTTCGGCGTCCTGACCCTTCTGAACCACAACCTCCGGCGTAGTCGAATGCCTCAGAACTTGCGGTGCTCCTGCGAAAATCCAGAACCAAACTTATTGTAATCACCATCACTACTACTAATATTATTGCTACCTTGACTAATTTCAAAACAAGAAACAAACAAAAAAAATAAATAAACACTATCACAAGTTTAGTTTCAACTAGAAGTCAATGGTCAATTAATTAATTACAACATACATAATTTATTAATTGTCTTTTTATTTGTCTCAATACTTTCGAAGTATAATCAAACTACTGTATTTACCGACAACTTGAAGAGCGATGGCCTCGCTCTGGATGGTTCGCTCTGTGCCGCCAATGATGTTGGTCACCTTGCAGACGTATTCTCCTTGGTAATCGTATGTGACGTTGGGTATGTGCAGCTTCGCCTCTCGTCCTCTTTCCAGAATAACGTTCGAAGGTGTCGGTAGTCGCTGAAGCCATTGGTAAGTGGGTTGTGGATTGCCTTCAGCTACGCACTCGAAACTTGCCGAAGAGAAGAGCAATGCCGTAGTCAGTCTATCCGGACCAACGGATAGAATCTTGGGAGGATCTGCAATCATAATTAACAGATTCAATTTGAGTGATTTTTGTCAAGAGCGACAATCATGTATATTGCGTGCTGCAATTATCAGTTCTTATTGGGTTTCCATTGACGTTAGTTATGATTGAATTGATCATTACAGTCCGATAATTATTGGCAACTAGGGAGTGCGCGTTTACACACGTATCGAGCTGGTCGTGATTGATCGCTCATTATTTGCATGCGTTTGTGTATATGGCCGAGTATAAATATGATTTATCGGCACGTGATTTATTCCATGCGACCATACTAAATCTTCCGGAAAGTGTTAAGATCGCAAGCGATTACAACTTCCATCCTAAACCAACAATCAAAAGTATCTGAGTGTCTCTCTCTCTCTATCTGAATGGGTACGAGGGAGATCGAGACGAATGCGAAGATAGAGAGACGGCCAGTTATCAAATTAGGAAACGCCCCGTCCCTAATTAACGAACAAATTACAGCCGAACTACACAGATTTCGGGCACTAATCTGGCTCAGCAGCGCACAAGCGTTAATTTACTTAAGATTATGCAAAACCCTTTTAAACGCCTGTTTATCAAGTCACCAGATTTAATTGAAACTTCGGCACTCTCCATCAATTTCGACTATTGAGCCCTATACTGCCCTTTTTTTTACGCCCGTCATCATCACTACGCACCATTACCCAATTTTCGTCCCTCGAAACTCATTAATCGAAATTTTAATCAAATTAGTAGTAAATTTAACAACGGTGTGTTGATATATCAGATGATCCATAAAAACGTAATTAGTCCGAATGAAATAGCAGATTACAATAGTGGCGCGCTCAATCTGTTCCCGGCAGATTTTGCTACAATATGCATGTACAATATTCAATTTGTAGCTACCGGTTTATCAAATAACTAAACACGTAGCTTTGCGAGGATAATCTCATTAAAATCTAAAACAAAATAATGCAAATACATTGGTCTTCATACAATAAATATATATTTCATACTTTTAAAATCAAACTATTCTTAAGCTTCAGTTTTCACATTGAATTACACTGTAAGTGCCTCAGTAATGGAATTGTATTCACTTTATATTTTATTGCTTGAGCATGAAATATTCAATTTTTCAGTTTTCATAAAGTATTATATAATAAGATACAAATTTAGAATTAACATTACTTTACTATTTTTGAAGAACATGTTTAAATAAGATTTTTTTTCTGTTATCAAATTATTTTTAAGTTGCAGAAGCCTGATGGAGTTGAAAACTGTTGCGCGCTTACAATTTAACCTTCTTTTCTACCTTTCTGTATCTGTTTCTATTCTCTCATTTTCATCTATACGCTTCTTGATAAATAAAAGTGCATTTCAGATGAGCGAATGGAAGTTTCCCGCCGCAGGGATTTATGCCGATGTTATGCAATTATCGTTCGCTGCGTTGAGGGAAACAAGGATGAAATTGAGAAAAAAAATAATAATAAAAAATGATTACAGCAATTTCTCTCACTTACTAATCATTTCCATTTAATTTATTCCATTAAACGCAATTAATTTAGAAATATTTCAATATCAACTTAATAATGATGTTTTCGCATCTTATTTAACTGTAACAAGATTAAATTTGATGGCGTTTCTCTTAAAGTACATAAGGGACGCTACAATGTGTTTGGGTGTCATACTTTAATGCCGCATTATCCTAGTTTATGTTCCCATTTTTATTTAATATGTGGTCCAAATGGTCTTCGATAAATACGCGAACATCTGCAGTCAGAGCAGCTAAAATATTATTTTTCAGTTATTACAAATTCACTAGATAACATTTTTAATAGTTCTTACTTATGTTTTTGTGTAGTGGTTAATATATTGTTTACAATTACAATTTGTTTGAAAAAAGAACGAGATTAAATTTGTCTTGAATTTCTTTGCAAACACAGGAATTGCATAGTTTACAGCGATTATCTCATTTTAGAAGCTATTTATCCTGGTTTATTCACAATAAACAACTTTTTACAAGCGTTTTATGCTTCTCAAGTCTGCATGCATCTTTTCTAAGTTATGGGAATATTTCCGATTCTATTTTGTTGGTGTAGTATGTAGTGGTATATTTTGTTGCCTTAGGAAACACGACGGGATTTTTGTAGGAGTGCGCTTAATAGTTTGTTTCTTTGGAGGAAATCGAGTAGAACGGAAGTAATTTTTAATCGAAATGCAGGTCGTTCTGTGAGCAGCAGCAATAAATATCGCACACGAAGAAGGGATTAAATAGTTCATTAGCTGCGAGGCATCTATTATTAAGCTATTGCAAGGTAATAAGTCAAGCGGATGGGTGAGCTTTTGGTGTAGGTCTTGGTGTTGGCGGGGGTCTGGTTTCTTATTTCGGACGTTGAGGCATGTGTAATGGATGAAAAAGAAACACGCGATGCGAACCGGAGGAATAATAAATATGCAGCACATCCTGGGCTTTAGGAACAGCAATGCGCTGTGTGCTTGTATACGGAGGTCCTCGCATTTGCATATCGTGTGTACTTTACAAGGTGGTGTAAGTCATCTTGTGAGAGGGTGGTTGTGTTGTAGAAGGCCTCCGGGCAGAATGAGAAGGGGGATGATCGTTAAAACAAGAAAGTGGCGGAAGTGCATCAGACACACCACCAGCAGCAGCAGCATCCCTGTTCTCATTCTCATCAACTACTACCAAACCTGAATACCGTCAACCTACACATAGTCTGCAGCCCGTATTGTGTTTCCCTATTAACCTAATGGATAGTAAAGATTGCAAATGATGCAAAATACCGTCTTCGAAGTCGTCTACTCGGATAGCTCGACTCAGCCTCATTCCGTCCGGAACTGTTGGCACCAGATTTACTGGATCATCGTAGAGGATCAGATTATTCCTCACCCATACAGAATGTATTTGATATGGTCATTATTTTTTCTTTTTTTTAATATCAACATTTATTTGACAAATAACAGTACAGTACTTATAATGAAAATCAAATTCGAATTATTAATGTAGAACAAAAGTAAGGAAATACAAATTGTATACTACCCATGGATTTGCATGGAAATATTCGAATGGAAAACATAGAAAGTTGGTTTGGAGAGGTAGAGAGAGAGAGAGAGAGAGATAGGGAATTAATTAGCGAAGGGCTGCGGAAATGCCACTTACGTAATTAATAATTCCCGTAATGTACGACGGAGCTGTGAGGGTTTTTGATGGTCCTCGCAGCTTCGATTATTAAAACACACCTGGTCTTATATGTGTGTGAGCGTGTGTCTTTGAGGCGCAACAATTTCAAGTAGTTGGGGGATGAACCTTAATTAATCCATTAGAACGGGATGGCATCGGGTGAGGATTCGGCTTTAACGGCCAAACTTGCAAAAATATCCAAGTCCAATTACCGAGAATACGTGCACCTGCCGTTTGCTGCTTCTACTGCTGCTGCTGCTGCTGATGCTGATATTAAAGGCACGCACTTCCGGTTCCGCTCTTATTAGTGAAGAAATAATAGTCGAAAATTGAATCTCGTTCCATCGAGAAGGTAATTCAGTTGATTAAATATAATAATTTCATAATATATGAATTGTCCTGAATACTTTTAGAAATTTATTAAACATATATAAAAAAAATAGTTTGAGTTTACTTAAAATATTATGTTGTTATACGCTCGTAATTAAAGTATTGTTTTCTCGTTTGACCGTAAGGTAATATTGTTGTTTGCACGAAAGGTAATTTAATATATTTTAATATAGGAAAAGCAGCAAAACCGAAGAAAAATATGTATATTGAATGAGACAGAAAGGGAGAAAAACAAATAAAACGTGTTCTGCAGGAAATGCACCGTGCATTTCATCCTTTTCGTTTTATCTGCGTGTGTTCATAAATGCAAACTCCTTCTTTTTTTTGTTTTATTATTTTTGTCTATCCTTCTCTTTCTCTCTCTTTGCATTGCTGTGTTTCTGTCTGTTCATGTCTCTTCTCTAAATTTAATTTAAAATCTCATCAGTCGGTCCCACACGCAGCGTACTATATCTCTCTTTCTCTACCTCTCAATTTGAATATTGTAATTGGAAACTAAAATTTTAATTTTAATATTCATTAATATTATTTTCGAGCTAAATAAAAGGACATCCGCGTCCACAAAGCTCGCTTATGTAGATGGAAAGGCGCACCTTTTTTTTTTTTTATTATTATGAGTATTTCGCGACGACGACCTTCTGGATAAATATTTATCCGTGCATAAATATAAATTGGAGGACGGTCGTTCTCTTGGAAATTTTCCATTCACCTTTTCGGTCATCACAATAAATAATTGATGGTAGAGTGGAGCAGTTGAACTGAACAGAGAAAGGTATAGGATTGGTATTCGGTATTTTGGGTTGGTTTGGAGGAGAGAAAGAGAGGGTGGCGCAAGGTGCAATTCGCTTTAAGGATTACGGTTTGATTAGGTCAACCTGCAAAATCAATGTTTGGTTTACGGTCGTGTAGATAATGTAGTGTGCTTAACGCGGCCTTAATCTAACGATGTTTGGCGGGGCGGGGACTTTGATAAACTCCCTGCGGCCCCTTAAAATTTATCATCCTCCCTTCGTGTCCCTTCTCACTCTCTCTCTCTCTTATTTTTTTCATCTCTCTCTGTGTCTCACTTATCCCATGGCAACACCCGAAAAACAATTATGCAACATCCCAGCCGCAATTACACGGTTTATACTTATGGCCTCCTCCTTCTGCTCCTGCTCCTACACTCCTGGCACAATTCATTAGTCTTTATCCTCGAACCGATCGCCCATCAACATCAAAATACACACACACATACACAAATACGGAGAGAGAGAGAGTCGCATTGATTGCGTATTAACTTGATTCGAGTTTTAATAGACATACCTACCTTCCCGATGCAACGCTATCTGTGGCCCGTAATCCGCATTAATTACTGCTTCGTGATTGGTCACAAAATTGATGGTTTTCGCAAATATTCAATCGATTGTAATAAATCTCTGATTTCAATTGATTACTACTTTCTCATAAGATTTAAATTAGTTACATTCATATATTTTTCATATCTTCCTGATTTAAGTTTACTTTAAAAATATTTTTTTGCAGTGGAAGTTAGAATATTTTGGTTTAGTAAAGGTTGTAAGTTTGATGCGATCTGGCTAATCTATTTCCATGTTTATTTAATTTTCAGGGGAAATGGTACGTGACCAGAAATGCGAGAAATCTGATTTGGAATGTTCGCGAAAATTTGATGGACTTGGCGTTATTGAATCGCCTTCGTTAATGATGGTTCAGATAGATGGGAGCGAGTCTTCCGTGCTTCGGAAGGGAAGAAAGTTGGATGGATGATATTGCGATAGGAGCGACCCCAACGGTTCGAGCGGTTCGCCCACCCGTCGCCTGCTGCCCGACTGCTTCCTGCAGACCTGAGTGATCTATTTGTAATTGGTTTCCGGTCTCTTGGAAAGCGGAAGAACGAGAGGAAACTTACACTTGACGTCGACGTGCACCCTCACTGGTTGCGATTCCCCTGCCTTGTTCCTCGCGTGACAGGTGTAGAGTCCGGCGTGCTGCCTCACAGCAGGGCTAAATTGTAGCAGTTCCTGCAGACTGGCCGCCTGGTTCTGCCCTTCGCGTTTCCACACCACCGCAGCCCTCGGGTTCGCGCTCACCACGCATCGAATCGCCACAGAATCCTTCAGCTCCTCGACGTCCGTCGTCGGAATGCCGACCAACCTCGTTTCCGGAACAACTGAAACAAGAAATAATAAGAGGAAATCATCAGTCTCGTTAACGAACGCACGAACACTCTTCGATCTGGATCCGCTGGTTAGCGAAGACCGACAATTTGCGTGCGCGAATCTAAACGTTCAACATAAATTAAATGAAACGGATTTTAATTGCAACCAGATGCAACCTGATAAAGGGCAATTGCAAATGGAAACGGAAACAGCGAAGGTACACGAAATAAAAATAAACACGTAGCGGAAAAATGAGCCGGATCGAGATGAACGCACACAAACGCGCTGCTGATCTAATTCCCCCATTGCATGCAAAAATCCACGAGAATTAGAAGTACAAACACTTATTAAAAATAACTAACACTATATTTTCAATTTTAGTTACTTCTCTTTCCATTACTTTTCAATATATAATAAATAAGACGTATATAAAATTCTATAATAAGTAATCCAAAAATATCAAAAATTTGAAATTTCATTATATTTACCTTAAATAAAAACAGATTCATGTATATTTCTGAGCAAAAAAAAGTGGCAAAGCTGAGGTCTGTCCGCACGCATTCACGTAAACCCACAAGCAGACTATAACTGTTTATATTCATGTTAGAAATATGCGGAGCGCTAATTACTTTGAGCTACTATATTCCTTTGCCTGAAAATCCGCGTTTAATTAAATCCAGACGTCCGCAATTCCCGTCGTTTCCTAATTAGCAAATCCTCCTTTCATAATGAATAACGATCTTTTATAGGTAAATCGAAGCAGAAAAAGCGCTATTTATTTACGCTTTTTCTGCTAAGTAACTAAGCAAAAAATAGATGATATTATTACCGGTTACGGCATTAGCGCAATTACGGAAGGAGCGGAAAAAGTACGTGCACGGAAATGCCAATATATTTTTGGGAAAGAGCGAGCGAACGTGTATGTATGTGAAAAAAAGTGAGTGAGAGAGGGACGAACGTTGAATCCGTTATTGAATTCGTTTTCATTATGTTATATTGCCAAATCCGCATTTCCTATTCCGCAGACATTCCGGATTATTGTTACGTTGCGTTTTATTTCTTTTTTTTCATACATCTGCACAAGAACGCATCCGCATTTTCGCCAAGGAATTGCCGTCGATTGCTTTTAGCTTATATCGTTGTTACTTCTTTCTTGTATTGAGCAATGTAAAAATATTTAAATCAAATACAATTCATTGTATGTTGCAAGTGCAGGATTTTCGAAGAAATATTGAATTTTCAATTTAGATTTAACTATTCTCTTGTTGCGAGTTGGTTCAGTTGCATAATTTTTATTAAAATTTTAAACAGTTGCATTTAAGCGAACTGCGTTCCCTTTTCGAAATTAAATTGAATTTGCGCTCCGGCTTGCTGCTATCCAAAGTTTGTTAAATAAATTAAAAATAGACGTAGCAAACTCAATCAGCGCTCTATTGAGGAAGTGTCTGAAGGGGTTGATCAACAAACACGGCGACTTTCCGCTTTGATTAAAAGTTGCGTTAATTGACACCAGCGGCGGCTGCATAAATAAGAATGCCTTCCTTAATCTAGCCATCGCATGATCATCCTTTTTAATCGTCTGCAAAAGTTTCTCCCATGGTGATAAACTTAAACATCCCGAAAAGCAATTAAAGTCGCATACACGGCCCACCCCATTCCTTTCCTCTTCAAGCCTCTTCCACATTGAAGAAGACACGAGAAACTTTAATTAAAGCGTATTTAATGGGTTATTAAATATATTTCTCGCCGTACTTTCCACCTCGATTACGTCCTATTTATCAGAGGAAACAAACAGAGTTTCGGTAAAAAAAAAATGCATTGCGAAAATATTGCGCTTTCAGCGTGTTATCAGTTTGATTAGTTTTTTTTTTGGTGGGTGGGTTGTAGCTCGCTGAAATATTGCGAGCCTCGCTTTGTCCATCATTTATTCACAATAACAGCGAACGAACAGCGATGGTATGAGAGTCATATCTGTTGTTATGTGCCCTTCTCTCTCTCTCTCTCTCTCTCATAATTTTTCTCTCGCCATTTGCAAATGATTGTAGAAGATGGTGGATGCGCCTGGTTCATAAATATGCAGAAGGCTGCGCCGTTGCCGCTGCAGCCGATGATATGGATTACAACACCTCGTTTTCGTTGTTGTTGTTGTTCTTGTTGTTGTTGTTGCATGCTAATAGTATTCTCCCGTTGTAGGAAGGTGGACGAGGCCGTGCGCAAACTTGGTAATAAGTCCGGTTTTGCATCTAAATAGCGGCTCGCGACACGGCGTTATTAATTAATATTTATACGCTAATTTATCATTTCCACTATGCACGTAATACCTCCTAAATCTTCACTAAATCATAACGCCCCCGACCCTTTCCCCGGCCAGCCGCAGACATTGACACGCAGTATTATACAATAATTTAGTTTCACCGTATCATTCTGTAACCGTTCATTATTTCGTAGACTACATTTTCAGGTTTAATTTACCTGAACTTAATATCACAATGTCGGTTTTCTCGGAGGAATTCAATTAAAAATTTAAGGAAACACGGTATTTTGTAATGCGTTGCGAGGTTTTCGTTAATTAGCGAGAAGAAAGGTCGAGTTAAAAATCGCCCGCTGCGTGGAATGTAATTAAAAATCGGGGCGAAGGAACGCCGAGGTAATTAGAGTTTTGAATTATTAAAGGTGGAGGACCATAAATATGCTTATAAAATTATAAATGCGAGCGCGAACGGAAGATACAATGGGAGATGCGAAAGCATCCAAATTATGTTTGAATGTTGAATGCAATGTGGATTTCAACTTTTGCGCAGTTTAGTTTATTGAAAAGTTTGTTTTACTTAATAGCAGCAATCTCGATGTGTTTTTGGTTGGGCAGGGGGGCGTCGGTGTCGCGACCCCTCATTAAAATACACGGTTTAGGCCTAATCTTTTCCGGCCTATAAAACTATTCAGAATAACTGGATTACACGGGTACATCTCGACGTGACAAACATAGATTTCAATAAGAGGATTTATTGCGATGTAATCCGCGCCCTGTGTACGATATTTGCGTATTCAATTCGGGTTTGCAACACCCGTGCCTTCAACTCGCACCCCTCCCCTACTTTTCGAACATTGCCGCCTCCCTCGCCGATCTGATTGATTTCGCGTAACCCGCGCGACCCTTCCGTGTATCAACACGATGTATTTCGGTGTAAAAACACACGGCCTTTTCACACACACACACACACATAACGTCGACAACAAACAAACTCACCCCGAAATAGTAACAAAAAAACAAAACAATATATACACACACAACCCTTTCACACACTGAGTATCCGGATTTTCCATTCACAATCGCGAACGCAATATAATTAATGGAAATAAAAACACCCCTACAGGCTCAGCGGTAACACGTATAGTTTTAATCCTCCAACGCGCAAAAATACCCACAACCACACAAATATGTATGCATCTATATATATATATATACATATACATATACAGAGGGGGCTTCTGTTTTACGCCGCACGCAGAATAAAAGCAATGTTTAGATTGTTATATACTGTCGAATTTCAATAATAAAATGTTATATCCACATGTTACAATGTTCCGAAATGAAATTGTTACATTATTTGATAAATTACCTCCAATTTATGAAAGTCAAATTTAATGTCAACGTTCTTTTTGATGTGATTTCTAATTTAAACAAAAGTAAAACGTTTAAGACAATTGCATTGTGCGATGGGCTTTGATGAGGACGTAATCGGGGGGAGGTTGCTGGTAAGATCATTCGAGCGGTCTCCTAGCGTTTAATCATCACGTCCAGCTCCGGCGTCCGGCGCAGATAGTTTCCGAAGATGAAAACCGCCTTCCGGCAGCTGTCACTTTGAATTTCCGGTTTCCGGTATGCGCGGATCGCCGGATATTCGCTAACAAAACGATAGCGCGCGCGAATTTCGAGAGTGGAGAGAGAGCATCAACATTTTTTTTTTTAATTATTAATTTGATTTATCTTGAGCAATTATAAATTTCAAAATTATAATTCTATTTCCAACGTCGCTCCGATTATACTGAATTATTGTTGACGATAATTTTATTTTTTTAATAAATAAATGTATGCGCACACATATATGGAAATGATTGCGTTAATTAAATAATGAATCCCTAATGAAATGGGGGAACGATCGCGTAACGAAATAAGCGCGATTTAATTAAGGTAATTGATCAATCGTTATTAATACACACTACTACGTTATACACGCTCCCTCGAATATAGTTGTTTTCTCTCTCTATCTCTCATATACTTGTACGCGTGCATGTCTCGCTTTATCTTCAATATTTGCTTAAAACCTCCTCTGCTATCCGTCGTGATGAAATCGCCATATTTACCGTGCAATTGTGGAATAAGTTGAATGCTTCTTGTTTTCCATGCGAAGATCTGTATATTTTTCGAGCAAAGTCTCTCTCGATCATTATGGAAATGCATTTGGAAATTAGTTTACGTCGCTTTCAGCGTAAATCGCCCGAGAAGACGAATTAAATATGTATGCAGATGCGATGCTAATAGTAATAGTGGGGGCAATTCGGTTCGCCCCCGTCCCGATTCTCCCCTATTCAAACCCCGGATCGATTTGGTCCAGATATCGAGAAATAACATCGTTTCCGACTCAACAGAATCGTTTCCATTTATAGGTCATGATACTTCGGGTTAGGCTAGGTCAAATCATGTCCATCTATTAAAATAGTTAATTTTGATGTTTCTCTCCTAACTTATTTTTTGAGAGTATTTTTCGAAAAATATTGAATATGATATAGAATTTGAAATTTAAAAATAATTATTCCTAATTGTATGAATTCTTAACAAAAAAAAATGTACTTACACATGACATCCAAACGAACTTCAACTCCACTGGATTTGGTCGGATAGGATTCGTGGACGGCGACGCATCTGAGGGTCCTTCCGTGATTCTCCTTGGAGATGGTTAACTCAAGGATGGAGGTCGCAAGCCAGGTCCTCGGGTTGTCCAGCTCGGTGCTGTTGCTCTGCCTCCTCGTCGGTGTAATCTCATTTTGATCTGGGAAAGAAAAATTTTCAATTCACGTTCGCATAAAGGGCGCATCGTAACGTTCGTTATCCGTCGGACACTGGCGCGCCATACGCTGCACTCGTAACTCTCTTTCATACCGCGCAAAATTGAACATCTTTTTATAGTTTATCGCAAAAGAAAAAGCAATTTAGCCCTCAAGATACTACGCGCATGAAGAAAAAAATGGAATTCTTTACTATTTACAATTTTGATGGTCCAAAAATCAATTTCAATTTGCTAAACACGTATGATAGAAAAACGTGCTTGGATTAATTCGTATTTTGGGACAGTTTTAAAATGCTTTCGTGTAATTTTATCCGTTTTAATATAAAGGGATTTCGAATAAAAGGTTCATTGAGTGAAAAAGCAAAAAAAAAGTTAAGGTTGTCCGGTGAGGGAAATGGAGATCCCTTACCAAGAAACCATTTGAGAACCGGAGGTGGATTTCCGTAGTGCGAAATGCACTTGATAACGCCGACTTCTCCGTGAAGGGCGGTCAGATTGTGTCCGGGCAGGACCTGGGTCGCATTGTACTCGATCCTCGGCGTCTGCGGTTGAACTGGAACCAAGGAAGAAAAACAATGACTTAACATTTAACCGGAAAGAAAAGAAAACGATAAAAAGTAAGGACTTAATCAATTTCCTGTACGTGCTGTTTACTTAATCAAAACGTCATCGTTGCACGTACACACAAATAGAAAGAAAGAGTGAAAGATTATGAGTGAGCGAGAGAATGATCACACGGTATTAATTAATAATCTTTCGGCCATTTAAAAGGTGATTAATTATTTGCGAAATTAATTGAGCAACGTTTCCTCTTTCGCGCGAGTATAAATTTATATACGCGGCGAAAGAGATTAATGGGATCAAATAAATACAGCGAAAGAGGAGTGAGAGAGATGAAGAAGGGTAAAAAAAGGGCAGGGAAGAGTGAAAAGAGAAAAGGATTTGATTAATAAGTCCTGATTGTGCCTGCCCCCTTTTTCGGAGCGTCGAGTGCAAGAGATGGCGAGCGAGGAAGGACGAAAGGAAAAGGACGAGGAGGAAGGAGACAGCAAGAAAAAAAAAAGGGAAATATATTTATAAAAGCCCAGGAGAAAATAATGCGTCAGCCGCAGCGAGCTTTAATGAAATATTTTATATCTCGCGATGCCAACATGTTCCGCAAATTATCTTTATCCTGGGATCAGAGTGGATCAAAGGAAAGACATCGCTGTTCATACAAATCGGAAAAGTAAAATAATTAATTTCAGATGAAATGAAAACAGATAAACTGTATGCAATATTTGAAAACGAATACGAGTTTCAATAAATAATTTCTAAAATTGTTTAATAAAGTCTTCTCGTTGAAATGCAATGGTTTTAAAATTTTATTCAAAATAAACTGTAAAGAATAAAATGAATATATTATTATAACAGTAACTTTGACAGTTTTCGCATTAATCTCTGTCCAATATAAAACAATGAAAATTTTATTCTCATAAAATGCGAACATTTCTTATCGAATATAAAATAAAATATATTAAACAATCATCGTGTATATAATATAGTATGTATATTCGAACAATAAAGTTTCGTGTGCAAATTCCGTCGAAAACTTGCATCTATTTATCAAGTCTAAGAGGGAGAGAAAAAAAAGAACAACAACAACACTATGGAGGAATACATTTTTCTTTCGACCGAAAGCTCGAACTCACCGCGAAACAAGTTTAGTTATATAATGCAACCCTCACACATCCACACTTGCGTATACATGCACACAGATACATAAGAGTTATATTTTCGTCCGGTAAGTTTCGCGGAACGCAATTTATCAACGTTGAGGGCAATATTAAAAGAAGAGCTGGTAACGTACAATGGCGTAAAAAGGGTCGGATGGAAGCAAGTTTTCGCCGCAAATAAAATTCGCCTCATTATTTTGGGACGGTGCGCGCCCTCGACCTCCCCTCCTTGGTGAAAGGAAGCCGAAACTTGTCCGAAACTACCCAACAACAAAGCCCAATGAAAATGTATAAATCAAGTGTTCATCATAATCATGGTCTGCATTGTTGTTGTTCTGTCCGAAATCCCCATTGGGATGAGGAAGAAAAAGAGGTGGAGGAGGATATAGCACAACTTTCCAGACTTTCCCGTTTTGTTCGCCGAAGCAAATTTATCGGCATTCAGCGTGTATTCTACGTGGAAATCACGAGTAAACGTGTAATTCCATTTGATATGGTTGATACCAAAAACTTCACTCTATAATAAAAATTTACTTCACATTTATATTGTTGCTACTTTGTATAATTTCAAAGTGGTTGTACAAAATGTAATTTCTTCTAATTGACTACAAATGAATAATTTATGTTAGTTATGGGAAGAACAAAACTGAGAGGAAACAGGTAATTCATTGGATCGTGCCGAGAATAAACTGAACGCGTGGCGCAATAAATAATCGCGGACGTTATCAAAGGGTGTATATATGCAGTATATATTATTGGTCGCTAGTGGGAGAAGCGTAAATTTAATCCGGTATTATTATATGAATTTTAAAAGGTGAGATGCGAGATTAAATTTTCAATTCCGCTTTCGCTTCTCATCCTCCAGATCCCTCCGACTCCGGAGTTATGCTCCTTTAAACTCGCAACCTTAATGTGCACTTAATTAAAACTTGGAGACGTTCCACACACATTGCCCTCTCGTCAAACGGAATTCATCAGTTTCGAATGCAGCTTTTCCGTCCAATTAGTAAACACGAACGGACCTTTTTCTCCGCACTTCCTTCCTTTGAATTCTTCGGATTTTTTAATGAGGCCTAATGCAATACCTCATTCGAGTCCAAACTCGACTGTAAGATATGCAATTCTGTAAATGTGCTGTAACGTGCATATTTTTGTTTGTTTCCAATTTTCGAAAATCCTATAAGAATGCGATACCGATTGAGAATATTCCAAACGCTCGAGAATTACTGGAGTCTCTTATATTAGTCTGTCGACATCAAATTTCGCATGCCTCCGGTGGTCGGAAGACGAAGGAGAATGAGACTATGAGAAAAGTGGAGGAGGATGAGGATGTGCGGCTTCAGCGAAACTTGGGGAGAAGTTTAAATGTGTATCTCGAGAGTCTCGTCCCTTTAAAGCGAATCAAATGTTGTGAACTGCATTTCGTGATGCTTCTGTAGATTAGAACCTAATCTGCTCCATTGCACGATTCATTTGAAACTAATTCATGTAAACTTTAAGAATCGATTACTAATGCTGTTAATAATAATAATAATTATTTTTTATGAATTACACATTTTATAGTATTTAAGGTACTCATTGGATATTACTTTATTTCTCTTTTGTTATTTTCAATAAGAAAATGTGATTTAAATTATTATGGTTTTACGGTTGTGTGACGAATGTATCCAGAGGAATTGAAAGTAACACGAATGCAAAAAACAAGCGCATATATATATAATTTTTTTATTATTAAATTTTGTGACTTATTGCAAGAGTTGGAAAGGCGAAACAGGTCGTGTGCGTTTCTTATTCCTTCCCACTTTTATCTTTATTTCGATGCCATAAATGGAAACCCGTTCAATTCTCAGAGTGCTCCGCACGCAATCCAATATGTGGCCATATTTATGGTGCATCTTTCGTTCAATTCCTACGCCCCCAGAATTCCCGACCGCCCTTCAGAATGTGGCAAATCGAAACCGTATTTGACTAAAATCATAATACAATGCTGCCGTCTTCCCCCAAACCTGGCATTACTATCCCAAATTGCTCGGAGCCACTTCAGACCACTTCAACTGTGTACAATGATATTCCACCATGGTTTGCTACATATGCGGAAGCCCTAAGTGCTTCACACAAACACTCCCCAGCATTGCCGTAATTGCGCGGAAATAAAGAAACTTTAGCGTTATCTATGGAGGAGCAGCACACCTTGCTGCAACTTCCGATTGCGAGCAGCACATTTTTAAATGAAAGTGGACTCTGTTTTGATTAGAAGTTTCTCGGTGATGGAGGGCTTTAATAAATGCTAAGGGATTGTTTCGCAAAGAGAGTGGGTGAAGGGGCTGAGAGAGGAGTGAAACTGAAAACAAGTTATTGGCGCCTTTAGGTGTATCAGTGTTCGGTTGAGTTCAGTTCAGTTGTCACTGGAATTGAGGAAATTAACTAAGTTACTTCTGAATCTGGCCCGCTCTGAGGCTGCTGCTCCATCCAGATCGGATCGAACTTGTGTGCACTGCATCCCGTTTATTATACTTATTGCGTCGAGAAGGCAAACTTAACGCCAGACACAGTCTCTCTCACGGCATCGATTGCAAGATCAAATGCAAATTAAACTGGATTCTGAGCAAATCTACGACCTATCCCACGAGTGTACTGTAAGCCGAGGAGAGAGAGAGAGAGAGACGCTTTTTCAATCCGGTTAATATTAAAGTTGGAATTTGTGTCAACGCCAGACGCAATTTCCACCGGCAGAAAATTAGTTTAAAACGTCATAATTAGTGTAAGTTTAACAAGTTTAGTTTCCTATTATCGCATTAACTGCCAACCGGGGAAACGCAAAGTTTAACGAATTACCTCTTCACTCTCCAACCTACTACAAATACGTGAAGATTTTTCGGGTTTCGCTTAGTTAAGTTTAGATCCAATTTCATGCAAAACATACTGAAGAATTCAATTATATATATTTTGTTTCTTTGCTATATATGTGTGCGGGAAACCTCGCACTACATAGTTGTATTCTATATAAATTTTGCGCGTAATACAGCAGCAAAGTCTCGCGAAATAGTTTTGAAGCGTGCTCCGTGGTGGTGGGTGGTTGGTTGTGTTTATTAAATTACGGCCTTCGAACGAGATGCAATCTTATAATTAGTTTAATACAACTTCAGATTCCGTCTTATTATATTAGCGCTGACAAGCCGAGCCCGGTGGGAAACTTTAATGAATTACTGACAAAGGTTTCATAGAACGCAGTTCGAACAAAAGCTGCTGCTCCTGCTGTATACCCCACATGAAACATCATTTCTTTTACAGTTTAAAAATCTTTGGCGGCAACGAAATTGATACGCTTCAGTTAATGCAATAAACTTTGGTCTTTATTCGAAATATATTATATTATCATATTAATATGCACAAAATATGCACAGAAAAAGAGAATATTTGCAAATATTTTTTAAAAATTAATTGAATATGTTATTTAAAAAATTTATAACCAACTATTAAATGTGAGTTTTTAATATTCGAAGAAATATACTATTTTAATCAAAGAAATATTAGAATGAAAAAAAATCTGCGGACTGGGATTCTGTGCTCATGCATAATAAATAATGAATGGACGTTCGAAAGTTAAGCATTTTATAGAATGTAGTCCATTGATTATATTCGAGGAGGATTAGTGCGGAACCCAGTAAAGTAGACTTAATGAAAATTTAATTGCAAAAAGATTAAAGCTTAGTCGATGGCGATGGGCGTGAATCGTAGTGAGTGTGATGGTTGTGTTCGTTTGATCAGCGGATTTATTAACTCGATAAATTCTAATTTACACCACCACCAACGACGCCCCTGTTTATTTGCGATCGAAATTTAGATTGGATTCCAGACGTCGCGGCAATTTAATGTGGCAATCATTGCGTTTTCAATTACATCATTATTCAAGGAAAATTCAATTTCGGCTTAATTCGTTACGACTTTATTTCAATCTTTTTTATTTTTGTTAGGTTTCAGTCCAATGTAAGTCCAGTATTGATTTATTAGAATGGACCAAAAAAAAAGAAAAGAGTTTATGAGTGTTTGTATGTAGGATGAAGAGGAAGATATAATATGAACAGATGGTCCGATAAACCATTTCCGTAATCTGGAGGAAAAAAGTGCTTTATCTTCGACTCGTCGGATCATAAACGCGTGTGAAAGAAGCGCATTAACGAGCTCAGCCACTAAACCGGCAGGAGCATTGATAAGTTTATTATTTTCTCTTCATTAGGAGCGAATGAAAAAAAAAAAAAGTGACCGAGAAACGACACCCTTACGGCTCCTTCATTTTCTCTCTCTCTCTCTCTATATATTGTACCATATAGATATTGGAATTTATCTGCCGTTAGTTCGGTATTTTGCGCTAACGACGCTTTTTCTCGCTGCGCGGCGTGAAACAAGAAGAAATATGAAGGGTTAATTTTTTCTTCCTTTTTACTTAAAGAAAACCCTTCTCTCATTTTTTTATTCTCGAGTTCGGTTATCTGAAAGATAGAGAGAGAGAGTGATTCGTGGCGTGCTGAATAGATGTGCTCCATGAATCAGATGTGCCGCGGCTCATCCGTCTTTGCTTTCTCGGATTTTCCGCAACTATTACTCCCAGTTTAAAATCCACCTCAATTATTATGAAGATATACATTAATCGCAAAGCAAATCAATTAGGAGAACGGAAACGTGCAGAACTTATATTTCTCCTTTCATTAACGTATATTGAAAAGTTTTCAGATTAATTTTTTTTTCTTTCTCATCCTCACCTCCTCGAGAATAACGTAAGAGTATCATTATTCAAATAATACATGTATTATGTGAAGATTTTTTTAAAAACTTTTCTAATTAAATAATTTTGAAATGTTGGGGAATCTTTACGAAAACATTATTGTTAAAATTTTATAAAAAAGTGTATATATTTTTGTCATCGTTCATTGTACAATGGAATTCCATTATTAACGGTTTCGGAGTTCGATGGAATTAAATTAATTTGCGAAATGCCTGTTATTGTTGCGTGCCGCTGCTGCGACCAGTTTTATGCCATGGGAATAGGTGCTAATACACGTGAATCGGTTTCGGAGTGCGGTTGCGGCAATATTGCAGCTTGATTACTGCCACTAATTTGCATGCAACGCGGAGAACATAGTAAATAGTGTTTATTATAATGATGGGTTTGTTTTTGGTGAAAGGAAGGGTACAGCATGAGAGACAGAGTGTGTAGGAGAGAGAGAGAGAGAGATAATGATATATGCGGTTTCAGTTTGCAAAAGGGATGCTGTTTACGAAATGCGTCCAATTAATAAGGGACGGCGGTGGTGGATTTTCGGGGTACTAGGGCGGTGGGTCTGCTACGGCTCTGGCAAACGGCAAACGGTGACCCAAAAACTGACTGCAATTTATTATTCCGAACGACGCAAGAAACCCGAGCCACATCGAATTTACATAATTGTTAATAATTTACTTTTATATCCCGCAAGAAAAAAAGGGCTTCATATTATTATATGCGCGAGGACTGAGAGATTTAATTTAATCAATATCGAATTCTTAGAAAATATATGTGTACTTTGAGAAGGTGTCTAGAATGTATAAAGGAATTGAAGGATACATTATCAATTTTAAACCCCACATAATCTGAATAAATTTATAATACTTTTATAAAATATTTAATAAAAAAAATTGAGTAGTTTTGCGTGTACGCGACTTTAAAATGAAAATACGAGTTTGTAATAATATTGATGTATTTGTAGAATTTAGTTTGAGTAAATATGTAAAAGTTGAAAAATGCTTTCTGATTATTTGCTTCTGATTTATGTAAAACAAATACCTGCTGCTATTGATGTGGCGAGGGTTGTATAAGGAGGACACGATTATTATGATTTCAGGATTAGGAAAAATATTTACCTTGGGTGGCGTTAATCAAACATTAATTAATGACAGAGGGCGTTCATTTATTCAAGGATGGGCGATAGAACCGCTGGGCGAGCACCATTTCCGTACTCCGATATATTTACGTTTGCCGTTTTTATTACCACCCATCTAGCCCATGTGTGTGTATCCTTGATTACTGGCCCAATATTTAACCCTCCCATCAACCATAATGACACCGAACACGACAAATACCGCCGCATACATTTTCCGACAATTTACGAAAGAATTCCCCAACTCATTCACTTTAATAACATCGACACACAAGAAAACACACACGCACACAAGCATCGCCCTAATTTCGTAAACCGCTCCCGAGGGAAGAATGCTGAATCTTCTGAGCGTGCAGAATAAAAATTATTATTACTTATTTATTTACACATTGAGGGTGGAGAGAGGAAAGGAATTGTTTGTTCGGCCGGGTGAAATATTATCGTCGGAAGGATAATAATTTTCCACCGATAAATTCAATTTTATCAGAGCGATTTTATTGGAAAACATATTTTTTTCTCTCCTCGTTCTTCGCCCTTCTGCGGCTCCAGTAATAACAATCTCTCCCTCCCAAAAAAAACTTTTCTATATATATATGTATATATATATATATATATATATATATAATATATATAAAAAGTTGGTTATAGCGAATATCGGAAAACCCTTTATCCAATTTATAATTAATTCACCTGCTTAAAATGCCATTAAGTTAAGAACTCCTCACCGCCGCTATATTTTTTTCTTTAGCAAGCACCCCTCTACGGCCTATTTTTATTTCAGATTTTTTTTCGTTCCCTTTGTTCTCCTCTCCCTAATTGAATTTTTAACGAGAAACTGCAGCTGCTTTATCCTAACACGTTAACTTTAAACTTAAAACTTACTCGTTGATAAGTTTTCAAACTGATAGAAAATAATTTACTCTTAATTGATTTATTAAAAACAACTAAATAATTATGCCTAAAGTTATAAACTTTTCTAGCAATAATATAAGTAAATTGAGTTGATAAATATATTTCATGATACATAAAGTGTTAAATTTAAATTTATTTTTGCTAAAGTTGCAATGCGAAAAAAATATTTTTAATTAATTTATCATTTCTGGTGATGCCGTTAATACTGTAACGGTCGTAATAAACTTGGAAACCGTTTTAAATAATTTTATACGTTTTTTTCTTTACGTATGCAATTTTTGTATATACATATTTTTTTCAATTGCTATTCGAATTGTGTTGAAATGGTTTCGTCCTTTCCGTTTCGTTTATCTCTCTATCTCTCTCTCTCTCCCCGTTTAGTAGTTCGCAATAATTCTACTTGCGTTGTCGACGATGTAATAGCGAAGTTTTCAACAATGGTTTCTAGGTGGATGCGATGCCAACGATAAAAGTAAAATATTCCAATAAATATTGAAAACAGCCGGGGAATTCGGGGTATTCGTTCGCCGTTAGATGGGGCGAAAATATAAAGTGCCTCTGCTCTTCTTCTTCCTCTCGCGTATAATGCAGCCGAGAATTTTTGCAAAAATGTAGTGTGCGGAGAGGCAGAGGAGCGGAGGGTTGTGGATTGGTTGCTTTCGGCTGCGGAGACCGGAAACAGGAAACATGTGCTGGCGCGCTTCAATTTATGTCCGGGGCCTCAATTACAGACCGAACAATACGTGAGATGTGCGCAGCGTTCTCTGTTTTCTTTTTCCCTAAATTATCGCTTACGTTTTTTTTTTTGGCAAATATTCCCTGCAACTCTTTTATTCCCCTCTCCACCGCAGCAGCACACTTCGATTTTCCTTTACTCTCTCTATATATATATATATATTATTATTTTTATTTTATTTTTTTCGCATTCCAGTTTTCAGTTTTCAGCGCGCCATTCTCTCACCGATATTCAACCACTCGTTTATCGAGCACTCCAGCTAGTCAAATGCAGAACAACTATTTCTCACTTATTTGTTTTCGTTATCTTCTCCTTTTTTCACGTTTTCTGGATTTTATTGCATTATCTGTCCACTCCATTCCTACACAGCAACTGCAATACATTACCCAACAAATTTTAGTCTTTACCTTTCAGTTTAAATTAATATCATAAACGCTACCATTTATATAAATAAATCTACATTAAATAAAACAAAAGAATATATATATATATATTATTTTTTTTAAATGAAAAAATTATTTTTTTTAATATTATTATTAATTATAATAATAACAATATTTATTGATCACACATTAAATGTAACCAAAGGGCTATCGACCTAAGTCTTTCCGCCTATTATTAATTAATTTTATTATTATTATTAATATTATTTTGTAGCGGTATTGGGTTTCATGTGGTTAAACATTAATATTTAAAATTCTTTCCTTTTCTTTTCTCTTGGGAGGTACAAAAAATGGTAAAAATGTATACCGGAGTAAACACGATCGTATATTTAAATGCGTTACGTAAAGTGGGCGCTGCGATGTACGAAAAGTCGACGACAAAACGAGCGACAACCGCACATAAGAAGCCACGAAAAGAAGAAAAAAAATACATGTGAATATATATATATACAGTTTTTTAAACATAAAACGTCTTTGGCCCGAAATATATTTGGGTCGAAAAGTTCGACGCCGATCCGCTCGACTGAAAATTCTTGAGAGAAGTAAAAAAAATAAATATAAAGAGCGCAAAACACGTACCAGCAGGCAAAAAGCTCAGAATAAGTATATATATATATATGCGGAAAGAGTGAGAGAAAAAGAAAAGAAAAATGTTAGCGAAAAAAAGACAAAAAAAGGATGTTTATATATAACATCGAGTCGTAGCACATTGCCTGAGAGAATTTATTGTCTGTGGCCATGCACGATTTGCACAATCCTTGGAAGAAGCAGACCGGCGCAACGCAACACCTCGAAGATTTAATGCCTTCGTGCGACGATATTAGTATCGGGATTCCGTGCACAGAAAAAATATAAAAAGAAAACCCGATGAAATATATATCAAATTGCAAGCGCAAACAGATAGTTACTCTGCGGCGAATACGAATGCGAATTACGCTGATCCACTTCTCAAAGTTTCAGAAGTTTTACCCACGAAATAACGTATTTCTGTTTGCCAAACATGCAACCAATATGATTATAATAAAGTCGGATTCGTCGAAAGAATCAAAGAAAAAGAAAGTTGTACGCATAAAAGTCAATACAGTCAATGGAAAATCCTTTCTAAAATATTTGATTACACGCATAACAGTTTATTTAGAAACAAACAAAATATTGATATATATATATATAACCCGGCGCATCCACATTTTTTTGAAATTATTTTTTTTAATGGATTTCATTTGAAACCTCATAAATGAATAGAAAATATAAAGAAATTGCAAATATTAAATCAATAATAAAATATTACTTTTAAAACAATTTGTAAACAAATATTTCGTATAAATATGTTTAATAAAATAGTATTAGTGACTAGTGTAATTACGTTATAATAATTAGAGCGTACAATCGGTAGAATAATGAATTATTTTCGCTTGTTTGTTTGTAATCGCGTAAACAAAATATGTAAATATGTCGTCTACCGTATATTACGTTCATTAATTTTAATTAAATTTCTCTTCCCTTTTTGCAGCGAACCGTTATTTGCGCAAATACGCGCGATGCGAATTTACTAGATGTTAATTAAATAGTTCACAAAAAAAATATACGCACATTTAATTTAATTTTATTTAATTCATGTCATTATGAAATTTATGTTCAATATACTTCTGCGATATAATTATTAAACGATTTTTTTTTGTTATAAAATTCTTGGCTTAATGCATTTGAGTATTGTGCGAGGAGATTCTCTGGAATCTCTTTTCTCTTTCGTTAAATTGCCCGAGAATAAGCAAAAAGCTTTCTAAGAGATTTCGATTCATGCCATCAGCACAAACACATGGTATGTGGAAGAACGCACGAGCTATCAGAACCAGACGAATGATATTGCCCGACTTGTTCGTGGGCTTCAAGAAAACGAAATGAAGAAAGGAAAATAATAGAAAGCCCTTCCATCCCCATATCATTCTTCCGTCGTAATCAAATGCACGCACAAACCAATCTAAGTGAAATAATAACAAAATTTGCCTCCCTCTTATATAACATCGTTTTTAAAACGAATAAGATTTACTTTGTTTTACGACTGAAGTGAAAAGCGGACATTTTTTTAAAAATAATATTTCATATTAATAATTCATTGAGAAAACAACATTATTTTGTGATTTTCTGCAATTATTATTAATGATACTTCTATAAAACATGACACAAAATAGTACCTTATTGATTCAATCATTACATTCCTATATTTTCCAAAAAATTATATATAATATTAGATAAATGAAATGTTGCAAAGTAGTAAAAAAAAATAAATTAACCCATTATATTTCATTGAAACAATTGAAAAGAGAATGAAAAATCGTAAACTGCTGCTAATCGAGTCACCGCGTATGTTCTTTGTCTTTAATAATCTCCGCACGTTTTCGCTGGGGTGCAAATTAAAATTATGCTAATAAAGAAAAAAACGTTGGACGTGCGAGGGTGGATCGTCGACTTTTAACGCCGTTTTAATGTTGTGCACACAAAAAAATATATATTTACAAAAAAAATAGAAAAGAAGAGGGTTGCAATGAAGAAGAGGGCTTTTAGATAATTCTTAGTTCAGGTTTTTAATTAAGGAAAGTTAATTTAATAATTAACTACATTAGATTGGTTAATGCATTTAGATTGTTGAAGAAAATGTTATGAAAGTTTTCATCCTGCTGGAATTAGTATTGATAATATTGTGTGAGAGGGAGATTTGTATTAAATTGATCGTGGGAACAGGAATTCCGTAAGTATTTTGAGATTTGCCGGAAGGAATTGCTGTTTGTCTCTGGGATCGGATTATTCTAAACAGTTCGGAATTGAATTAGGGCGCAATTTATTTGCCCGTCCCTTCTTATACCTTTCTTCGTTTTTTTTTTCTTCATCCTCCTTCTTCTTCTCCTCCTGTTTTGATCCCTGTATTATTATGCGGAGAGAGGGGGTGGCACGGGATTGGGGCGGTCCTTTAAATAAGACCCGGGGGAGTGCGCGCTTGTTGATTTAGGATAATGGGATTTCCTTATGGGGGACCAATACAATATTTATAAGGTTTTCCTCGGAATAGTTGCATAGGATGATGATTCTCATTCGTTGAATACAAAATTTCCGTTTGAGAGTTGCATTAGTGGTGCGTGTACAAAATAATTGATACAAGTGTACTTTGGAGCGAGAGAGGGGTGTCATTTGCAGCTCGGTTTAATTGCTTAATACAAGCCCATCTGCATGTAGGCACATATTAAAAGTTTCTCGCGCGTTACACGAGGGTTCAGTTCACCGCAACCATCATGATCACCATCATTCGACTGAAGGGAGAGTGTAGGATTGTATGCGATGGTCAACCCTTTGCAGGAACACGTTGTTGTTGGGGCAGGTCTCTATCCTTTTCGCACGTTCGCAAATTGATTTTTCAATCCAAACGTATTTCGCGCCCATTCGACCCTTATCACATCCCCTTCGAGTCCGAAAGTCTCTTAATTAAATGCTCGACACGCAAAAAAATAATTCGAAAAGCGGCGTGTAAAATAACAAGAAACATCTCCCCCGGGGACCCCTTTTTTAACCTCTCCTCTTGAGGGCAGGCTGGTAATGGTGTAGTGGAGAAAGAGAAACACGGACTGTCGGCAATTAAAATGCAAATTTCATTGCTACATTTCGATTCCAATTCAAACGAATCGGACGGACAATCGTGTAAAGTCATTTTTGTTTGAAAATCCTTAACATTTTCTTTTTCAGTTTTGATATAAAATAACTTTAGTAGAATTCATATTAATATATAATCAAGTTGCTTATTTTTATTACAATTTTTTGAAATAAGTATCGAATATCATCAATTTAACATAAAAAAAGTATTAATTATAAAAGTTGACTAATGCATTTCGAAATGATTTGTGGATGAAGATATATTTTTTCTTCTGTTAAATCGAGCTTAATGTAAACGCAACCGCACTCGAATTCCCATCCATATAAATACAATTTTGATCCACCCACCCTCGAAACTCTCACCCATCTACTAATCTACTTTTTTTTCTCATTATTTCCCCCTGCTCTGATGTCTACAGGAAAAACTTTCCTCTCGCGTCCCGCCACGGAAGGTCTGATTAAAGCGGCAATTAAAGTGTTCCCCACGTTCTCCTTCTCCCATTTTTTTTACTCTTCAACCTCGTTCATTTCGAGTGCTCTCCTGTTCGTTGTGTGTGTGTGTGTGTGATTTTTTCCTCTCTCGCTCTCTCGTCTATTCCTCCCCCTTTTATTACTTTGCTTAAAAGTTAAATCAGTGTAATGGGGCAATAACTTTACTAGGATTGATGGCTCCGCCGCCCCGGCGAAGGCCCTTAATCACCCAAACCAAACTAATAAAATAATCGGAAGCTGCGGAAATCGCCCAAATTAATATCATATTATTTTTATCTTCCACTTACCTACTCATTCTTGCAAACGTTAATCTTAATATTTCTTTCAATTAAAACTTTTTCTGTAATTCTAATAAATTTTATTATATTATTTTTTCATATTATTTAACATCAAAACATTTGAACCCGCAACGGAATCTCATCATGCCGACGTTCTCGTTCTCGTTTTCCTTAAATCCGTACCAATGAAGAGTAAAACGAAACAATTTAATTTGCGTTTCATTTCCATATGAACTGCGGGATGAGCGCACAGAAACAGTAAGGGCGAGACCGAATGAAGCAAAAAAAAAAATTATATATATATATATATATAGACAAAATAGGCGAAAATAAAAATGAGCAAGCGCAAAGTTTTATTCATGAATAATTCCTCGGGACTTAAATCCTAAGAATACGCTCGAAGTAATACTACTGCTACATCTCTTGTTGTATTCTTTTTTTTCCGCCTCTTTATCTCTACTTAATTTTTGCAGAACAAACTTTCCGCTGAAATTTATAAATATCGGCCTCTATGGAACGAACCCACGAAGATACAGCAAAAAATAAAATAAAAAATGTATATATCTATATTTATATATACATTTGCATTACTCCCTTTGGAAATGTAGTTTTCTTAGACATCGTCATTGTGAGTCGGAAAATAAAGAAGAAAATATAGTATTTCGCAGTGTTTCATTTCGAAAATGGTCCCTAGCAGAATAAACGGTTGCATTCATTAAATATAAATTGCTATCATTTCGTAACTAATTTTAATTAGCTAATGACAAATAATGGATGCTTCATTTAATTAGCTACAAACTAATGAAATGAATATAATAATGAATACATAGACAATAATTATTATTAATATAGAAAATCATAATATTTGCTTCTATAACTAAAGTATTAATTATATATAAAATATTGTAGTTAATTGTAAAAATACGTTAAATTCGCCAAGCAGAAATTTTCGCCGAGGAAGAGGAATTCGATAAGTCTTTGTCGTCGGACGTGTTTTCGTTGCATTTAATAGTTGCATAATTTTACGGGCAATGAAACGGCGCGCGCGATAAATCCAGAGCGAGCGCGAGGTGGGCACCATGAGTTGCTGCGATAATCCATTCGAAACAAATTTACAAACAATGGTGTGTTTGATCCTCCGGCCCGGCGTAACGCCGGAAAACCTTGATTTATCACCATGAGCACGTGAGTCGAACGGCCGCCGCTTCCTGCTGCATCCGACGCTAACGGCACCTCCGACCCGAGAGCCGCCTCCTGGAAGCGCGCAAAATAACGACAAAAAAGAAACGAATAAACAATAGAAGAAGCCTTTGGAAGCGACAGGACGAACGCGATTCAAATATCCGAACTCCGAAACCGAGTAATCGGTTTCCATATATTTTTATTATTATATAAATTTAAATTAACTTAATTTAAACTTTTGAAATAACATGTTGGATACGCCGGTGGCGCGCTGTGCGTTTCTGAGCGAATACTTCGATGAATCTTGAATGAAATCTGGAATAGATAAATGGATCTGAGGAGGTCGTTTGGTTCCCTTGTAATAAGATTGGCCTGCAGGTATCCGCAAAACATCTTAGGTAATAGTGTAAGTAGGTACACGTGTGCCTTATGGTGTACGGGAATCCAAATTCCGAGGGCAAATATAGACACACACACACACACATACATCCATCCAGTAGGCCGCAATCAAGATGGGAGGCTCTGCGAGGGCCGTTTCGTAAACTTCCCCTCTCCCTCACATCGACTGTGAGGATGCTGTGTAAATCGGGCGGCGGTAGGATGCCAGTAGTCTGTATCTTAACACCCTATTTACTTTTCTCTCCATCCCTTTCCCGCTTTCTCTCTCTCTCTCTCTTTCTGTGTGTGTTTCTATCTCTCCGTCTTCAGTTTACAGCCGAGAGCGGACGTGGGACGACTGGGGGATAGGTTCGGTATAGAGAGAAAGCGGAGAGACAAAACGACAAACGATTAGATTACGGTTATTGAGACAACTCACTTAACTTGCAGATTAAGCCCCCAGCGGGAAGTGCTGTTTTACGTGCGGCTAATTTCATTCGAAATAGTTCAGTACACAACACAGATTTGCCTCGGCAATTTCCTCCACTCCTTATTACAATTAGTTCATTTTTCTGCACAATAAACATCTGCAATTTATTCCACTTAATTTAACTAATAATTAATACATTAAACCAGTTTTACTCTTTAGATATGTTTTTATGTGGATACGCCGGGTAAATTTAAGTTCAAGTAATTTATAAGTCAATTTCATTGTCAATAGATTCAAATTCAATTATCGTATGGAATCTATTCTATGCGATTTCGATGAAAAAAAAAATAATTCCATAATTCACCGAATGCGACAATAGTTTCAACATTTGATTAATACGGGCTTTGAATCGTTCCAACTTGATAATTGAAATGCGATGCCGCGAATGCGGCAGTTATTCGTGTAGTAATTATGAGAATATTGAATTCAACAGTCACAACCTGGACGTCTCATAGAATTGCCGCTGAATCCGTTTCACTGCAAACCTATTACATATTTGATAATTATAAATATATATATATATATATATAATGTATATTAATACGTATTGTAGTCGGTAGAAATTGCGGTTAATTGTTTGAGTTTTAGGAGGAGAGAGCGCAAATCCGTCAATTGCAGCAAAATTCCTTCTCTCTCACTCTATGTGTTTGTTTACGTGTAGAATAGTTTTGATCTTGAAGTGTTAGGTTAACTCACCTCTGACCACGAGTTTTACTGGCATGGATGTGAGAGCATCCTGCGTATGGAAATCGCTCGCAGTCACCTGACACTCCCAGGAACCGTCATCGAATTCCAGCTGTGCAGACTTCACCCAAATGGAGCAATCACCCGTATCCTGCGTCACGGCCCATTCGTATTTGTGCATGTACATTCCAACAGGCTGCAAAAAAGAACACAGAAAATTACATTAATTATTATTACATTCGCATCTGTAACGTCATCAAAGGGCACACATAAACAATTCTTGAATTCAAGGAGCGTCGTGAGATGGTGCAGCTGATGCAACGAACACCAACGTAACCGCACCGCAAACAACAAATATGTGCAGTCCCTAATTAACAATTGAGATGCAAAGTAAATGGTAGGTAAATAAGGGATGGAATCAGCACGATTACAAAAAAAAATATTTGTTTGCAAAAGCATCGAAGGAATGTTTACCTTTGCAAAGCAATTCTGTATCGGTTGCTGTTTTATTTTTCGCAGACAACGGGAGCGGAATTTATGTTCGCTCCTTCGCCTCATTTACCACCTTTGGCGTCTCCTTCATACGGGTTACGATCCGTTCGGAGCACGTAGAGTTTATAAATATTTAGGCGTATTCGCGTGCATTTCCGCCGGAAATGGCGCTGTCAACGAGACACATATTTTTCTCGTTGTCAGTTAAATTTTTGATAAAATACTATCAAATCCAGAGATCCGAAACAGGAGAAGAATCATTTTTAATATGAAAGATATATGTATATATAAATCAGTGAAATGCATAGTGTATGTTTGAATTTTAACAAATTGTAATTATTTTATTTTGTGGATTAATTATAAAAACTATTTTTCCTAATTGATTTATCGAATAAAATAAAGCTGTAATTGTTTTGGGTAACGTTTGTGATTTTATGAAGGATCGAAAGTGGGTATTTCCATTTTGCGAGTTGTAAATCCGTCAGGTAGGTTGATTTGTTTGAATGGCAGGACAGGATGTGCATGCAGAATATGTTCGGTGATTAAAAATGGAGTGGAAATTAATTACACTTCTAGGACGGACGAATGAAAAATCATCATCGTTTCGTTGCAGGTCAAAAGTCAGGTTTAATTAACATGCAGTTCTGGATTGCAGAAGACACAACGTCCTCAACTTGTTTGCCTTCGTTCAAACTTCCCTTAACCGGACACAGACATACACATACTATTCTCATCCCTTGTTCACCCCTCCTCACCAGAGGGCACATAAACTTTCCTATGTGTGTTTCCATCCGCAAAACTAGTTTATATCTCACTTTTTTTTACTATTATTATTCACATACAGACATCAGTTTATTGCTATTATAGTTTCTTGGCGCTGCAGCCGATGGGTCGCGTAGTTCCAATCATCCGGATGTCGGAATAAGGGTGGTTGGTTCTTTGTTGTAGTTGGGTTTAACTGGCCGAGAGGGACGAGCTGTAGCAGTTTTAATGCCGGAACTTTTTTCGGGGCGAGAACACGGAATTAATCCCAGCTTCAGCTCAGTATGGGTACAACCGTAAAAGTTGAATAGATAAAGTTTCGCATCTTCCCGATAGAAAATGAGACTTTGTTGCACGGTGGACGCAACAATCAAATTTTTAATTAAAATCATAAATTTCACGCACGCAAAGGAAAAAGGAAAATGGAACTATCAATTTATCTCTGCAACGAAATTTATTGCTAAAGTGAAAAGTTTCCTAATGAACTCTCCTTTACCCAACAAACTTGACGCATCGATTGATTGTTGCGGATCGAATTATTCGTGGCTTGTATTTGCCTGTTTTTTTTTCTCTTTCTCTTTTCAGTTTATTTTTGTTCGTTCGTTCTTTATTATATAAGAAAGTCGGAGAGCCGAGCTGAGTTATGGCTGCATTAAAGGAAATTTCAATATGTAGCGAAAGAAATATGGGTTTCCTTGGGGGCGCTTTACACTCTGTATAAAAGCATATATATATATACTATATAGTATATATAGATTGGAAATAAATTTAGTGGCGCGGGGTCTGAGGATCGGGGGAATCGGATAACTTAAAACTGCCAATAAATAATAGCTTTTAAAAAATTACGGTCGCTTTTGCCGCAATCTGAATTATTTACGAGGTGCGAAAACGCACTCGCCAGAATTTTAAATTAAAACCTATTAAATATTAATAACCATTGTCTTTACCTTCTTTTCACATCATATATATTCTTCAAGTTTTCATTCACAATTTTATACAGTAAAAAAAAAACACTACATACAATAGAATGACGGATGTCAAAAATAATCAGTTCTTGAAACTTAAATAATATTATACTAGAAAATAAATTATTCAAAAGGAAAATATATCAATCAAAACAAAAATTTCAATAAAAATATCTCAATGGTTATAATAATTTGAAATTAATAGAATTTTGAAGAAAATAATATTTTTGTCTTATTTTTTTTCTTATAAAATAATTATGAATATAATTATAAATATGAAAATATTAAAATAAAGTATACAATATTAATTTTCATGAAAATATTGTAGTTTTTCAATAATGGAAATCACGTAATAATGGATTTAAAAATCAATCTCCCGTGATTATGCATAATTTAATACATTGATATTAAAAAACAAAAATAAATAAACTATAAACCGCCGGCTATAAACTCAACTACTGTATTTGTGTAGTACTAAAAGTTACATAAAGTTGGACTTTGTTTCGAAATTTCGTATTGAATAATAAATTATTGAATTAATGCTTTTTACGTATTGAAAAGTTTTAATCCCTCGCAGCGGAAGGGTCGAGCAAAATACACATACTCACATTCACAAGCAAACACAATGATTTGCACAAAAAAAACGAAGAGAGGAGTAAAAAAATAAATTCGATGAAAGAGCGGAGAGCTCGAATCGCCCCCCAAAAATTGGGATCGTGTTAAATGATTTGTAAATAAGATCCTTCCAGCGCGAGATTAAAACGAAATCAATTGAAGGGAATCGAATATACATATATATGCATATTCCATCCTCTGCGAATCACATTTTCAACCGTCGACCAGAAATCGTCGAGTTATCCTTGAAGGAAAGTTAGAGTTAAAAGTATGGGACGAAGGAAGGGCAAATATAAAAAAAAATCCAGTCGGACGCGGAAGAGATTTATGTGTGACCAATAAATTCCGGAGGAACCGCAAAAAGTGGCGCGCCCTTAATTGAATCCGGGCAACTTTTGTTTGCAGTTTGTTAGCGCAACGACGAATTCGTCAAAGTTTTGCGAAACAAATTGCGTAACCTGCACATACACAGCACTACTTATGACCAATTATCCTTCCGACGTCCAAACTGGAAACGGAAACGCTGCGAGAGAAGGAAAGAGAAAATTTTTCATTGGATAGAAAGGGATGGATCGTTCCACTTATGCGAGTTATAAAATTCAATATGTTTGCTTGTCTCTGGACGGAGGCAGTTTTCTATCTCGGATCTCTTAGAGCCCCATAAATATTACGACTCTTATCCTTCCTTCTTCTCGGCTTCCTTTCTTTTCTCTACTTTTCCCAATCCGAGACGAATCCATCTCTGATTGCGAATCCATTCTGATAATCCTAAAATCGCTGACGAAAAGTAATCCTTGCAAAGTCCAATTTGCCATATTCAGAATTTTATACGATTATAAACGAGAGTAAAACTAAAGTGGAAACGAGCCAATAATTGAGAATACCATACACACATACGCGCATTGCGGATGGGAATATAATTTGCAAATTGAATTCAATTAAGCCGAACAATTAAATTTAAAAAAAAAAATAATTACGCCGAACAACACGTTTCGATTCAGTAATTAATTTTTGGTTTTTGCACTCGCACACTTTCTGCTTTTTAAACGCAAATGCACAAAACTGGAAATCATTTAAACGCGTGCAGTAAAATGGAAGGACCGAGAGGAGATATGAGAGAATTGAGGGAATGCAAAAAACGCGTAATACACGTAAACGTGCAACACGCATACACAGTAATTGTGGTTTTCAATGGAAATGCACTATAATACATTGAAATATTAATTGAATAATGTGGAACGTGGTGATTTAGTGCTTTGTGCGTGATTTCATTGAATTCGTCTATGAACGTTTCAGACTTGAATTGTGTTATTTCATTAAACAGAAACTTCAAAATGTACCACATACATTTGCGAATGAAACTCTAAAGTTCATAAGAGAATTATTCGAAAACTCATACCAAAAATTAAGAAAATATAAAATTTGGAACTGTAAACTTTGCTTAATTTTAATTTTCAGTATATAAAATTTACGTAATTGTAATATGAAATAATTTCAATTATAAAAAACTTGGATGTATTTATAAAATTAAATTAGTTGCTGGGCAATAAACCGAATTTGCAGGAAATTCAGATTTTTTTTTTAGTTTATGCAATCAATAATTTTGTAAACAAATTCGATAATTTGCGCAAGGTTGCTTAATCATTGTTAGGATGAACGATTCGGACTTTACGGCCGCATCCATTCGGTTAAAGTGGATTTACTGGTATGGCGATTTTATTATTATATAACGTTGCATTAAATCAAACGGAATATATACATACACATAAAAAATAACAGGAAAGCAGAAAAGCAAAAATAGCCGAAGGTAAAATCAACATTATTCGAAACGCAAATAAATTCGAAATTAACTTTGGGCCATACCTGTGCAGGGCATGCTAGATTGCGCGGTTTTTGGGATAGGGGTGGATTCATAAATAAATACGTATATTGTGTTGCATTATATAATAATTTAAACGTGTATAAATCGGCGACACGGAGGGTGTTTTTCGCAATTTCGATGGTTCTGTTATTTTCTCTCTCACTCTCTCTCTCTCTCACACTCTCTCACTCCATCCCCTTTCACACACACCAACAATCGAACCGAATATTTGTTATTATAACAAATGCCGAGGCAATATATTTAATTATATACCAAACGTGAATTTATTCACTGTCGTGTCCGATTCAATTTATTGATAATTTGTGACGAAAATTATTTCGCCCTCGTTCGGCTTATGAAATACATTTTACAGTGCTTTTATTATCCACGCCAGCACCCCTCAATTCCCCCACACACAAATTATTGCTTTTACATAGTTATACACATACATCAATTTGAATCACACAAAACATATAATTTGAATACAACGATTACATCAAAGTGCAAATTCAATATGGACAAAAATGAAAAGCATGCAATTAGAGTTGCATAATAATTAGTTTAATTTAAATATTTATGCTATTCATCGCAGTCTTTCCCCCTTAATATAATTAATATATTAAATATTTTAATCTTACCTTAAATAATCTTTAAAATGCATTAATATCTTGTTCATTAATTAATTTATTATTATTATTATTATTAGAAAATTAAATTAAGAATTTTAATTTATTCCGTTTTTATTAAATAAATGAAATAAATATTGTTTTTTTTTTGTTTCGAATAAATAATGTTAATTTATGTAAAATAGACAATAAATCAATAAGCAATATTGATAAAGGCAAACACAATCTGCACAGAGATTGTGCGAAATCGTAGGTGCGTTTATCCGTGCAATAATTAGTAATAAATTAATTAATTTATGGCATTGTCGATGCGGAATCGGCTTTAATAATTCAACGGCAAAGTTTTATCAATCGGGAGGGACACCAAATACATGCACGTGCCCCAACATTTTTGAAATGCGCAAGGCAGCATAATTGACGAATAATTATAATTAATATTGAATTACACGTAATTAACTTTTGCCAGAACAAACAGCGGCACGAAATTAATTAATGCGTTCGAAATAAAAGAAAAAAAATAAAACGAAATAAATTAATGTATGTATATATAGCAGTTTGTAGATAGAACGGACCAATCAATTTGCGTATTACTAATTTGGAAATTAGCGCGTAAATTAAATGCGCGCCGTTCTGTGTTTTCATTCCATCGCCTGTTTATTTTCGGTTTAACCAAAATAAATAATTAACGCTTGGCTGTGTATATTTCGTGCAATTGCTTACAAACAACAATAGAATTGCTCATACGAGCAAGAAATTAAAATAACTGAACTCGCGAACACAAAGGATACTTTTAATTAATATTGCGAGTTTAACCGGTTGCAATCGTGTCAAAGAGGCAGAAATTAGTTACAGTTGCTTTTCACCACTTTAATTCATTTTATTTTATAATTCGTCCCGAACTTGGTTAATTGCATAATAAAAACTATGCGTATGAAATCTGTGCATTTAAAAAATTGAATTTAAACGCGATTTTTTAATTATATTTAATTAAATTCTTACATTTAATCATTTTCCTACATTAATTAAACACCTTTACTTATAATGACATTGATGTTCGATACGCTTGCATCAGCGCGCTTTTGATCATCGAACATATTTAAATTTTAGACACACCGAAGACTTCTCCGCTTTCCGAAATTTCGTTTCATTCGTAATTATGCGTAATTCACGAAAATAACCGCCGAAAAAAGTTTCGTCTTTTAATTGTGTTCCGTTTGACAAAAAAAAAAATTAACTTTCAGCCTTAGCGTTCATGGAGCGAAGGGATTAAGTCTTTCTTTCTTTATTCGTTTCGCTCGAAGGGTTAAAGAAAAAGTTTTATTATTCGAAAACAGGGAGCGTTCTTTAATGATTTTTCAGTTCGTGGGGGAGTTGAAGTTTCCGGTGACTTTAACGCCTCGTTCTTTTCTTGCATTTTCGAACAACCGAATTCTCGTTCGAAACAGCCTTAAATGATAATTCCATTGTGAATTATAATTATCAAATTGTAATTCAGTTCTTTATATACGTTGGCAACTGTTATTTACAATTCAATATTCAAGTGATGAAAAATACTAATATTAATAATAACGATGTCGATATTTGTAATAAATTGGATGCATTATTTTTATCGCATGATTAAATAGCGCGATTGGATAAAACGAAAATAACTATAATATATTAATATAATTCGGCATCGAGTTTAATGGTTAACAGTGGATTTTATAGCATATTCAACATAATGTGATATTATATTTGGGCCGTTATAAAACTGATCCGGCAATTAATAAATATTCTGTGATCCGGCGGGTTTTAATGCCGCTGCGTTTGTAACGAGCAAGGTTTTGTTGCAAAAACATGTATAAAAATAAATGAAATTCTGTGAGGGAGAGATTGATATCATGGAATCAGAGGGTATGGACATCGCGGATTTATGTAACAGCCGAGGTTATCTGTATTTTATGTAACCCGCCTCCGCAAATCCGAAAACCGCGAGGAATGATTGCGCAAATTTCGTAAAACCGCAAACGCAATCGAACCCGATTATCCGCGCGGATCGTTGCTCATTTCCGATTCAATAATAATAATACTAATCGCGATGCGAGTCGTCCGTTGACAAGATTGGATGAATTGTAATGGGTTTTTTTGAAGGGCCCGATGATGATAAAATAGAATAAATGAGGTAATTAGGGTAATGCAGGTGCGATTAGAAACGTGCTCTATTGGCTTCCCTGACGGTCGGTTTGTCGGACTTAATTCGTTCAATTATGCAATTATTGGACACACAATAAGGTAATTGCGCCACGTATCGATCGCTTGTCCTGTGGCCCCGATTAGGCGATTCAATCACGTCCCCCGATTGTTGCGACATTCCGCGAAACACGAACACGATTTTGATTGCCGGAAAATCTACTTTGCCAAAACCCGTACCTACACTATCGATACGTGGATGCGAATAGGAAAAAGTGGATGCGCCTTGAAGCTCCATATAATTGTTGTGTAAACTTTGGGGGAAAACTGTTACAATGCATGTTAATAATCTTGGTAGCAGCGTAATAATTATTTTGGATTGTTTCAAGTGCGCCGATAGAATTTCGCGGGTATTCGGAAGTAGTGGGTGGGTTGTGTGTTGGCTGTAAACCGCCTGTGCAATAATTACAAGCCATACAAGTTTGCGAGGCCCGGAACTATTGCATAAACAACTTAATAAGATTTACATGCGCGCTTCGCGCAAATATGAATCGCTATCCAATTTGCGGCGGGAATTCCAATTCCCCCGCAATTAACATCTTTTTCATTTGTTTCTTAAGTCTTTTGTTTTGTTTATTTTACTTTCATAAAACTTTCTCTATAAGAACAGTAATTTATTTATATATATATGAAATATGTTTAACAAATAGCAATTATTTTTTCATCAAGGTTATTTCTTTGTTGTATTATGTATTACCAATACTATTTCCTGTTTATTATTATTTTCTAAAATTAAGGCCAGTATTTTATATATTATACATGTTGGTTACACTAATAAATTATGCTATTTTTTTTAAATTTCAAATTACATCGTACTTTCTTGTAGAATGCTGATGGAAGGCGCGATTTTTTCTTGTCGCAAAACGTTGTTAAGGTAATCCCCTCCGGTGAAAGAACCTAATGAACCGGTTCGATTTCTGTGCTTTTTTCCTTTTCTATATGTTTTTTTTTCTATTGATGATGATCGATTTGTAAAAGAGGAAAGGCTTTCGAAAATTGGGGATGACGTTAACGATATAATCCGTTCGGTTCTTAACCGGGGAAACTCTTGGAACGGATCCTGAAGTGATTGCGTGCAGGGAGCGCCCGCCGTCGCCGCCGCCACCGCTTCACGTAGAATACTAATGGGTTGGCGGGCGGTGCGTGGGCCGCATACGCGACGACATAAACAAGCCGCCCCAATCTGTCCGCCCACTTGCTGCTATCATTGTCGATTAAATGACGGGCGCCCGCGATGAATGCCAAAGGGCGATACCAGAAGAACGAGGACAAGGTGAAAACGAGGGATGCAAAGAAAAGAACGAAAATACTGGTAGAAAAGAGAATGAGAAGAAAAAGGAAAGGAAAAACAAAAGAAATGTAATTTTGTTTTCGGTCCGGACCCTTGCGCTTTTGCCCTTCCTCTTCATTCCCCTCGCACACACTTTAATAGGACTGATTTTCCAGTGATTCCCTTTAACTTTTACTCGGAGAGAGAAAACATCGAGCAAACAGGGAAACATTGGAAACATAAACAAAAGATTAACATTTTGTTCGATGATCTTCTTTAAATAATAGAAACAATTTTATTTCAAATACTTTTAAGATTGTTGTGGGCAGGTAAAAGCTTTGCACAATGCAATTGGGTAATTCGTTCGTTTCCGCTTTATTTATTTATTTTTTCCCTTCTTCTTCGCCGTTGCTTTTGAGATGCTTTTCTTTGTGGAAATTAGACAGACACAGCATTTCCCTATCCTGCGAAGAGGACAAAAGTGTGGGGGGAGTAGGATAAGAAAACCGCATTATTCTCATCCATCCACTCGCCCGAAACTCTCCTTTTTATCGCGAACAAAGAAATTCTGTCTTTCTTCTTCCTTTCATTGCATCATCCCCTTTATCCCGGTATATTCATTTAAGTTATTGAAATACTCTTTACATCATCCCCACAATATATTCGATCAAATTAGCTATATTTACATTTTTTTATTACAAAAATTACAGTTCAATATTTTTAGTTTCGATTCTGATGAAAGTTTTATTATTTTTGCGAGTGGCCCCATTCGCTAAACTTTTGTACTATTTTAGGGCCCGTCATTTTTACAAATGTAAACATCAATCATTTGAAACGTTTTACCCGAGACGAGGACTTGCGACAAAATGTGAAATATTTTTTTCATACGAACGAAACAACATGAAAAAGAGCACCAAACTAGAATAAAATAAAATGTCCATCCAAAGCTTTGATTTATACTCGATGCATACAATACATATGCTATGTAAAAAAATATATAAAATTCCCAATTGCGAAACTATGAATTATGCAGTCATTACATGCATTAATTGTTTTTTTTTTAAATTAGAAATGCTATAATTTTTTGAGGTCAAATTTCATTCAATTTTGTTAAATGAATTATACTTTTCAGAGTTACGACTACCTTAGCACCGATGGAATTCAAAGGGAATTCGCGAGTACACTTTTATTATGGAATTCAATCAATTTCTGAATATTTGAATTATTAAAGGAAATTAGAGCGCGTTGAATTATTTAAAGGGGGAGATTGTGGAGTTAGAGAAAAAAAGGTGGTGTCGCCGGGGAATTCCAGATTCCGCGTTAATACCTTTAGCGTGGAATTAGTGTAGGCTGGGAGATTTAATCATTACGAAATTATTCATAAGGCAAGTCTAATTACATTTTCTTTTTATTTTTGGGTGAAATTTAATTTTCCTCAGTTACCATCAATTTTCTAGAGAATTATCTAATTCATAAGTGAAATTCAAATAATTTGCTATATATATTTTGAATTCTATTTGCATTATATTTTCATTCCGAAAATTGTCTGGTTTTTCTTTTTCTTCAAGGATAAGTGGAGAGTTTGATCGCAAAGAATTTTCAGTAGAATTAGGATCTAATTATTATATTGGAGTTTTTTTTGCGCCGCTAAGAATATTTTCCACTTACCGATTTTTCTTCTTTCCGCTTATATGCTCATCTCGACGACAAGTTTAAATAGTTTTAATCTCTTTGCAGATACTTTCGGGGTTTCGGGATTAATGTAAAAAGGGATGACGAGCTACCGGCCAAATCAATCATTTTTGTCATGCCTTTTTTATATCCTTGCTCGAGGGATGAAACGCTGGACTGGTAGGAAGAAAAGTGCCGATGATGATGACGTGCGATGACTCTGCACATGGAGGGTTTATTGCAGCGACAGCAGGTATCAGAACATCATGCATTACTCTCTCTCTCTTCTATCTACTTCGAAAAGATCACGTATTAAGGAAAGTGGGGTAAGTTTTCGTCTTTTCTGATTAAACGTCTATTTTTCAGATTCAATTTTCATGCACTTTCAGCCTCCATAAGTTTGTTCATATATCAATGTGATTTAAACCGAATCTGACAGTTTCGTGGAAGTTGAATTTTTTGATTATTATGAAAAATATAAAAAATTCGCAAACTGAAATTATTCTAAAAATGATGCAGTGATTTTAAAGAGAATCAATTTATGTGCGAAAACTAAAATCGATCCGTTGTTTGGTTATGTTAAAAAATATATAAATAGAATATGTGTGTTTGTTTAGAAACTCGTTAAAATATCGTTAAGATAAAGGTTCGAAAAGAAAGTTTTCAACGAAAGGGCGGACGCGTAGATAAACTTTGTGCACACTCCATAGACGTAGTTTTAAATCGGGGATTCCGCAGCGGAATCTGCTGCAAACACGCACAAAGTCCACTTACCTATATTACATGCATTATAAAACTTAAGCAGGAATTATTTTCCCGTCTTTGTTTTGGATCCATGCGAGGCTTTAATGGATTACCATTCGGTTGCGGGATGGATGGATTTCAATGGAGCGTTTAGCATTTATTATTAGCATTAGTTTTTATCGTCTCCCGTCGTTCCGGTTTCGTTTTCCAAAGCATTCGCTCTGTTTTACTGCCGTGTCCGAAATCCACGGCCGTTAGATCTTCTTTTCAATCGAAAAGGGGATTCCCCCATTTTTATCTGTTTGTTGTTATCGTCTTTATTTGTTCCTTTTCGCCGGAGACATTCCGGCCTCTGAACTCGATGGTTTCTCAATAAAATATGTATATTTATTGTAGGTCTCCTTCAAATCGCGTGCATAGAATATGCCTCGTGCGCTCTTTTCACTTGGAAGTTATGCACTGTAAACGCGAATAACATCGACAACATATGAATACGTTCTTGCATTATTAAGTTGCGATTTATTTTGCATTTCAACTCGTATTCGCAAGAATAAAACTATTTTTAGAATACAGTTCTAAAGCCTAAATCGATTACCAGAATTGCGTATTTCAGCATTATTCCATACAACTTAAACCCCACAAAAAAAAATAATGGTTAAATAATAAACTGAATTCATTTGAAAATACGGAAATGGGCAAGAAATATGTTCGAAAAAGAAAGAAGTTGAGTGAAGGGCCATTAATCATTCACTTTCCCCATCATTTGGTACACATTTCTATAAATTGGATGAGCATTCTCCTCGATCGCATTTCTTTCCCAAGAGAAAAACAATGTGAAATGGAAAATTAAAATCATGAGATGAATTAAAGTTTCCATGCGAAAAAAATAATTTCGCTTTGGCCTTGAAACATTTTCGGGTTTTGTTCCAACCTAAATGTTTCGCCAGCCGAAAAAGTTTAATTTAATCTGCAAGACTAATTCATTATACAGTGGTAACAGCGTATCAGCATAATCCTCGCTAATCCTTTTCAAATTCAACATTGTTCGCGTTCGATTCTCTGACACGTACAAAAAAGTGTGTATTATGAATTCCGAAGGTGTGCCTTTCAGCGCCGATGGCAATTAAAATTTTCGGAGGCCGGAGTACCCAGAAATTAATTATATCTGAAGTGAGCGGATTGAAGAGGGGAGGTTAATTAACGCCTCGAAAGCGAAATTGTTTTCCAAGCCACTCAGGTTTTTTTTTTTAATTATGATATTTTTATTCATATATTTATTTATATTGACGATATTGTGAAATTTGCATTATTGCCACTCGTTCGAATTCGATTTGCAAACGACAAAAACAATAATATTTAATTAATTTTCCAGTTGATGATTCGCTAATTGAATTTCGCATTTTTATTTAATCACTAATTTATTTGTATGTTTTGAGCATAATCCAATAAATTATAATATTAATATGCATTAAATAAAAAAATACAACTCGGTAAAAAATTGTTGTTTATATTTAAATTCACATTTTTTAACTGCTAAATTTTATAATAATCTATTAAATTTTGATGGTGATCTATTGTAAGAGTTAAGTCTGCACTAGAGCAGTGGATTTAGTTTTAGTGAGGCAGGGAATTAAGGAGGCTATTAATTGTGTCAGGATGGACTTTATTTTCATTTATTTATCTTCGTGTTTTTTTGTTGTCGTCCTCCTCCGCTGTTGCTTTTATTCGCTTCCGCTCTTCGGCCGAAAAGATGGAAAAAGAAAGAGAGAGGATTCGAAGTGAGGTTAAATTGCGAGAAAATTCTTTAGTGTTTCGACCCCATAAATATCAATAGTTTTCGGTAAACAGGGTGATTGGTGTGCAGGGGTCGTAATGTGATTTGGAATCGTGGCCAACAAGCCAGAATCGAACCGGAACACGTCTGCGAAGAGAGAGAGAGAGAAAGAAAGAAAGATGGAGAGAGAGGACTCGCGCGTATCGCATTAATCTGTTCCTAGCAAGGGGCTTTTAACCTAATGCATCCCTCAAAAGGAAGAACAACTTTACGACCCCAACCTACCCTTCGTGTGCCAGCGGCGCAACCAGAAATTCATTTCGGAGAGATTTATCCGGTTTTCCTACTTTTTTTTATTTTGTTTATTCCTTCCTAACTCTGTGTCTCTCTATATTAAGAGCGACGGGCAAAGCACGTAAATCTGTTTAATACATTTGAACTAAAATATATTCACCTTAATAGAATTTAATATACAAATAGAAACTCGATCAATGCGAATAGTTGAATAGCTTATATTTAACTATTTCAAATTAGCAAAATCAATTTGGATAGAGAGAACCTGAATTAAATATTATTTTGTAACTAAATTTATTTTCACTACGAAAGAAAGCTTTAAAAATTGTTTTAAAATTGAGTAAATTCAGTAAATGATGTTTGAAGCAAATCGTCGCAAACTAATCGTTTCAGCAAAGTCAAGTATTCAATTATGAAATATTTGCGAGATGCTGAATCCATTTCCACAGCTGTCTTCCCGTTCCAAACATTTACAAGAAAACCGATGTGGGTTGTCGCTCCACATCCCACTTTGTTTCCCGAAACCATAAATCTGTCTCCCATATAAACCTCAACCTTCGCGCATTATTCCACCTGCAATTTCATAATTGCTACCCTCCAGTACTCCGTAAAGAAGAATAAGCAACATCTCGTTTAGAACTTCTTTAAACAACATCAAATTCGTATTACCACAAAAGAGAAAACTTATCCATTATCAAGGGCGCAACGGATGGAAACATCTCCGACTTGATTTATTTCTGCTTGTCGCTGCTACACAATTACCAGCAAAAAGTGATATACGGAGCATTTATCACCGAATCCCGTGTAATTTCTCGGTTTGTCACTGCTCGGTGACATCGATAATGTAGCTTTATGATTTCTTTTCATTCCTTCGCAGTCTGTCGTGTTTCTTTGCGACAGTCGTTCATTTTTTTTGTGATATGTAGGGGGATGTTCTTGTCTTCGTGGAAAAGGCGATAAATTCATTAGGCGGAGGCGACGTTGTATCATTTATTTAAACAGCAGCAACAACAAGAGATATAGAACAAAAAAAGTATTAACTGTGTGTTTGTCTTTCTGCTGAAAAATGGAAACACGTTATTTATTCCTGCCGTTTCCATGCATACACACACACACACACATACGCGAGAGCAGACAAAACACATATCTCCTATCTTGTTTAGTTTTGTCGGGGACGGTGAAGGGACTTTGCAAGGATTTCTAATATTTCAAGCAGATGTGAGACATGTGCCGGAATAAATCTCGCCTCCCCCGCATCGACATCGACTTTTTTCCAACTAACACCGCATCAAAGGAGCATAAATAAATCATAAAGTCTTATTAGCTTTTACCTTCATTTGTTACCTTTTCTTTCATTCATATACAAAAAGGCCAAATATATATATATATTTATACTTTACTTTTGGGTAACAAGTTGAAAAATTCTTTGGAATGGAGTTTAGGGGTTGTTCATTGAAAGCAGATGATCCGCGATGTTCGGGATTCGAGCTAATGGCTTGCGAGGCTAATGTTTGCGAAAAATGTAATGGATAGTTTTCGTTCGCGCCGCTGTAATGCGCGAAACGCTTTTCTTTCCGGAATTTGCTTTCAATATGTTTGAAGGGTAAATGGTTTGAAAGATGCTTGGTGATATTTCGCCCTTTCTCTCTATATATTCTTCTTCTTTCTCTCCCTCCTCTTCAAGCTGAACTAATTTATCATGCGAGAGAATCCAACGTGGGATTGATGAATCCGGAATGTACAAGCTCGGATTGCTCTGTCTTTGGATTCGCTCAATCAAAGTATTAGGTATGCACCGTCTGATTGCCACGTCACGCAAAACAATGATACGCTACTGCGGCGCGATCAATCAAGGCGACATTACTTGATTACAAATCAACAGTGCAAACGCAAAAATAAATTAAAAAAAGAAAAATAAATAATAGAGCAAAACGTATAAATGATCGTAATAATAACAATCCGATAATAAATTCCGGCTGCGAAACAGAAACCGTTATTTTTCATAAATTTGAATCGGACCGAACGCACGCCCACCATTCCTTTTACTTTATTTTATTTTTATTTCTGTCCGCGTCTAGCTCATTTTCGGATACACATTACAACCATCCAACTCGCAAGAAAGAAACAAAGAAAAGAGAGAAAAAATAATAGAACGGAAAGATAAATCTTTTCATATCCGGATATCAACGCCACGCATTACTGTAAAATATCGCCACCAATTCGAATTCCTTTTACCGCCTACTTTCGTTTCTTTCTAATCGATTAGAAACGTCTCTTCCACTCGTAAAAATATCCAAACTAAAAACATTTCATTTCAATATTAATTATTCCTTATTTTTTACTGCGATTGCAGAAGAAAATATTTATGTCTCAATTAATAAATATATTACATTTCAAAGCAAGGTGAATTTTCTAATAAAAGGAAAACGAAATGAAGAAATAGAAAAATAAAAATTGTATAAACAGTTATTTCATTATATAAATATAAGAGTGCGGTGCTTGTTTTCGCTAATTCAATTTACGGATTTTTGAGTCAGGTCCGGTTTCGCACTCGACGCCGGAGATATCTCCGGGGAATTAAAGTCCACTTTAATTAAGTTTTCAGGAGCTTCCTCCGGGATACTCCTTGCCACACGTGAACAAACGCAGAATATTTTAAAGCACGCCGACCGCAATTCATTAACTCCACTCCAGAGAGATGAAACTACTGCAATATTTCTCACCTTTGTTACGTTGTTTCAAGTATATATTGATCAATAATGTTATAAATATTTATATTATATAGATCTGACTTAAATTAAATGTATTGTTTATTTACATTAAATAAAGCTACGTTGATTTTATAATAATGTTCTTTATTGATTCGTTAATGTAAAAATTCATACTAAATCATTTGCTATTATTTCATTTGTTTGGACTATTATCATTCATTGTGCATTTTCATTTTATTTTGCTATTCCACAAAATATTTAGAATGTTTTTCAAATAAAAAAAAAAGCAAAAATGCGCATAACGCATCATTATTGGTGCGAAATGGTGTAATAATGAAATGCGAGTTTTCGTAAAATGTTCGCAGTTTTTGTTTATTTTGATTTTTGTTTGCACTCACCCCAAAAAACAAATTGTTTTCATTCCGATGAATCCGCAAAGAGGGGCGTAAAAGTCGGCCGTATCCGCGTGCAAACACAAACCCGATGCAAAAAAAATAATATATATACACACACACACACACACTCGCAAATTATACAACGCTGTAAATAAATAGGGCGACGATGTATAATTTGAATATGTTGGGCAAACAGGGGCGGCGATTTATTATGGAATTAAATATAAACAATCATTGGAAACACTCGGCCGTTAATTCTTGCCGCCCGTATCTTGGTTGGAGGGAAATTAACAGCGCGTTATTTGCGCAAAATGTTTACGGTCCAATAGGATGTTATGTTCTCACTACTCGGCGCAACCACCATCACTGTCTTTTTTCTATTTAGTAATATATCAATATTTTAAGATTATGTCTTTTTTTACTGCCTTTTTTAATTATTTGAATGTAATAATAATGAATTGCTGAACAAGTTTAAAAGTATTTTGTGCGGAAGTTGATAATAGCGATTATGGCAAATGCAAAAGCGGATGGAATCGATTGGCCGGATGGCCTAATTGGCAAACGAGTATTAATTACAGTCTTCTGACCTCTCAACATATACAAATACAAAGATCTCTTCTTAATTGCAATTAACAAAATCATTTGTCGGTCGCAGTAATGATGATGATGATGATGATAATAATAACAAGAACAATGAGGATGCGAATGATTGATTAAATGGGCGTTCGGGCCGACCGCAGGAATCAATTTGGTATGCAAATCGAACTGTAATTTGGCTTAATCGGAGAGTCCATCCAAATTGAAATTTACACTAATCAAAAAACGAAAAAATACGAAAATAAAAAAAACCCTTCTCCAAATCAATTTTCAGGGTAAATAAACAGTGTTGTTTATTCAATTTTTGCCTTAAGTATATATTTGGAGCATCTAAAATCCTGTTTGTTTAATTTAACTGAAACGGAAACGAAAACGAAATCCTTTGTTTGCTCCCACGAAGCGCTTCGGGTCCCACAAATAACTTGAGAAAACCAAACTGAATTCCATACCAAACATACAAAATGTCACCACAATAACTGATTTAATTTAATTTTCATATATTTTTTTATCTTCTATTTACGAGGATGCAATTATATTTTTGCAAATGATACATTGTTTGCTTTGGATTATTGATGGCTTTAATCGAAATAAATGATAGATTTAATTGAAATTGCTTTACCTGCTACTTTTTTTTTTTTGGTCGTTTTCATTCTGCATCCAAACGCGCTTTTCTCTCTCGTCAGTTTCAATTTGGAATGTAATTACGAAATTTAATTTTCTGTTTGCGCCATTGACAATTTAAATGTTGACAGGAAGTGCAACAGTTTTGGTGTGTGCACTAGTGAATATTGTATTTTTTTTTACAGTTTTTCATGAGAAATTCGAAATTTCATTACGGCCCAAATTTTGCTTTCGATTAATCGCTCGTCATTCAATTACTCGCTTATAGTTTGCGGAGCATAAAAAATATTTGCTCTTTTTTTGGGACAAAAAAAATCAACAAGAGAAATAAAATTGAAATCAAAAAACACTTTGAATTCGATTTGGAGCTATTTCTCGCACGCAAATACTTTTTGTTTTGTGGTTTGTTGGGTTTGTATGGGGATGATGGTAATTGTTAATCAAGGATGAGCAGAAAGCCTCAATCATTGAGTCGTCAGGGAGAGGAGAGGTATTGGTAATTAATAATAACGTTGGGGATTATTAACTGCTGCTGGAAGGACGGATTTGTTTGATGACGATGGGTACGGTTCGATATTAATCCGCAAACGTAATTGTACGATCAATGCTCTAAAGTTATCTTCGCCCCACATCAAATTCTATTTATTCCAATCCGCTGATTGTTCATCGACGAACAATTGACGCCACCGCCTCCGATCAAACGCATTCGCACTCTTGGCGAAATAACAATAAACCTGACGGTGACATAATTAATTCAAACTATTACTAATAGATTCGTAGAATGAATTAATAGCATTCAACGTACAATGGCAAATTATTTCCAATATTATCGTTAATTAGGTCGATTAATAATTTTTAATTACGAAAATTGACATTTGTACCCGGCGCATACACCGTAAATTATTAGAACTTGATGAAAAATTTCAATATCAAGAATTTATTTTGATTGATGAAAATCAAAGTAAAAACATGGGTGAATAAAGAAATAATAAGTGATTGTGCAATTGTTTGCGACAAGAAAGGTGGTGGGGTTTGCTGAAGGGTCGGGATTATATTTTATATAACCAAATCCGTGACCGCCGCGGGGGAAGGTGTAGAGGGTTTTTGGTCGACGACCATTTGGTTCCGTAATCGAGTGACCTTTGCACACCCGGGCCCTCGTAACTTTTGCAGCGCAGTCGGCTGCTGTCATATTAATGCCACAATATGTGAAAAGGGCCTTTGCGGAATGACAAAAAATATATAGGAAATAGTAAGAAGTTGAAGGAAGGAGGAGATTATTTATGGAATATTCCAACGAGGAAGAATGAAAAAAAAAATGCGTCCTGCATAAATTCAGCGAATTCAAATTATTCGAGAAACGAAAATAAATTGCATAGAAAAATATTGGAATAATAAAATAATTAGCGACATCCACGCACGCTTATTTAAGTTCCTCAAATTCCTAGTGCAAGTTTATTATTGCTACGGACGTCGTAAAAATGCCGATATTCGCATAGAATTCATAAAAATTCCGAAGCTCAAAGTTATTCATCCGTTCGTCGAATTTTTCATGCAATTTTGTCTCTCTATTCATTTTTTTTGGGTCGCGTTTTCAGGAAATCCCACGCATAATTTGGCTGTTTGAATGTGTTTACACTGTTTTAATCGAAAGGCGGGTTTGCGACGGCAATAGTAAAACTGCTCGTCGAGTCGCATCGCGCCACCCCTTAATGTATTCCATTGAAGTTTGCACGAGTACTTAGAGTTTGGAAATTAATTCATCCACCTCCCATCGTACATCCGTCAACATTAGCGATTCAATTCCTGCGAGCGGAAGCGCAAATTCCGAATTTAAATATGTTAATGCATGTGTGATTCATTTTTGTAACAAAAGATGAGAGGAAGCACCCGGCGCATCCACCGCAAGAACGAACCATCTCGTGCAGATCGGAATTCCGAGAAGAATTTAAGTAAAAACAGAATAATAAGACGAAAAAACAAAAGGGGGGGTAGAAATAAAGCTCAGCTTTTATTATTTGGAGCCCTCGAAAGGGGATTTATGAATCCATTGGCGACCGACAAAAAAAATGCTTGCAGGATTTTGTTTTTTTCTTGGCACGCTTACGAATTATTCAATAGTGTTCTTGAATATTTCAGAATCTTCGAACATTTATAAACCAATTTAATTCTTACAAAAAAAACAACAAATTTAATATAAAATAAACTGAAATGGATATTTTAGTAGTATACTCTCTTCATTATAATATATTTACTTTTTTTTGTATAAATATCCAATAAATATAGATTTAGTAAAAATAATGGAATAATCCTGAATGGCAATTATTGACTGAATCAATTCGTTACACTTCTTCTGCTGCTGTTTTTATTGTTTGTTTGTTGAGTTAGGGGCATTGTGGCGTAACATATTTTCCTGATACGTTTTTATTTACGTTTTTCATCTCGCCAGTCCGAACGGTGATTTTTTCGCTCTTTCCTCGTCGACGCTCTTCTTGGCCCGGGCATTCGCCTCTGCGCTCCCCCGACGAGTGTACATTTTTCCTGTCAATTTCCTCGATGGCCTGCCAAAGCCTTCCCATCCACGAAGCCAAAACTCGTAAAAATCCTCTTCGACCGAGATCCGCAGCCGTGGCATTAGCACCAATTCGGATGGACTTTTCTGGAAAACCCGATGCCCACCCACGAAATTGCCACGAGATAAATGAGAATTGACCGGTCGGATTTATTAGCAGAAGAGTAAAAAAGAAAAACACGCTGTGTTGTTGTCCGTGTCTTTCTTCGCGCCGCCTGTACTCACATATTTGTTTTTTATTTCTTTGGATTGATGGAGGTATAAATTCCGAAACCAATCTTGTTCGCACGTAAAATTTATCGTCACCGACTTTTTATTGAATTCATTAATAATGAATAGCGATACTCAATAATAGTAAAATCCTCCTACATTTTTGTTTTTTTTTTTGATTATTATTTAATGATTGAAAAAGTGAACGTTTATATTGAATCGAAGAAAATAAAGTTTTTATTTGCTTGTTTTATTATTTTTATTTATGTTGTGTGTGCAAAGCAGCGCAAAGAGAATTACTGTTAAATCCGTTTAGGAAAATCCTACCGATAAGTAAGCTCCCGGTTTTGGGAACAAAAAAATAAGTTAAGTTTCAAAAGTATTTTGTTTCGCGTGCTTCGCAGCTGAAAGCAATTTCGCGGACAAAAAGAACTTACCTTATTATCCTTTTGCCAGGAGCAGGTCCCTCTTTTATTGAAGACCTTGCAGATGAGCAGAGCGTCTTCACCAGGATTCACCTCGGTGTACGATGGTTGCTGCTCGAATCTCTGCACCCCCTGGACCAATGACCCTGAAATTCGTAGAGGGTGTGAAAACAAACTTCGTATTAAATGCAATAATCTGAAATGATGTTTGGCGGCATTACAAAAATGAGCAATCCAAGGGAATTGGGGGAAACACGCCATCCACTTTCGTCGAAACTTTCGGACTCTTTCCCCCAAAACGTCTCCGTATTTATTTATACATAATGCAGATGAACTTTCCTGATGTGCGCGAATCACGCAGACGGAAGCACACAAAAAACAACCGAGACCCTCTCCCCTCTATTTACATTTAATTCGCATAATTTACCTGTTATACTTTTCTCAAGAAAATGTTATTACCTTTATTTTTAGATTTACATTGCAGACTCGATTAAGCTCCAACAGTTTGCTGTCTTATTTTAATTTTAAAATATTTTAATTAAAGCTTATGAATCGTGAATTTTTATTAAATAATTAGAAGTAAAATTTATTACATATTTAAAAAATTACAAATTCAACAAAATAATCAATTCTAGAATATTCAAACCAATTCAATCAAAATTCGAAAATATAAAATCCTGCTTTAGAAAATTTATTTATTTTTGATATTTTTGAGTGGCTTATCGTGAGTGGAATTTTTGAAGTGCTTATTTGAGGATTGGTGTTGGTTGTTGATAGATCATACATTTTTCTTTTTTTTTTGGTGGGTCGTGCGAACGCAATTATGAAAACGTCTCATCAATCTTTCCGGCGATAGAGATCGCCCCGTGGTCAACCCAATTTGCAATAGTTCACACGATACATTTTTACCTTGTAAACGCGCTGATCGCTCTCATAAAGAGCATTTTTATTGTTCCCGTTGACAACACAAATTGCACGTAAATATATTGCTATGAATATCTGTGCAATCTTCCGATTCACATCATGTTTAGTATTTTTTAAATATTTTTCTTTATATATTATATTTTTAATATTACAATATTTATATGTTTCATAACAAATTTTAATATTCATTTGAAGATTTTTGTTATTTGACAATATTTTGAAACGTATGTGTTGTTCAAAATATTTAATTAATTTACAAAAAAGTATAGAGTAAGGGCGTTATTTTTTTTGTAGAGGATTGAAAATTTCATTATTTCAATGTACATGTAACTATCGCGAATAGTGTCGGAGATAAACTAAAAGCTGTGTATGTATAACGAATGGGGGGATGAATTTCAATTCGTGTTTTGCTGTTATCTCTCTCTCTCTCTCTCTCTCTCTCATGCATATACACACATATATTCGTCCTCTTGGTTTGGGGTGAGAGGGTGGCATGCACACACGTGCGAGGCCGCCACCGTCGCCTCCGACCGCCCCCGTCACGTTTCTTATCCGCAATATCTGGGATTGCACAATATGCTGATAATACGGCTTGCTGTACGCGCGAATCCAATATCCACCCGACCAAAAGCAAAAACAATCTGTTAGGGATAATAATGGATGGTTTTCGAACGCCCGAAACCGCCCCCACAACCCCGCAGGCAGTCACAAAAGCACCAGAAACCGCCTCGCGCGTTTTGTTCTCCAAACCCCAACCCTCTCTTCTCACCCTCCTCCATACGTACGTATACGTCTGTCAACACGCCCTACGATCGTTTAGTCTTCCCTTCAATCTACTTGCTGTTATTGAAGACATACAAACACATATAAAAAAACGCTTTATTTTCATTACCGGAAATTCCCAAAATTGTTGTTTCGACCAATCCAAAAAAAATCTTTCGGTTCGCCTTTTTAACGAACTTTAATTTAAAAATCAGTGTTTCGTTCCTTCTGCTTCTGCACTTTGTATCCTTTGGTTTACAGCACTTTAACTGCTGCGACCGCCGGTTCATTGTTTCCCTGATTTACACCGTCGTTAACTGCTTTAACAGCTTCTTTATTTCAAAGTCCTTTGTGTGTTTCTGATGCTCTTTCTTCCGCTCTTTTTCTTTCTTTCTTTCTTACTCTTCTCCCCTATTTAATTGCAGAAAAATTAAACAACACCTAACTGCCAATAAAGTCTAATAATTCTAATTTTTCAAAAACGTTATTTTTAGAGAAAAATTTTAGAAACTTAATTATTTCTTATAATTAAATAAGAATCTATTTTCCTCTTCTTTTTTTCACTAGAGAAATTTAATTGAGAAATTGATATTTATGTATTTACTCGGTCGAAAGTTGAAGGAGATATTCCAGTTAAAACGGGTAGATAAGTATTAAACTCGATGCAAATTCTCGAAAACCCAATTTGCTAGCGTTTAGTGCTTCACTCCTCCTCTCTCTCTCTCTCTCTCACACCGTTACGTTCTCTCTGGTTCACAGTAACGTAGGTAGGTAAACCGTTTTGCATTTTAACCCGCGCTTTATTCCATTTGCATTTCATGCGAAACGCCGAACCGAATTACATTTTATACATTTCCACCCTCGACATATAAAAAAAGTATACATAGGGACAGCGAGTAGAAAGAAGAAAGATATAAGGTAAAAAAATTATATTAGCTGTGCGCAGCATCATCCACTAGAAACGACGATGACGACAACGACGACGATGTCACTTTGCATAATAACCGGGAGATCATTTCATGGGTTCCACGACAATTAGAGTACTTTAATTGAAGATGGAAACTCTAAAAGTTTCACTTGAGGTTACGCTTGATGAAACAGATCGGAAATTTGGAATACTTGAATTCCAACAATGATTGAAGTGATTTTGAATGCAACATGATGAAAAAAAATGCTTTGATCCATTTGGTTTAATAATGGATGCAGTGAATTTTTAATGGAGCTCACGCACAGGGTAATGCGAAACGGGAAACACCTTTTCCGCACATAATGCACCTCAGCGAAGGGTATTGCAACATGCTGTGTAATTTACTGTTATTTGCTTCATAATATGGATCGTTGCCTGCGCGTTTTTTCCTCTTGCCCATCTCTACTATATCTATCTTTCTCTCTCTCTCTTCAGCAGTAATATAGTCAGAAATGGCGGATGCGCCAGGGCTTCAGGTGATTTATCGTCATCTGCGAGCGGTGGCGCTTTAATATAGAGCCGTATGACAAACATATACCGGCTGAGAAGAGAGCAGAGCACACTTTATACACACACACACATTTCGTCCTCCCTCGTCGTTTCAGTTCTGCATCCTGCGAATAACGCAGGATTTCTCAAAAACCGCCCACATCGATCTTCACTATACACCATTAAAGATTAATATAGGCTTAATACATAATACATTTTTCCTTTGTGCTTAACTTCAATAATTTTCAAATGTAACACTGTCAATTTTTTGTTAAAATGTATACACTACTGACAATCTCACAAGTATAATTAAAATAATAAAAAAATACTTCAAAATAAATTGCAATAATTTTTATATATTTCGATTATCAAAAAATAAGTATTTTCATTTTGATCATAAAAAGTACAGTTGTATAATAAGAAAATATTGAATATTTAATAAATAAAAAAATAATTATTTGCTTTTGTATCATTAATTAAAATAACTTTAGGAATAAAAGTATTCTCATTTGTACTTGGAATTAATTTATGAAAGTAACAAATGTACAACGTTGATTAAATTAATGTAAATTTTGTTCCAAACAACGAGCGGAGTTTAAAATAACATCTTTTATTTTCACAATTTTACTTTCTCTCTCTCTCTCTCTTTCTATCACGTGCAATGGCAAAGTAAAACAAAAGTTCTCGTTTAGGTTTTGGTGGGGCAGAAAATTTGCATTAGGGCTGAAAATCAATATGTTGATTTTATGAAGTTTCTCCTTTCAATATTAGACGTGTTGCACTCCTTTATTTTAGGGCCGAATATATCTATATTGATGGGAAAAGATTTGTAATCTTCGTGTAGATGATGAAAATTAGAAAGACCTACATATACTACTTTTTCGTTTTTCTTTTCTTTTTCCGGTCACTATATATCTCTTTTGTCGGCTACGTACGTGAAGGTTGGCCTTTTAAAGAGATGCACGATCGGTAGAATACGGGGAAGAGTCATTATTCCTGGACGTGATCCCTTACCGATACAATAAAAGTCCCGGACCTTAGGCTCCATCCATCCCTTATGCATATATAAGGGGATCCCCCTTTTCTCTCTTCGTTTACCTTTTATTCCGGTCTTTTAGGTAGAAGCCCACACACGATTCGAAACGAATCGGGCAAGATATGTAGTGTAAACATTGGCATTAAGCGACGGTGGACCGTCGCAGAGGGTTTTTAGGAGGGCGAACGCGAATTCTCTATGTGTGTGTATCCTGGAATGATTTATGCCGGTCCGCAGCCAGAGCACAGATTAATATTCAAACCACGGAGCACTTTGTATAAAACGCTATGCTAATGCTGAAAATACATCCAGAGCACAAAATGGAATTCTTAAATCATCATCGTCCGCTTCTTCTTCTCCTCCTCCTCCTCTTCAGCCAACTCGTCTAAATCGGAACGACGACGGAAGACGCGATTAAAGAAAACATAAACGGAAACCAGCCGCAACAGTTTCCTTCCTCGTCGGTTTATTTCTGCTACGACAAGGATGAGGACGAGCGGGACGTGATGGGCATTCGCTAAAGATTTGCCCGAAAATACAGTTGTCACCTCCTTTCTGCAGGCGCCAGTCTATGCATTAAAAAAGTCTTTACGTCCTTTATAAATAAACGAGAAGAGTCCCCCACGAGAAGGGCGAGCATATCTCAATCTTTCAGCAGGAAGATGCACGAATTAAATATGTATGTATAAATACATGGAAGGGAAATCTTCTCCACACGTAACACCCTTTACCCAAAGGGAGACGCGTCAGCAAAGATAAAAAGAGACACAAGTGAATAAATAATATGTGCAAGCACATTTAAGATTTATATAATCCACTTTAAATATTTCAATAAATTACACTGAAATCATGAAATTTTCAAGCAACAAAGTAAATGATGTTTTATGTGTTCAGTTAATTAAATTAAATATTAAGTTTTTTTATTTACAAATATTATTAATTTTGTTTGTTATTTAATAGAAATTACGCAAAACGTAATATTGCAGAGCAAATCTATAAATAGTCTAATGATAAACAATATTTATCAAATTGGATGCGCCGGGCACTCTCACAGATTGAATACCTTTGAACCTGCCAATAACTGTGCATCTCAAAAATAAATAAAAATCAATAATTTTTATTAGATATATTAATAAACTATTTAAGAAATCTGTTCAAATTAAAATGCCCATTCGATTTTTTTAATTAATTTACTATATAATAATAATAATAATAACATTTATTAATCACATAATGTGATCAAAGGGCTATCGACCTTAGTCTTTCCGCCCAGAGACACAATTAAATATATACAGTATTACAAAAATTATACAAAAAAAAAAGAAAAAAAAAGAAGAATATAAATCAAAAACCAAATTAAAGTACACTTCAGAGAAAAGAAAGAAAAATATAATTTATTCATTTAGTCATTTGGACGAAGACTAAGAGTCCCAAACTGGACAGAAGGCTACCCTCCTTTCATGACGAAAGACCCGGCCGTCCCCTGAACCAGCCCCGTAGGTGATTCCAGCTCTGGGTCATCCAGGTCGAACATCAGTATGTATATGTGGTTACCTGAGAAGCAGACGTGTGTGTCGATGTTGTAGTTAATTATGAAACGCTTCTTTAAACGCTGGAGCAACTCGGCACGATCCCCAGAGCCTTTTGACGAGTTTAATTTATTTATATACGTGTTAATAATGTTGTCGTGAATTGTTATTGGCTTGTGGATTCTGTTGCCAGTAAGATCAGTAGGCAAATCTTTAGTTTTTTTGTTTAGTGATCTTATTTTTGCATTCGGCACACCCGGGATGGGTTTGGTAGGCCTCTTCGGACATTTCGACGACCATGCAGCATGTTCTTCGGAGTCACAAGCCTTGCATTTAGGTGGAAGAGGCGACGTGCAACGGTGGGTCGGATGAGGGCCCTGGCATTTGGCACATGTTGCTTTGTTGGGACAAACGTCAGATGCATGGGTAAACTCCTGGCACCTAGCGCAAGGCACAGGTATCGGAGGCGGTGGAATGCTCTCTACTGCAGGGAAGTGTTTGTTCATATAGAACATGCCTCCGTGCAAGAGTCTCTGAAAAGAAGATGCGCACCCTGTAATGATGCGCACCTTGAAAGTTGGTTGTCCCGTTGCCCTGGAGACGATCCTCTTGCAGAACCTATGTTCAATGCCTGCCGTCTTTAGATGTTCGCTAATATCCGCATCTTTAATGTCAAGATCCATCTTAGTCAAGACACAAGACAGCGACGCGTTGTGGCCGTGTTTTTTAGGCTCCTTCGGAGGAACACTCTCGGCGTAAGATAAGATGTGTCCCCGACCCTGTATATCCGCCAGGTAGGCAAGGACCACCGCCTTAGGGTTGTTAGATTTCAGCAAAAATCCTGATTTCGTTTCCAATATGATGTCTTCTCTGTTGCCCGGGCCTCTCGACCACAGGTTGGAAAGTTGTGATCTTGATAAAGCTTCACGCGCGTTTATTTTAAAAATAGTGTTGAATTTTTTGTATACGAAACATTTCTGAGTCGGCTTATCAGTATCGATAGTTGTTGGATTTTGTGGTTTTTTGAATATGGTTGATGTAGTCGCTTTTTTATTAGAATCCTTCCTAGGTCTTCCACGTTTTCGCTTTCCCTGTTCCCATCCGGAACCCGATGCCTCGGAAAAGCAGGAAGAAGCATCCGAGCTGCACAATTCTGGCTCCATGGCCACAAGAATGCACTGCACTTACACAGAGCAAACTCGAATAGCCAGAAGACACCAAAAAATAATAGATTTTGTTTATCACTATCTGCTCTGCAGAACACGTCCGTACTCTATCGTGTCCCGTATCGAACTGTTAATTTACTATTATTGTACTATGTTTAAGTTATACGTAAAAGTTTGATTTTATTATTTTGTGAAATGGGTTGGGCTGAATTATTTTATAATTAAGTGTGATTATTTATGAGTATTTATGAGCATCGTTGGTAGTCGTAATCATAAAGGACCGTTGGTAAGTGAGGGAGGGAGAGCGAAAGGCATTTGGACGTAACTGTCAATTTAGGATCCGTTAAGTTTTATGAACTGTAGTAAGGCCGTAATGGTAATAACGGCGATGACGAAGAAGTTTCTTTCCTGGAAAACTTAGCCTAGTGACTTCGAGTTTTCCACATCTTATATTCGCTCGTGTGAGCGAGTGTGTGCGCTTGAGAGTGCGAGGAAAGCGAGAGTTTCTTTTCTCTCGTCTTTTTTATGTTTATAAGGGGTGGAAAAGGCGCTCGGATAATGATGTAATTTGCATCGTGGATATAAGCTGTAAACAAAATGAGGGATAAAGGACTGAAACAAGGTGGATTTCGTGCGCGCCGCTGGCTTACATCAAAGGCATATCAAGGCGCAAGATATTTTACAGCTCTGTAAATCTCCGCCGCGGCTTTTGTCTGCACTCCTTCTGCTCTTGCTCACTCTTTCTAACACATAACACTTGCAACCTCTTCGTTTCATCCACGGTCTATAATTTTTTATTCGTAAATCCGTGCAACAAATTGTTATTATTGTTAGCATCATCACTGTTATTATTTCTAGCCCCATTCTTCGTCCTAATCCTGCCTTCTTCATATTTCAACACACAGGAGGATTCTGCCAAAAAGGAAGAAGATAAAAAAATAATGTGTATATATATATTATGTGTATGTAGGCTCGGGATTACAGTGTGCACTGTACATAATGAAGCAAGAAACAATGTGGCCTACATCCATAAATAGTCAAGCGATGTGCACAATAATATGGTGGATGCGCCGGGACTTCCCCTGTTTCAATGCCTTCGAATGCGCTCATAATTACGCATTGTAATAGTTAAACCATCCAAACGTCGACGCGCATTATCTCCGCATAGACATCCAATAAATTAACAAATATTAATAATATTAACCACAGTTAACCAATGAATATATAATACATACTTCTTAATCTCAAACAAATATATCGAAATTTTATTAATTTTGTTTAGTAAATAAATCGCAATTATTTAATATCAAAATTATTATTTTTTACTTAGAATTAATATAGTTTTTATAAAATTACCTATTCTTAAAACTCGCGTTTTTTTTGTTTGATAAATTTCATAAATCTTTATATAAATCTTAAAGTCTTAATAGAAACGTCGTTACTCCTCCTTTAAGATATTCTCATCACACGCTCGCATATTTTCTCGCTTTTCAGTCTCCACCACCAAAAAAAAAACACAATTTTTTCCTTTTCCTCAGACTCTCCAACAGGATATGTGTATGTGCGTTATCTCGGCATATCCGTTTTCCTCCGTGTTCCGCGGGGTTTTTAAAATTCAGGCCGGATCTCTCGCAGGAAGCGGAGCCACAAAGACTTATGATAATGTTTTCCTGTCCTCCGTTTTTGGCACCCCCCTCTGCAACCGCCGCCGCATTTCTCGCGACCAAAGAAGCAAAAATATAAGAAGAAGAATTGTTATATGTATACTTATAAATAAAATGTAAAATATGCATCTGCGTCAAGGAAAAGTTGGGTGTTTATAAAACATAATGTTTGGGAAAAAGTTTCGCAGTTTAAAAATTTCATCCGAGATGCAAATGCGTCGCCGTCCTCATTTAATAACCGTTTCGGAGAGAGAAAGTAATGATTGTTTCAGTTTTGTACTTTGTTTTTGTTTTCGCGGTCGCTTTGATCCGGTTTATGTGGAGAGGATTTCGTTCTTTTGATTGAATCGATTTTTAAGTGAGCAAATTTTAAAATTGGATTACTGTAGGAATAAACCATCTTTGTCAAGAATAATGATATAAATTTATTTTTTTTAAATCCCAATTTTTTCCTCAACATTTATTACGATTTCATTTATTGTTGTCGGTGTTGTTGCAAATTGCATTTGGTTTGTTATTTGCGAACAAATGGGAGGGCGGTCGTAACAAGTCGGTCGCAATCAATCAGCAGTGCGAAAATGCGCAACGTTGCTGGGCTTAAAATTATTTAGCTAATTAGTCGCATAGTTCTCTCCGGCTTCGGAATAGTTTGCCAAAATAGTTCGGGTCCTGCGTTTGGTTTTATACCGCGTAATTGAAAGGCGGATGCCATCACCAAACCTCCTCATCCTCCAACCACTCCACAAAGTCTGCACAGCGAACCCAAAACTCGACAACAACGAAACAATTACTGCGTACGTTCTTTTTTTTTTCAAGCTAAAATAATGAGCGCGATTTATGAATGCATTAAGGGGAACCGCATTAAATTGGAAGCACGATAAATAAGGGATCTAATGAAGAGAAAACGGTGTCGAGGAACGTCTTGCTTCTACAAACTGATTTATCGAGGATAATTCCTCAGCGTGGGAGGTGGGAAAAAGGGAGAACGATTATTTTTATTATGTTGCCGCGCTAATTGTGCTTCTTCGCCCCGCAAACCGAAGATAATAAATGGAAGTTTCAAGGTGAATTAACTTGTGGCAGCTAATTCGGGATTTTATCTCGGACATCTGGCTCGGTTATTGTGCAACATTAATAACCAGGTCGTGCGCCTTCGAACCACCCCTCACTCTTTCTTTCTCTCTCTCACACAACCCCTTTCTATAATCTTTCTCACTCCTTTTCTCTCTCTCTCACGCATACGTGTACACCCTTATCTACGAGCACAATTTGTCTATTTTATGCGAACTCCGCGGGGCGAACGATCCACTTAATACGAAACGCGATTTGCATAGCCGCCCCCACCGCAATAATACAAAGTAAAAATATGCATTATACTCTATGTATGTTTCTTTGGGGGAACGGGTGGAATGGGGAAATTTGTTGAGTGGAGCTTATCTCTATTTGCACGTGAAAGTGGTGCAAAGGAAGCGAAAGGTGTACATCTTTGTGTATAGCAGGGAGAGAGAAAGATACATTAGCTTCACCTGCGGAAAGTAGGAAACTGTTTATGTTGATGTTGGTACGCCTGCAACGGAGGAGCACTTAGTGTGCGTGGAAGGAAGGCAAAGCCCCCCCACGTCATTTCCGGCATCCATCAATCAATCAGGGCCCACTTATGCAGATGCCTTCTTTCCTGCTCCGGACGACTGCGACTTACCGATTCCTGCTACCTACTCACTTACTTACATACTTACCCAGTGCACACAGGCATTAAAATATAAAATTACATTGAACGAAAGCCATTTTCATTACATTGAAAAATATTACCATATAAAGCGAAACGAACGCGAAATTAATGATACCATTATAAAGGTGTTCAACTTTGCAAAGTGATTTTTTTTATATAATTAAATTTTCATAGGTTTTATGAAATTCACTAAAGTGTATTGATTACCTATAACTTATATCATTTACACCAAAAACACAACTGCAACATTTATAATTTCATAATTTAACATGAGTCAGTTTAGTTTTCCAAGCAAATTCACGTTAAATATGAATTAATTACATTTTAGAGATTTTATCAAATTCACTAAACATCATGTATAATAAATGTATTAAAAAAAATTATATAATTAATAAATATTAATAATTTCAATTGCATATTAACTTATCATGCGAACTTATATGGAATTATATATGAAATATTAATGTGAAATATAATGGTTTGGATTTACGGTAAACTGAACGTGAATTAATAATGCATTCGCAACATAAAAATCTGTATTAGCATTAAAACTGTTGGAGGGGATTGTACAATAATTAGTTTCAGTTTAAATAATATCGCGCCGATTCGGATCTAAATTGAGGGCGGACGTTTATTAATGCGTAATTTATTTCTGCAGGATAATGGAAATTAAATAATTTAAATAATTGATGTTTGCAATGGAACGAAATTATATATTAAAAAAAAATCAACTGATTTTAGTTTGAAGCAGAGAGGCTCTCATATCTAGATGGAAAATAACCAATAAATTTGATCGGTATCGTTCGTCGGCTTTGGATGCGAGCACTTCTCCCTGCCTGTATACATGTGTATATAGAATCGATATGCAGAGAGATAGAGCCCTTGTTCACTATTTATTATGGCTATCTGAACAAACTATCTATCCGTAAATACATTGCGCAAAATAAATATGCAAACCCCCCGTTTACATACGTGCATGCACATACAACAAGCGCCGTTTACACAGCGCACCCTTCAAGCAAAACCAAATATAAACGCATTATCGTTCGCTAATTAATGTTCACCTTAATTGCATCATTTTAATCAATCCTCCGGCTATAGCTAGAACTCGCTGCAAGATCCTAAGTTTCCTCTATAGCAACAATAACAACAACAAGAGCAGCAATAAAAAAATTAAATGTACGTGTATCGATTTTCCATTGAAACTCGGAAAATGCATTAAAACTCTATTTAATAGCTGAATAACATGTTGCTACACTGTTTCACGTAACCATTTTTTCCCCTTAGCCGTTGCTCGCTTCGAGCGGTGAAACACACAAATGAAAAATAAAATAAAAAATATAAACGACAACGATAAGAATTAAAAAACAATTACCGCGTTGAAGGGCCACGATGATTACCCTCGGATCGCTTTAATTAACGCTAATTGCGTCTATTTATATATAGGTTAAATGTTTCAATTCATTTAAAAATTTATGTTTGCTAAGCGGAAAAAGTTTACTTTTGGCAACTAACGTGGGACGGCCATTAACCCAGTTATAAACCAAAACAATAGCTGCGTTTTCATTAAAATTGCTGCATTGAGAAAAGTATATAATTTTGTATCATCTTTACTCGAAAATTTATTTATTTATTTTTTTGTATTTTTTTTTTCTTACTCGAAAATATATCTTTAGTCTGTCTTTATTCATGTACATTAATACGTAGATCCATTTATCATTTACATTAATTTATGTGACATGACCGTAGTGAGTAATCTGGGGCTTAATGAAATTCTGCGCTTTCGCATGTAGCAAATATCGATTTGATTTACACATTTAAAGGATTTCCGATTACCTAACCACTTTCCGAATCCCTTCGTATCCCGCACCGGTTGTAGGAAACAGGGAATGAGGATTTCAAATTCAGCTCGGACCTCCGATTCATTAAGCTTCGAAATTAATTAGGCGGAGATAGGGAAATCGGTAGCAGGACAAAAAAATGGGGTGGAGATAAAAGCAGTCCATTCATTGCAAATAAACGAAATATTAAAGTGCACCGGATTTATTATTAATATCTATATAGTGAATAGGGGGGAAATTTTTGCCCTTTACTTTTGGTAATGAGTTTCATCCAGTCAGTTTTGCGTCGCAATATTTTAATGGAACTTTGCTGCAGCAAAGATTAAAATTGCGAGTGAAGAGAGATTGAAGCAAAGAAGAAAACCCACACTATACGCGTGTTATTTAAATATAGTAGACATGTAAAATAATTTAAGAAATATATTTGATTTATATTAAGAATATTTAGACATTATTTGGGTTAATATGAAAAAAAATTGTTTTTTTTTTTCAATCTATAAATTAAATTATTTCTTTTTTATGGGGACAATATTTTAATTTATTAAATAAATTGGAATATTTAAAATACATATTTAAATGTATAGAGAAATTGCTGTGGGATTTAATTTTTGAGAAATAAACGAAAATAATTGAGCCGTTGGATTTTAGGTGTATTCCCCCCTCGATTTATTCGGGTCGCGCCGCTCGGGCAATTAAAATCTTAATCCGGGAAATTAATGTCCCCACCCAAGGATTACCCTCTGGACCTATGTCTCGTAACACCGAAAAAAAAAACGACGTAAACCGAGTCACGTCCGACGGACCGTAACAAATGCGATCGGCGAGAATTTTAATACGATTTATCGCCTCGAAATTGTTGCAATCCATTATACATCTCTCACTTTTCGTTTTTTTTTTTTTTTGTAATTCTGTTACCGTTACACAGTAGTTGCCATTGTGCCACGACCATTTATCAGTTTAAAACGCGAATAACAAAGCAAGAATTGACAAAAAAAACATGCAGCAACAGACTCCCACACCCAACCAACGATTGCAATTGTTTTTGTGCTGTGTGTGTGTTTGAATATTTTTGTTTCGTTTTGCTGCGTGCATGTTTTGTATTATTATTATTATTTTTTTCCATCCGCACGGTTTATTTTGCGTACATTTCGGGCAATTTTTCAACGTCAAAAGTCTATAATTCAATGAGCGTCGCTCGGATGTTTCTCGCGTGATGAGAGTCGGTGTGAATTAAAACGCGTCTGGATGCGAGCACTTGCCCAACTTATTGCGCGCGATAATTTCCACTAAAACAACAAACAATAATAATAACAACAACAGCAGCAGCAATGGTAACGACAACAACAGTAAACAAATGCGTGCGTACGGTATGGTATGAAACGGCCGCTTTTTGCTTTCCGGTTCGATGGACATGGCGTATGTCTCTTTTTTTTATGTGAAATGTTTAGTGTGCTGTACAAATTACAATTATTTTTCGCGTTTCGCGCTCCTCTTTTTTGCAAATCAATCAATTTCGCGTAACATTTTATTTATGCACAAAGTGCAAATGAATCACACGCCAGATGCACCTGTGCAATGCCGTATCGAATATTGTATAATCAAAAGGATTTTTAAATCTTTAAAATACAATCGAAAAAAAATATTTATATATTTATTCTTCAATATTAATTATACATTTCTATTATTAAAAATATTATATTTTTTTATAAAAAGTTTTTTTTTTGTAATTAAATGATTTAAATATTTTCATATTATGTAAAAGATTTATAAGAAAAAAATAATAAAATTTAATATGTAAAATAAATCAGTAAATCCAAGACTACCCGGAGTTTTAATATCGAAAATCATATTGGTAGATCAAAACAAATGCATTTTCCGAGGGGGCGATGAGGCGGGTGGGTGTGTGCGGTTTTAGGTAACATGGTCGATTCTGCGTGCGGTGGTTCGGGTCGAGGGCTGCCGTAAATTCAATTACGTAACGGATATTGTTAGTTGCATGAGGAGGAGAAGGAAGAGAGGTAGAGTATAGTTGGTTGGTGCTGAGGTGCTTTCTGTTCGGACCCCGGCATGTTTCCTGCCGGAAAACATAAAAAGCATTATTGAAATTTCATTAAAACGCCGCCTCACCGGAATATATTAAACTAGTTAAGGTGAAGCCCAGAGCCTTCGTCCTTCGTCCTCCTAGTCGTCGTCATCGTCATCGCCTTCTATTGCTGCTGCACCATCGGCTTTATAAACCATAAGCAAATCTCGTTTCCCCAAATTATTAGTACACTTTACAAAGTTATGTCGTACATGTACACGTATACATATAGCGTGTAGATCCTGCACATTCATAGCCACCCGGATCCAGATTTATATTGACAATTAACGAAAGTTTTAATCGCATATCCAGTAATTGGTCTCAAACCCCCTTCATCCCTTAATTGGCTTTAATTTAGACGTGACCTCAACTTCCTCCACAACATCAATCCACATAAACATTCTTACTTATTACCTTTTTATTATTATTATTATTATTAAAATAGTACAAAACTTTGCAATTAAATTAATGCAATAAAAATGATTTTATAAATAACAAATATTATTTTTTTTGTTATTTTTCTATGTTAATACAAATATTTATTTGTTAAATATAATTATAAAGTTTATTGAAATAATTATGCCAAATGCGAAAGGTCAACAGTGCAGTTGATTTAGAATTGTGAGGTTCTTAAAGTATCGATTATGCATTTGTCGTAATTTCATCATATTAATGACTTGGCAGAGTGCAGTAAACTCGAACGGACTATAAATTATAATAAAAAAGAATATGGAAGAAGAAATGAGTTGTGTATCAATGGAGGAGGAAGGGAATAATTGGCGATGGCGTTGGCTTTAATAACGGACGTTCTTCTTAAGCAGAAAAGGAGGCGGACTGAAAGGCGAAAATAATTATGGAGCTCTCGCGAAAGATAGACGGCGAGATCGTATACACAAATACAGAGAGGAGATAAATACGAAGTCTGTTGGTGGAACTTTATAATTTCCTTTCCGCGGTAGATTTATTTAGTTTTAATTATACTTAGGAGTGAAATTAAGATTCATTAGGGACGCCTGAAATGCGGAATTAACACAAAACACCCTGGATTTTCAACGGAAGAGAATCTACACTTATATGTATGATGTGTTATATATAATGCGAATCGAGTTTGGAACTCTTGGTCAGGACCGGACATCAAAGGGGTAGTTTAATATTGGTAGAAATTACTGAATGCCACGTAATCACGGAGCATGTAGTTTTTCAATCGATGTTTCGTTTCGATGAACGTCCGAACGTTGCATCCGACGTTCCACAGTTTTTGTTGTCTCGTTTTTACTTTTGTTTCGTTGCGCAGCATGAAAGGCTTTTTCTTTTGTTTATATGTTTATGCTGTGCAGTGCGTTAGATGGGTATTTCGGTGGGAAGGGGTGGGGGTTTGCTGTGCATTATAATGGAGCCATGTACTGCATGCATATACATACAGGATGCGAGCTGAGGGGTTTACGGGGCTGGGGGATAGGGTGAATTGTGAAATAGAGTGAATGCCTGCACAATGGAGACGATATTAAACGGTAACTCGCACTTGACACGAGAACAGATGGCGACATTGTAATTAATGAGCATTCTGTCTGACACTATCATGTCACATGGTGGAGGTAGGGGGGGAGGGTTTGGTAAAGGGGATGTGGATGAGGAGTCGGAGGAGGCCATGAATTGATTAATATACCCGTCCATCGGGATTACCGCCGAAACCGACACGCAAAAATTCCACGCGCCGAAACATACCCGCATTTAATCCCATCCCCCGTCGACGTTTCATGAATTCTCTGCAAAATTATGCGTTACTACGTCCTCCTCCAGAACCGGCGCATCCACCAAGAAATTTAAACTAAATTCATCCAACCGTAGAAAGCAATTTCTTGAATAGCAAATAAATATTCAGTAACTGGTAAATAAATATAATTAACAACTTGTGTAGTCGATTACAATCAATAAACAGTCAAAATCTGAATAACAAATGTTAAAATTAACCTACATACACGCGTCTATATTTATCGCCGTACGACCATTAAATTCAAATACGTATAATTATTTTCTTATTTATTATTATTACAAGCTCCGATTAATAATTGGAGGACGATTATTAATAAATCGTTGTAGTAGCGAGAATTCGACGCCGATGATTCATCTATTATTAAGAAAGAAAACGACGCCAGTGCACAGGAGCCTCCTGGGTGGGGGGCGAGGTTTCTCAATTAACCCTCTTTCTCTCTATCACTCGTTAATTGCGAGTCTGAGCGTCTAATTAACCGTCCGTAGATAGCTATTAGAACGTAATTTATTTCCAAGAAAAACGAAGCCAATGAAAATCCAAACAAGCAATCTATACACAACAAATTATACACACACTTCACCCATATAAGTTTTAATTATGTTGAAGAATTACAAGCAAAACAATATTGAAACTTTCTTGTAATATGCATGAAGTTAATACCAAATAAAAATTAATTATAGCAATAAAACAAAGAAATACGCATTTTTTGAATATAAGTTAAATATATATGTTTGATGCTCGCTGCAATTCGGAATGGTAATTTACGTTGAACGAACGTTCAAAGTCGGCCAATGCATACGAAACGGCATCCAATTGCATTAGCATCTGCATGTAAAACTATGCGGCAATTAATTCCTGAGGCAATTTCATGCATGATACCTCCGATTATCTCAGTTAAAAATTGATTATGCAGAATAATAATAAAGTTTTCAATTTTACTTAAAAAAATACACAATTGAGATATTCTAGATGTAGTAAAAAAGAAATAAGAGGGAAAGGTATAATAAATGATTCGATGTCAAGCGTTATTGATCGTACGCCACTGGAGCGGATGATTTTCCACGTAATTGCGTATCGTCAGTCATTCTGAACTTGCTTACATCTTGTTCCTGGTATTTCGATAACTTCAGCAAAGTCAATGTTTACAATTTCGACTTAATAATCGATAATTTTTAATTCCTATTTTCTTAATGCAATTAAAATAAATTGAAAATATATTGATATTATTTGAAAACTATAGTTCGGATAAATATCATGCTTTTGCAAAATGCAGCAAGGATTTTGCGAGCAGCGGAATGTTAACCAGCGAACAAATAACCGCCGGGTAATGTAATACGGACAAATCGCGCAGAAAAACATGTGTAATTGCGGACAGTGCAGAGAGTAAAACGTTCCCAAATTTCATTCGCATTCCGCACCGCGGAAACGGCACAATTATCGCCTAGTGCAACTGTTGTTCCTGTTAACGCGATTGTAAACGGACACATGGAGCATGTTCGCAAAAGATGTGTGTATGCGTATATTCCGAAATAAACGCATGTTTTCGATGATCGAATTGATGAATCGCAATCGACGATTGAATTAACGATTTCATTTGACCGAAACAAAACAATACGCAAACTATTATATAAAAATAAATAATAATTACAGCAGGCACGTAGCAGATTTTGATTGAAACTGAATTAATTATTGGATGGAAATTACAATGCAAAATCGGTTTAGTCGACTCATTAATTTTTCCGTAATCATTTTCCAGCGAATTTTATTAATTATTTACATTAACAGATTTTACATGTAAATACCATTAAACGCTTACACAATATCAAAATTATTTAAAAATTTAAACCTTAATGCAAACTTTCGAAAAGTTATACAAAAATGTAATTGCAATCACGATTCAGTATTATAAATTCAGTATACAAAATCAATTTAATATACTTGAATTTTAACTTATGATTTATTTTTTATAGCCCGGCGCATCCACCCAACAGTAAAGAGTGTCGCTCACTGCGTTTAAACGACGAAACCGGTTGAATATTATCTCCGAATGCAGCTAACTTCTGGTAGTTTCGGTTGCTGTTGGCGCATGCTGGAAATAAGTTATATCCAGGATTTCCATCGGAAATCTTTCGTAGGAAGTATGCACCGAATAAGTTTGGTCAAGTCTATTAAATGTCCGTATTCCGTGCTCGATCCGCAGCCTTCTTCGGTGCGCAATTTATTACCATGTACACACGATATATATGTGCCCGCGTGTAAAGTTTCTTCTCTTGGTTTTATGCGCGTCAAAGAGAGAGAGAGATCGCGCCTTTATTTCTTACGTTTCTGCAAACATAATCCTTATACGTTCCATGGAAACCGTATAATTCGAACATAACCAGGTGAGGCAACGGCGGAATCCATCAAGGTGACATATATTAGAAGCATTCAACGTCCCACATAAATCAAACCGGAAAAACAATTTACACCGCAAAAAAAAAATAGTAGTAAATAAAACGAAACGCGATCTCGAAATAATTGCATAAACAACCTTAAACAACAAAAATAAAATAACAACCGAAAACGAGAAAACGACAAAGACGCGCGAAGGGATATAAACGGCAGACACGCATAGATACATAAAATTAAGCGCGGTTCTTTTATTTTCCTTTCATACACATCCCCATAGGAACGAGAAATTAAAGAGGGGGCGAAGGGCGGAAAGAAAGAGCAATCGAATTAATTGTTCTCTTTCTTGTTTCTTTTTATTTCTTTCTTTCTTTCTATCACAGAAATTATTAACGTTTCTCTTTTCGCGAAGCGCACGGAATTCAATTCAATTTGCTCCTTTGCGGGATTTCCTTAATAACAAAACAAAGTTTAAGACGGCCTCCTCCGCCGACCGTCCGTTCATCCATCCTTCTTTCTTTTTTTCATTGCGAGCGGCAATAACTCCCATGCTCGCAGCGAGGTGGAAAATATGAGCAGGTTGAAGGAAGAAGTAGAAATTTAAAAAAAAAACAGTGAAAATTGTTTTTTTTCTTTTTAATTTAAACTGTCGCTTGTTTCGTTCGCGCGTTGGAATGAAATGAAACGAAACCGTTTTGAATATTCATATTTTCATGTATACGGAATTAGCAGATGCCGTAAACGTGACATATGGATTACTGTAATTCCACTTTGCCTTTGTTATCTTTTAGCTTTATGTTTATTAATTTTAACATTTAAACAGTCTCAATTAATAATTAATATTAAGAATAAAATAATAATTTACAGTTTGATTTATTCATATTACTCGGCGCATCCACAAATAATTGCTTTTTTTTTTTAATAATGAATATATTCAATTTCTTCTTAAGTAGTAAGTAAAATATTGATACACGTTTTTAAAAAGATAGAAATCAATATTTTAAAAGAATTAATGAACTATTTTATTTGAAGACGTAGATTGGATATAGTACTAGTTAGTAGGGTTTTGGGAGTGTTGTAATGAAATTCCGGATGGATATTTTTCATATGCAGAGCGCAGTGCGAATCCATTAGAGTCAGTTAGGTGTCAAGATGGAAACAAATGTGCCGTGAGGCTTGCGGGATGGCAATTTCGCGGAAAGAGAACATAAATCCGTGCGAGGCTCAGTAATTGGATGCAGCCTGCATTACCAGCGGCAGTAGAAGCAGAAGCAGCGGCAGCACTACCGCCACTAGTCCCTCTTCCATTGTATTATTATTACCATTATTATCATGATGGAGACATTGAAGTTAAGTGGCGAAATATTTAGGGGCGAGAGGACGTAATGGACGGCTGTGTAGCATGTGCGGAATCGTCCAAAAACCGGTGTAATGTGTGGGAGGATGAGGAGGAACAGGATGTGTGGATGAAGAGGAGGAGCGCGGATATTCATTTTAATAAAAGCCCTTCTGGCCGCACAATTGCCCTGACACATCCAAAACGACCTAGCTCCCTCCCTACCGCATCCCAAAATTGCAGCAGGCACTTTAATGCGCTTTTAAAATGCGCCCTCCTCCGCCTAATGGCGATATAATGGTCATTGCATTGAGAGCGAAATAACAACAATACCAAGGGCTTTAAGATCCAATAAAGTGGGACACGACTGCGTTGGAAAAGGGTTGCTGTACTTGTTGTTGTTGTTGCTGTCGCCGTCTGTTGGAGGATGTTGGAAATGGCCGCAAGACAGGGTTGCTGTTGATGCATGGTTGCGGATTCGGGTGGTCGGCAATTAGAGAGCTGTACGTGTGTGTGCCTGTCAGACCTCTTCTGCGGCTGAGGTTCGCGGATGAGGAGGGTGATGGTTGCGGGATGCTGCAGTAAGTAAGGATGCGTCCGTGATTGCGCGCCTCAACCGTCCGTCCGCCGCTAAAGGAAATAAATCACCATCGCGTAATGAACAAATCAGGAAACAAATTAGTTCGGCCCGCAGACACTTGATAAAATTATGTGCAACATTTATATGGAGTGCACCGACCGAATCCGACAGTCACCCCCGCCCCCTAAAAACCACCATCCTCACACTCCTCATCCCAAACCTCCATCCAACTGCAAATGCAAATTTTACGCGCAACCTAATTATTTTACTCCATCAACCCACTCGATCCTGTATACGAATTGCTCCTTTTGCATCTCCTAATGAGAGTTGGAAGGAAGCTTACACATTCAACCCCTAAACCTCATCCGCATTAAGCATTTTCTCAACAAAAAGAAAACTACATTATTCATTTTCACATGAACTATTTAAAGTAGATTTACAATCGACAATGGAATTTGTAAATTAAATTACAAAAATCATTATTTCATAAAATTATTTTAAATGATTTATTAAATCAGAAAAAAAAATAAGAATGATTAGATAATTCCAAAAACAAGGGAATTTGAAAAATTGTAACATAACATATGGCCTGTACTTTTCAGTACAAAAGATGTGTTTGAAAAATGTGTTTCGTTCGTACCCATTTATTCATTTTCATTTTTTTGTGTAACTCCTGTATGAGCCCATTTGCAGGCTGCTTAGGAGCACTCGCAATGTAAAACCATGTGCGGAATTCCCAGTGGAATAAAATGAAGAAAAAAATATAAGAAGAAAGGAAAAAGCGGCGGTAGCGAAAGAAGAAAAAAGGTCCTTCTTTCACCAAGACGAGTTGCGCATTAATCCAAATCTTGTTACGCGAAAAGTTGATTTACACACACCCGCTTTTGCCAATCAATTTATCCTGAACGATGGCAGACTCGAAGCAGAAGTAGGATGAGAAGGACGAAGAGAGGTAGTTGGATGTAGCGATGGTGGTGCATCCATGGTCCCGGGAAGGACATTAAGATAATTTAATGTGAATTGCGGCCGCTCTCCGCCCCAGACACCTAAATATAAAGATACTTTATGCCTCTGGAAATTCAGACGTACATTTATCTTTCGAAACCTTCACTGTATCTCTTCTCCCTCTCTCTCTCTCTCTCTCTCTCTCTCTCAGCATCGCTCGAGCCTATTTATTATCAGCCCACGGATATTAATACCAATTCCCAGATGATGTGCTGCATCTCGGGGATCGTACATATTTTAGACAATAATAATAATAAAAAAAAATATATATAATATATTTACACATGAAATGGTAATATTTTATAATTTTTTCCAGAATGTATTGTTTTTCGGCGGAAAAATGGGGAATTTCAGACGCACGAGACGGGGCCGCATTATTCAAATCGTGTCATTCGCTGAGGGATCTCCAGAGAGATTACATGTAGATGAGAAAATATCCTTTTATTTAAATTAAACTAAAAATGAAAAATGTCCGATTTTATTTGAAATAATCAAATGAATGATTTCAAAGATTCTAACTTAAGACATATTGCGGCAAAATGGATTAGGAATGCACATCACGTTAAAACTCTTAAAACAGGATATATGTGAAAAACATGCAAATTGTTTTGTCGGAAAGGGAGAATGAAAACCATTAGATTTGAAGGTTTAAAGCGTATTGGATCATGATTCTGCGATCTCATCCTAATAAGTGAAGCACGCTTAAAAGGCTCGAAGTTGGATTTTCATTAGCTCATGTCAGAGGTTGTTTCGCCTTATTTTTGTGTTCCGGTGTTTCCTCTTCTTCAATTGCAAAGCCTCTCGAACTGCAGCGCGTCGGTGGATGCGAAAGCGTGTGAGGCAGTGAAAAAAAGGAAAGAAAAACCCGTTCGGTGGGAAGGATGAGAGCGTTTAATATCCTGAAACCTTTCACTGTAAGTGCTGGGAAAGCAGTGATTGCCAGCCATACGTTTTGCCAGTGGCCCCTTTGTGTGTATCTGCGCGTACGAGTACAAGTAAAAATGATCCAATTCATCCATTTCACGGCCCAACCACTTCAGCCGGAAAACACTGCAATGAGCCTACAGCAAATAACTCGACACGAATCCCCGGCTTCGCAAAGATCGCAACCTCAATAACGAGGACGAAAGGAAACTTCGTAAATTGCGACAATTCGAATCCCATTCATTTTCATCTCATTCACATTCAGCACAACGAATCACATAAACCATAACAGTTTAGAAATTATAAAAGGAAAATTACATTAATTATTTCATGAATTCTGAAAAATATTATATAATTCAACACATTATTAAAATCGTTTCAATGATTTGTTTTTCAGTGCACGAAACAATCCAAACTAAAGTTGTTTATACAATAATAATAAAACACTCGTACGAAATTAATTAACAGGTGTAATAAAACTGTTTGTATATTTCTCTCATTTTTCGCTGTAATTGGAGTTGCGCGAAACTTTAGGAAACATCTAATTAAACCGAACTTTCGACCAAAACTCGTCTATTTATATGAGAATTGCCGGTTAATAACAAATCCCTAACAACATCATCATCATCATCGACGTGGTTAAGGTTTTCTGCTATACATGGCCGTAGCGAAAACTAATTTTCTGCACATATACAACAAACAAACAAACATCCAGAGAACTATTTAACGAAATTATCGGACCGCGAAGCATCAGCCGTTTAGTTTATTTAACGAAGTTCGTTCCACGATGAAGATGACGATGTCATAAATAAGTTTCGGTTGTTTCTGATTCAATTTGGGGGAGGGCCGTCACATTGTTCGAACAACTTCATTTCCCTGCTGCCACTTAATAAAACCCACCAACCCACAAACCCATCCTCCCTCTTTCACTATCTTAATTATATTTCTGCCATTGTCTTAGCTTATTGTATTAAATAATTAATACCGACGCCTAACATACATACACTTTTTGGGCTTCCGAATTAAGAGTGACGTTGGTGGAAATTAAAGATTTTCATCGTTAATATATAATATACATTTCATGATAATTACTTTCAAACTTGGCTCCCCATATAAAATGAAATATTTCAAATAGACAATTCAATCAGTTTCCATTAAACTTATTGGAAACTAATGTAATAAAGTCAATAATTAATTATTAATTTTGAATAATCAAAAAAAATATATTATAAATTTGATTTACTAATTTTTCTTTAAAAGTATGCTTTTTACATTTTCATTGTAGATTAATTTAATATTTGATTTATTTGATCTATTAGATATAAGTATGGATAAATTGACTTAGTACAAATATAAATATAAAGGAATGTTTGATTAATATGTGAAATGTTGTTTACTTTTGTGAATGAAGTGTAGGTGAGTTTGGATTTACATATGCAGTGCGATATTTACGTGCAAATGGATCGCGACACGTATCCGGATAGAGTATTCATTAATGCCTATTTGGTTCTCTCGCACATACATACACACATAGTGCCACGGCAGTTTGCAGCTCATCGTTCGGATGGAGGAGATACTCGGATGCGATGCATAACACGTATTATTTCCCAGTGAATATTATATTAAGGCTGCTCTCCCTTGCTGCTTCTCTTCCCAACCCTGGTATTCTCATATACTAGTATCTTTCTCCTCCTCCTTCCTATATACATACACACGCAGTACGTGAACAGAACGGTTAATATTTAATTACGGCATAAGGTTTTGTGCAATCACCGCCGCGCTTGTGTCTTAATTGCCTTGCACACACTCCGCTAATTAAGTGGATAAATATACATATTACATTCGTAGCGCTCGAACAGCCTCTATAAACTGGAAAACTTGCTAACTGAAAAACTGCATACATGTAGCAAGCAGATTTTCAATTCCGAGCGATAAACCACTTAGGAGTTTTCGAGTTTTTTTTTTCCGATAGAGTATTTCTGTTCCTGCGGGAAATGCATCGCGGCGTGCGCTCTGGAGACGCTTTTCACAATATTCCGATGTTATTCCCTCTCTTCATTGTTGTGTTTACAGACTCGGAAGTATATTTTCCAAGTTGCTTCGACAATCCCAACACGACCCACCGCCATGATTTGTATATTTATATGCTAAAATAGCTCAAATAGATTTCCCAGCAATTCAAACTGAATGCGCGCACTTTAATATAAACCAGAAAGAATCTTCTTGCGATATTCACAAATAATAATATTCTCAATAGTTTTATATCTACATTTCATATTCAATAATTTAAAAATTGAAAATTTTATTACTATTTATTTATTATGTCGTAAAATCTGTTAGTTGAATGCAAGTTAATGGAAAATTCCGGTTCAACATTTATGTTTTCTCTAAGCGAGAAATTAATAGAGAGGGAAAAGTTTTGAATGTGAAAATTGGATAGCGCCGATCCAGCGGATATGTGCGGGATGGAATTGCGATGCAATGATGCAATTCGTCGTGTGCATCGAAAGCGGTTTCGGTAAGTGAATAATTTTCGTTGACAGTGACTTGTTGCGGTCCCTCGCGAGACGCAATTAAATTTTGCACAGCAATTTGTACATTAGCGAACACAAAACGCGCACACATTTGGTTACAGCATTGGGGAATTGTATAGCATGTACTACTACTATATAGTATGCAGACAGACAGAGAGTATGGTCGCAGTTGAAATAAATTAGGAGAGTTCGTATTTTATGCTGATTGCGAACCGTGCAAAATCCCCATTTCCACCTCAAAAAAAAAACACACTCACACACACATGCACCTCAAAATGTATGAGAGATGAAAATTAGGGCTAAAAACCAGAGTAGACCAACACCGATGAAAATATGAACAACTGTTTTAATGTGTCCTTAAAATACTGCACTGTATAATATCGAGATAAATCGTGGTCTTTTGGCTCGTGCAGCGTCCGCCAAGCTGTTACAGTTTAAACCAACCCCGGGACTTTATGAACATTTATATGGACCGTGGACCGCCGTCTCCCATTTCTCTTCGATGATTTGCATTTTTGATGGGGCGTTACTTCTGTTTTGGCCACCGCACAAAACTCTAATTAAAGCCTCTTTCTTTTCATCTACCATTTTTCCCCATTCATTCATCCCTTTTTTCCCTATACGTTACATCAAAAGCGTTCCTTCTTCTGTCGTCACCCTTTCGCTTTTCATCCTACTTTTTTTTCGCGTGATTTCTCGAAACAAAGAGAACGATTCGAACAATTACAGAGACTTTTCACTCACCTTTCATTTCCTTTTTGTTTCAATTGAAAACTACACTATTTTAACATCATTACATCCTTTGTGCTTGCAATTAGCAAGTTTTTTATTTCATATAGATTGCGTTTGTGAATTTATTTAAGTAGCCAATGCAAAGCAAACCGCTTAAATCAATAATGATTAGTAGTTTAACTAATAATAATAGTAATTACTTTTTCTAAATTTTATTAACAAATTTTAAATTAAAATTCTAAAAAATCCTTTTTTTAATAGAAAACTACAATATTTTAGCAGCATTTGGAATTAAATATTCGTATTTAATTTCCTATTAATATTATCTGTAAATGAATGAAGTCGGGCAGAAACACCTATGGTCAATAGCCCTTTGCAGCAGTTGAATTTTATTTTTATTATTGTGTTATTCTATTATTTTTTATTTTTATAATTTATTGTTGCAATAAATGTTATAATTTTTATCAAGTAAATAAAAAATTACATAATTTTGAAAATTTTAATATTTAATTTCAACTGTGCATTTTCTCAAAGAAGTAATACGGAGGAGCGGCTTAAATCTCGAAAAGGAAATTAAGATTTTTCTTCTCGTTTTTGATGTTGTCGCGTTTTGTACAGTGTAGAGGGAATTTATTCGTTTTAATTAGGGTGAACGTATTTAAAATGCAAATGCAAATTTTTGTACAGGTCATTCGCACGCTTAGCCGGAGCCGGAATTTTTCATCGGACTTGGAGAGAGAAAAAAAAAAACATATAAGTAACAAGTTGCTAAAAGTTTAACGCGCAAGAAATTCGTGCATTATATAAAAATGGGAGAACGGTAATAAAGTTTGCATACATTTTTGTTTATGTTCACGGCGAAAAGTTTTCCACCTTTCCTTTTTTTTCTTTTTTACATAAACTTATATAAAACGCATACATAATTCTTTGAAAATTCAATCAGAGTGAAATCCGATTGAATGAATTTCGTTTATAAATTTCCCCTCATCCTGCAATTATTAACGTGTTTTTTGTTTTGTTTTCTGTGTCCGGCGCATCCACCCGTGGGGAAAACATCATTTAACTAATTTTATTTATGCGCGCGTCCGTGCGTTTCTCGTGGCGATTTCACTTTGAATCGAATCCGTTGGGATCATTTCCTTCCGCATAAAACCGACCCGCAAATTGGAAACTTTAATCGAAAAAATCCGCCGTCGGCTTTTCTGCAACTTTAAATAGGGGCAAAACTCGAACCGGTCACGATTGAAACCGTTACATTTTTGCACGTACTTCAAAAATATTGCAATTCGAATACTTTGAATTCATCGAAAATGCAAGAAATTATTTGTTAGTTTTCTGATAGTTACGAACTTAATATAAAAATTGTTCACAAAAAGTTTATAACAATGTTTATAAAAATTTATAACAATGTAAAATCTAATATTTGTCAGTAGTTCTAAATTTTATAATATTAGATTTATTAAACAAATTTGGTCTACTTTGATGTCATTCATTTTTTTACTTAAAAAAAAGGACCAATCGCAAATGTAATTAAAGTCGCGGATAATTCAATGTGCAGATGATTCAATTGGAAACTCCAACGGCGGGAATTTTGAACTAAAAATTCGAATCCCCTCGTTCGTTCAGACCGCAGCATGTCGCTCATCCCTTATTTATTCCATGCTCGGAAAACACCTTTCCAACACCCCTAACACTTGTCATTCTCTGGTGGAGACTACCGCAGAGGCGCATACACAAAACCGCCGCCCCTTGCATAATCTTCCACGCAACCTGGACATATCCGCAAACGCAAATTTGCTTTGCTAACATTATCGCAGTTTCACCTGCCATTCCCTGCTTCGTGGAATAGTGAAGTTGGAAGGAAAAAAGGGATGAAATGAAAATTAGGTTTTATTCTATTAAATGCTTGCCGTTGCGTTTAAAACGCGATGAAGCGTTAAACTTACAATCATTTGTGTAAACTGTTATGGAGCGTACCTCGCAATGAATGTTAATGCGAGCTCTTTCCAAACTTACAGCAATAAACACTTGATAATTTCTTTGCGTGGAAAAGTTCGGCACATCGACGTTCCGGCCATAATTCAACTCCCTTTTTTTTTTAAAAAGGTTACATGAAGCAATTGGAAATGCAATTTTGAGTAATCCAGGCTGGAGTCAAAGGGATTTGGAGGTGAGCGATTTAATTGAATTATTCTACGTGCGTTATCCCATTGGGGACTATGCGAGTTTGGGTAATTAATTAGAATCGTCATTAAATACAATAACGCATTTATCAAACCCCACCGTCCGTTTCGCATCCCAATGGTGTGATTCATAAACGTGGACGTCATAATTATTTTTTCTTTCATTAAATTGCTCAATGCTTTAAAATAGAACACAAAACACACACGTGTGTTTGAGAAAACAGCAAAGTTTTAATTAGTTCGGAAATGAGACCGTTTCGGGTATAATGCACGGAATAATATCGGAAACGTCGAGAAAGTTTTATGAAGTTCGCAGGTAGCAAAGACAGGTGAATTATTATCGGGTCGCATTCGATTCGCGCAATTATTCATAAATGGCGCGCGAACGCTCCTATTTGGACGAAGTTTCGGTTTCGTAATTTTCAATTAAACTCGAATTTGGGGCGCCGCACACATGCGGAGGATCGATTTCCCTACGCAAACGAAGAAGACGTTCATCTTCCGCACGATATATTAAAGAGTTTTTTTTTGTCCGCAGATTTTTTTGCTTGAAGTGATAATAAATGGTTTTCGGTGTCGCGTGCTACGATCGATTCATCGGTGTCTCTTGTTGCTCGTCCCTTGTTATTTTTTTTGTCCTACACACACTTTTTTGGTATATTATTTTCTGTTGAGTTTCGCTGCAGAAACGCGAAACCAATAAATAAAAATTTGAAAAAGTCTCATTCGATTTGTCAGCCGCCAACTGGAAATTTGTCGTTTCAACGTAATTAGCGCTGGGACGGATCTCGGATACCTGGCGTTACCAATTTCCCCCCCGTGAAATCTAATACGCTTTAAACAAGTTTAAGTGGTTCCAAATTGAAGAGGTACTGAAGGTTTGATTAGACAACTTGGAAAGTGCACACGTTGTGCCTTTACAAATTATACTGATCCTTCTGGAAATTTAACATAGTTTGAAGAAATGTACAATTTAATTAATTAAAATATTTGTTAGTTATTTAAAATTAATTAAATGATATATGACATTAATTAATTTTAGTATTTTATAAAAAAAAATAAAATAAAGTGTGAAATCTATATTTCAAAAAATCATATCTATTTACGTAATTTATTCAAAACTCGGTCTACTTAAATATCAAATTAGATTTCTAGAAATCAATAGGTTGAGTTTCCAGAAATATTGAGTATTTAAAGTTATTATATAAAAATATGTAATAACCATAGAAACTGAAATTTGAAAGTTGAATTTTGCAACGCAAAAAGTATCATTAGTGGTGCAATTTCTTAGCAATAATTTTCAGGTCCGTAATGTCGATTTACAGTTAACATAAAAAGTAAAACAAAATGAGTTGAGATGCCTTGGATGAGATTGGCTTGATTGCATGAGGTCAGGCCTAATTGCATTTTGCACTGTTCAGAAAAATAGCCCAAAGTTTCCATGAAACTCATAAAGAATTGAGCACGACTTCCGAGGATTACAAAAGGACATGTCAACGTTTTGCAGCGCCACCGCACCACATGTAAAGTGTAATACATCTTGATTTGTCCTTCCTTCGTTTCGGAAATCGATGATGCGACGCCGTTTCCCGGAAAACGATTTCCTTTAATTACGCCACGAATAAATGCATTGTTCCATTTAATGCTGTTCATAATTCGACGAAACCGATTCGATATTCGTTCAATGGAAAAAAATAAAACTGATCAAATGAAAGCATAATATGTATTCATTTGAGTTACATGAAAGAGGAATCGCATTATTGAGAAAATATATGATTAATTTTCCGGATGATAATAAATTATTACATTATTGGTAGTAGGCTATGCATAAATTTGTGTTGGTAACCGGATACGTTTGGACATCAAGAAAATATACTTCTTTTGAGTTTATGGAAATGTTTGATTGGAATTTGGCGAGAACAACACGATTTTTCATTGAAAACGAATCGCAAATAGAAGTTAGCACGGATCGCGCGTATTCAAATTGGAAACAGAAACCGGAAGTTCCGGGCGCAGAGATCACGGATCAATTTATGCGCATCCATTTGCATCGCATTAAAATCAAACCGAAATCCTCACATCTCTTGCATGCATGCATACATACATACATACACATCCTTTTGCTTTTCACCCAATTTTTTACTTTTTTTTTTTATTTTGACATCGTCGAAATTAAAAATATAACTCATTATTTCGTAAGTTATGTGCATTCATTAAATATTTCCATTGAGCGAAATAAAATAGTAGAATAATAAATAGCTTACAGCCAATTTGTCGGACGGCGCGGAATTATAATGAATCGCGGTTTTTGTTTGCGTTCAATTCCATTTTTTTTTTGCTCTGTTGTTGGAAATATTAAAAAATTGGAAAAAAGCAATAATGGAATGCTTTTTTTGTATGATGCGTGTATGTTGGCGAGGCTTTTAACTTAATTACAAGCAATTAGAGAAATAAATTAATTGATATTTACGTAGGATGAAAAAAAAATGAAATTTAGATTTATTTGCTGTTTAAAGAATATTTCAATCAAATCAAGAATAATCATAATTTATAAATAGAAAATATAAAAAAAAAATTCTTGATATTTAAGTAGAATAAAAAGTTTCTATTGCTTAGCTTCAATTGTTGTATTTTTAAAATCAATTTGTAAAATTGACGTCTTTAAAAAGAGTTTTATTTTTGTGTGCTTGTGGATGTTCTCAAAGTTGGACACTTTCCCCGTTAAATTATGTAAAGGGATGGCGCGAAGCGATTGCAGCCGTTAAACACGTTTAACGATGACCGAAAAACACCCGTTTCGAGTGCATTATTAAGCGAAGACATACCGAAAACGATTAGTCCCGTCCATACTTGAGGAATTTCGGAGGAAGCACTTCTTCAGCTCGATCGAAACGAAGGATGAAAAAGGGAGAAATCGTCCCATGAAGTAAACATGCGGAAGCAGACCCATCGATCGAGAAGGGAGTGTTTTCTTGGAGGAAGCGATTTACATTTAAATTCCACCATTCGGACATGAATAATAAAGGAACATACTCGTATTATTCTGCGACACGTACGTATCGATGAGAGTTCCAACGTAATGATCATTCTTTTCTGTCAACGTTTTAAAAAAAAGCCAAAAGAAAATACATAAATATTTTATGTGAAAAGAAAACCGTTAACGATCAAAGACAAACAATCCGTCAACCTATTTATGAATATCGAGTCTCACATAGACGTAGTTATAATGACATTCAATCATATTAAATTTGTTTAAGTAAAAACATGAAAGAACATCGATTTTATATCTTCGATTTTTTTTTGGTTAACCTGTTGTATCGATGTTGTAGGCGATTGAATCTTTAAGAACGTTTTATTAACAGCTCAAGTGAGCGAATCCGAAGGGTTTACGAGGGAATGGATGAAGGAGAAAGAATGAGGGAAAACGGCGATGAAAGGATTCCCAATTAAGCTGAGACCGCGTTTCCATAATCGCAACAATGAGGGTAAAAACGAATCCGATTCATTTCCAATTTCGCATTTTGCTGCGCCACAATGAACGGGAATTATTAATTTCGGCTTCGGTAGAAAACGTGCTCGAAATCATTGTTGTTGTTCTTTGTTTCGTGCCTGCCACCGCTGGTATTCTCTGTCTTTCACTTCCTTTATTTCACTTTTAGGGTGTTTCAGTTTTCCTTTATTTTTGTTTGGTGTTCAAACTGAAAGAAGACGGCGATGGTGTGTGGAAAGGGTAGCGGACCGGTAAATGTCGGACTAATTGCCGGGAACAAAAAGGATTAAAGTAACAAAAACACATCTTTCGCGTCGTAAGGGATGAGAGGATGAGTGGGATAGGTGGGGTTCGTTTGAGCGTGAAAGCCATCCCGCCACCTCCTTTTAACCCTCGACCCTATTGAAAAGTGGCCAAAAACTTTTCGAAACCTCGCCCGAAAGCTTTCTTCCACTTGCCAGAACACAGTTTCCACGGATTCTTTCAGTAATTACCCAGAGATCGGATTCGGTCAATTATGCACTTGGAACTAACCCGAATCGCTTTTAAAACACTAAAAGAGTACGCCAATAATCTTATCTTTGTAATTGCCAACATAATTTCAAAAAACATTTATAAAATACGAATATTGCAATAAGTGTAATAATTTACCCGGCGCTTCCACAATTTAATTTAAAAAAATATATATAACATTGAAATAATTTAAGTACATATTTAATATGATAATGTTCAATTATAATAATTTTGTAACATTTTCTATACGATAAAACCGCCTTATACTCGATATGAGGGTTGTGTTTGTTTATTATTTCAATGGATGAAGCAGCTTCTCGATTTTGCAGTAATCGAGGCGCCGTGCGAATGCAGGCAACATGCGGATATTTCGTATAGTAAATATAAGCCCGTATTACTCCATTTGCGGCCACTTTCTTGCCGAATCAATATGCCAAATGCATGTATAAATAATGTGCATGAATGCACCTCCCTCACCGAAACCATCCGAAATCGCGTTTCAACGAATTTCTATTTCTCTGGCATTCAATTGCGGTGTTCATATTGTTCGAGCAAGTTTTGTCTTTACTCGACAATAAAACTAAATGCGATATACAAAATTGCGCCTGGAATTTTTCCGTAATAGTTTTGATATGTTTAGTTTCTATCGTTTAAACCTATTTCACTAATGTATTTCATAGTTGACAAATGAATATTACAATATTTTTAATAATAATAAAAATGATTTTTTTCATTGCAAATTTATTACAATTTTTACTTTTATTAACTAATTGAAAAGAAAATAAAAAATTATTTATAAATGAAATTTACTAATAAGTTGTTCATAAAGTTTTGCATCTTATGAAAATTGCTTATGTTATTAGAATAGTTACAAAATACGTGTTGCAAACATTGGAGATATCAGTTTAAAAGATCGCTTTGTAAAATGCGGGAGTTCGTATATAAAATCAAGAGAGATGCAAGGAAATAAATGAATGCATGTGTCGTACGAGCATTGAAACTTTATTTCCGTTCTTTCCGCCCTTTCAACCGTTTTAAATATCCAAGTTGCCAATCGAGTCGACACGTTCATGCATTATTGAAATGACATTATAATTTTTCCGATTCTCGGAAAACCTGCTTTTTCCCAATAGGAATCGATCGATCGAATTTTCCGACTCTCTCTGAACTGTTTAAGATTACAAAACGCGAAAACTGTAATTTCCCGACACACATGCCGTGCCTGTCCCCCCTTTCATTTTCCTACATTCACCTAGCATACACACACACACCTACGTTTGTTGTTTTCCTCGAGTTTTCCATTTTTCATTTCCACATAATACGCTACTACAACTAAAACGCGATAAGATCGCGCATTGCCATGCACGTGCCTCCGCATAAATCACGGGTTTTCCTGCCACAACCTACCCCTTGCAACCACCGCACCACGACCATCCCCCTTTCGGTATTTGTACCAATTACCGACTTTAATGCGTTTCCTTTCGAGCCGCCACCGACAGTCGGGGTTCAGGGGAGGGTTTTATAGAAACGACACCCGGTCGTAATTCACGCAATTATCGCGATTTATTCGGATCTCCAATTAAACCCCTGCATATAGTAACAACGCCTTAAGTCCTGTATGCATATTTATACATTAATTTATTCATTCAATTACAACTATAATTTCATATGTAAATTCTTGCAAGAAACAAACAATTATTATGCATTAAATTGCAAATATATTTTTAAACTCAATAACAATAAATCCACCATTAATTATATAATAATATAATAAAATAACAAAAATACATTATTGTGATATAAAATTTATAACTTACGGAGACAAAATAATGTAAATAATAATATCTAGAATCCGTCAAAATTTATGTAAATAGGAAAACATACGTAATTTGAAAATAATTTACACAAATAATTATTATTATTACAAATTCCACAAAATTAGAGGTTAATCTGTAATTTCAGCTCATATACTATGGACAGGGAAAATCCATCCGGATTCTTTTTTTTATTGTAAAAGTAATCGGAAAACCCGCGGATTAATTATTAGTAGCGGGTAGTGAAATCCGTCCATTCCATTCGCTCCGGGAAAATCCCTTTTTGCAACCGGGCCAATTATGGAGTGCCGCACACAAAGGCACGTATTTTTTTCTCTCAATTTTTCTTGTTTCCTCCGCCAAAAAAAAAGTGGGGAATGAAGTGGAGTTTTTTTTTCACGAGGAACGGCGCACGTTTCAGACAAATACTGATGCGTTTTTAACGTGTTTAGAGTCGGCAAAGAAGAAGCCCGCCTATGATGAAGCGGAATTTACCTACGTGCTTTATTAGTTTTTCCTTCGGTAAAATCCAACCCGATTTTTCGGTTCTGTGACTAACAGTTCACGATTATTAACTCGGACTTATTCAATCCACTAATTTATCAATAAATAAAGCAAGAGAAAAAAGTGCTGATCGAAAACGCGTTTTCCTTTTTTTATCATGTCTTTCTTTTCGGTCGGTTTGTTTGTTCGGTCCTTGTTCGCCCGCTCCCTTCTTATTCAACATTGCGGCTCATCAACTCGAACTTTTCCCAACAATGCACCCTCGTTATACAAATGTAATTGTCAGCAGAATAGTAGAAGAAGAGGCAAAAAGAAAAAGGGGAAGAAAGGGAGAGGAAAAGGCTTCATATAAAACTTAAGCTTTTCTTCTACGCGCATTTCCGCCTGTCCTCATTATTACTTTTATTATCATCATCATCATCATCATCATCATCAACGACCCCGTTGCGATTTGTAATAATCGCCCGATACTCATTTAAATATCCCAGTAATTTCAACAAATATCCGCAATTGTTTTCCGCGCAAATCAATCAATTTGTTTATATATAAATCACACTAATCGCACATATTACAATTCATTTTAATTATTAAATATTAAGAATTTTATAATAATACAAATTTAAAATTTAATTAAAATACTTATAATTAGTTTTCTTTAAATCCTCAATCATCGTAAGAAAGTTTCAATTTTCATTAACAGCCGAATAATTCGTAATAATTAAAAATTTCATTATATAATTTTTTAGTCGTTCCGCAACCAAATTTGCATCTGTTCCATTTTTTGTTTACTGTATTTAGCCCGTGTTTCGCACCTGCGACGGGTATGAAAAATTCCCGTGCCTTATAAATATGTACAATTTTTTTCCCTCCTCCTTTTTCATATACATATTATATGTTGTTTCACTTCCTTCTTTCTCTCTCTCTCTCTCTCTCTCTCTCTCAACTGCTCTTTCTCTCTCAACTCTCATACTTTTTCGAGCGGGACAGGGGAGAAATTGCGTTCGGGCTCGAGCCATATCTCTTCGGGATTAAAATCGCTTGATTCCAGCAAACACGGCTAATCCGGCAATAATAAATTAAGTCTGCTTCTCTCTCTCTCACACACACACGCACACAAATTTATTTGTAGGGTAAATATAAGCGGAGATGGCAAGAAGTGAGTCTTCCATAATTTGCATTGTTCTGCGGCGGTTGAAATTTGCGGTTTCCCAATCGCAGCAGGATGATGGTGATGATGATGATGATAATGACGAGAAACGCGAACGAAAATTAGAACGCAATTTGTTCGTCTGCCTTTAAGCGTCGCAACGAAACAATAACGGGTGGAAAGGATAACAAAAACAAAAGACTTTCGTACTTGCTTGTTGCGATGTTATTTAATGGAAGCCGCCGAGAGGAATTGTTGTTCCTGCTTCTGCGGAGGCGCCGGGAAATTTCATTAAATCTTTTGTCAGCCTCGCCAGGAAATGCGACAAATTAAAAACCGGCCGACAACAATATACACTTTGTTGCCTCCTTGTCTTGATTTCGTGCTGTTCTTTCGCACAATCATATCTCTCTTCAATTTTTACAATTATCCAGAGAATGGAGCACGTTTCGTTTTACTCTCACGTTTGCAATTAGGAATTTAGTATTTACAGATATTATATTATTTTAGTTTATTATTTATTAAAATATAAATTTGATTTGTTAAATTTGTTTTAATAATAACTAAGCAATGAAAATAAAATTTCTTGCAACAACTAAAAATTAATTATGATATAAAATTGTACTTCTGGAAAAACTCGTTAGCATCGCTCTAATTGCAAGTCACAGGTGCAAAATAATCGTGCGCACCTTGACTATGCACACGTAATGCAATATATACGAATGCGAATATTTTGGTGGGCTTACACAGAAAAACGATTACTCATCAGCCCTTTTGGTCGCTTTGCATCGGAAAACCAAAATACTCATGTATCCATTTCCCCGGCCGTGATAAATGTCGAAACTTTGTTTAGTTATTACGATCCCTTTTTTTATTCCTCTTTGCACACACCTACCCTCGCCGAGTTCCCAAACCCCTATCTATTCAGCTCCACCTCTTCTTCATCCTCATCCTCCTTCTCTCCCTATTCCATTATGTCGGTAATGAAAATGGAAAGGATCGGGGATTTGGATAATAAAAGTTTGATTTCTTCCTTTTTCCCTCGGTTCTTTTGCTGCTGTTTATTTTTTTTACGCTCAATCTTTTTTTTTAAGTGAAGCATAAAGAAAATAGTACCTTGTTCGTTCGTTGATAAGGAATCTTTTAAATTGATTTTCTCGTTGTTATTGCTGAACCACACATAAACTTCTTCAGACGACTTTTCTAAGTAAATAACATAGCAAAAATTTTATGTTCAGTAACAATAAAGTTCTACAAATTATACATTTAATATGAAAATTTAAAAATATTGATTTAAATTTTAATTACATAAATTGAAATGGCTTATATTTTATATTTTTTGGTAAAAAAAAAAAAATATTTATTTTAATTGAATTTATTATATGTCTGTTCAAATCATAATGCAAAACTATTTCTGAGTTTGAATTTGCTGGACCACTTGTAGAATTCGCGCCACAACCCCCCGTCATATCCGGAGGTTTTGTGAAAGAGGTGGTGGTTACTGTGGGTGAGGGGAAGGTAGCTGAAAGAAGTTTTCGGAAACTGTAATGGCGAACTCCGCCGGGCCTTTTGTAGTTAATAAACAAAGGTGCTTTGTGTAATTTGTTTAAGGAACATTTTCGGTGCCAGATGTGGCGCAAACTGGCTGCACCGTCTGCAACAATGAGGAATTTGAATGCGCCCGCCCGCCGTTTAAATATTCACTTTATTCTTTGTTTCTCTGTTGGCGGAGGGCATCTTAATATTGCACGCGACACAAGTGACGGTAATTGCGCGACATCGACATGAAGTCCAAATAAACACACACATATTAAATTAAGCTGAAATTTATGGTTCCGTCCCCGTGGTCTTAATGGGCTCAGCCTACTTAGCTTTATTAACCTAGGTGGAGGTGAATTATTGCGTTAGATCAGAGGTGGCCGCGCGCGCGCTAAGGAAGGCTTAGACGACGACGACGACGACGACGATGATGATAATAGAGAAAGAATCGTTCCGTGTCGACGTCCAATTAAGAGGCCCCTGTGACCCCAAAATTATTTATTTCCCTTAACGTCTCATCCGACGAACGCGGAAATTGAAGTGGAACGGTAATTCGCTGCGAATGTGGAAGTCTCCGATATCGGAGATATTGAATACCTCCACCTTCCTCCTCCATCCATCCTGATCCACGGAACCATCGCTATCTCCTCCCGGCCTGTTTAATCAGTCAAGTCGTAATCTCGCTAAATCACTTACTTACTTGCCTTCGGGTTTTGCCAGGTCTCCTTCATCCAGGATTCATTTGATTCCTCGAAGGATTTGCCACCCGGAGCGGGGACGGGGACAATATTATAAAGCCGGTTAATTCGATTCAAAGTTAAATTAATTAAGGAGGCTGCCGAGACTTCCATATCCGATTCCAACGAAGTATTCTATTCTATGTCTTCCTTTCAAATATAATACAAATTCTGATTCGATTATTAATGCGGAATACTTTTTTGTTGCGGATTTATTTAATACCGATGTTGCGGGTATTTGGATGAGGACGAGGGGAGGTAATTCACGAATTTGTATGGAAATGGGGAAATTAACGAGCGATGCGTGAAACGCAAATAATTATCTAATTTGGAACCGCGTTTAGTTTAAAACTGATTAATGTTGGAAGCATATTTCGAGTACGCAATTCGGTATAAATATCAAATAGATTAACATTAAACCGGACGCAAACAATTCCACTTTTCAACAATAATAAAAATTAATATAATTTATTTTTGTAAAATCTAATTAGTTATTAATTACACTATTTTTTACAAAATATAAAAGATTTATTTTGTAATTTTATCTTTTGGTAGATGCGCCGAGCGTAACGAAATTTATAAGCTTGATAAATCAAATTAACGATTATGATTTGGACTATTCCTCTATAAATTGCCATTACATTTATCTTACTTATTAATAAGATATATTATATAAACACTAAATCATTTTTTTAAAGATTTCTTTTCGTGTTATTTCATTAAATTAATGAAGTGCACATATTGGGAATTTCCTTGTTTGCGCGTGTATTGATAATCGAGTTAACGTTTGTAGAGGGGAAAATTCGAAATGGTCCGCTTCCTAGGTGCGGGTGTACGGATGGTGGCCGGTTTTAATAATTAATAGGGCACAATGATAAATGGGGCCGAGGCTTTGATGTTTGTTCCTGCAGCGAGATAATTAGTATTTTAGGCTGCGCGCACGCATGTTACCTGGTTGATGATGGTGATGTGGAATGGGGTGGCTCGAAAAGGGATGCGATGGTAGGATTCGACGCGATGTTGGGATGGGGATGGGAGATCATCCATCACGACCGATGCCCCGTCCATACACTTTATCCGCCTGCACAACCAGTTAATTCCATTACGTGTTTACCGAATAAATCCCATAATGACACACCGCTCCGTGCCCACACAACCATCCCAACACCCAGCTCTCGCACCGACAGTATTGTTCGAATTCGCACCGGTTATTATTCGTAATGTGCATTGATAACCTCGTTTGTTTAATGCAAATGTAATGCAAAACTTATGTTAACTTTTTTTTAGAATAATCATAATGCATCAACATTTATTTCCGTAAAAAAGACACAAATACTTACCAACTTATATCCTTCCTTCACCTATCAATTTATCATTACCTGAAACAATAAAAGCACTTAATTACTACATTTATGTTAAATTCTCCAAAATTTAATGATTTATGATTATTAACTTTCACTCACGTTAATAATCATAAAAAATCATATCTTTCACATATTCCATTATGCAACGGAAAATATCATACATTATTAAAATCGCATATTATATATTGACATACTTTAAATCGTGCCTCCGACACAACTAAACTCCTTGATTATTAATATTCCATTACCCATTATAAATAATAAATTTGACAAATATTTTATAGAATTTGTATAGAAATTTACAGAAAACTCCCGTTTTAATTTGTAAAAAATGAAACTAAATATTTAAGTGATATTTATTGCATATAGGTTTGTAATATGTAGAAAAGATTTATAGAAGATTTTAAGAATATCTGCAGCAATCCTTTCAGAATACATAGTATAACCGGCGAATCCACAATTTATGAAATAGCACAATTTGATTATTTTGAAAGGAAAGTTTAAATGAATAATGAATAGCTCCATTTAAATCATTAATTTGACATTATTCACTAATAGATCTTTATTATTTCGTTTAATTACTGAAATTAACTTAACAATTGTGGTGTTTTATTTTTCTTTCAACACCTGTTCTATTCTGCATTCATTTATCTGTTACGATTCTTCAGTTACTATTCACCCCTTTTTGCATTAGCGATGCGAAAAAGTAAAGCAAATATTACTCTTTGTTACTGGAAAGAGCCGGAACTGCCAACCGATTAATCCTTAAAAAAAAGCAAACTATTGGTGCACCCGGTACATCCACCAGACCGTAACGTTCCATAATTTATTTCGCAAATATTTCCACGTTCCTCTCATTCACTTAACCGCACGTTGCGATTAACTAAAAAGAAGTAATTTTATTTCGAGTATTTCTAAAAAAACTAAAATAATAAGTCTGACATAACATGCATATTTACTCTTTTTCGTTCAAACATTTCATCTTTATATCGACCGAGTTCTATTTTTAACTCTATTTTCGTTCCTAATGGAAAGCCATCCATCTTCGTAAACTCGAAACGCTTGTTGCGACCCGTTTTCCTTTTCCGCCGCGTCGCGCATCCTTTGTTCGCTTTTATTTATTTGTTTCTATATGAAATTTGAATTACCTAAATGCTTAATTGAGATGCGAAATCCTCGTCCTTTGATCCTCGAAAACACATCTGAATGCGCAGCGATGAAAGAGAGCCAAAGCTGCATTCATTACCCTTACAAATTTGCGAAAATCCACTTGCTTTATCAAAACTATTATATGGGGCGCTTTCTCGAAATGAAAAGAATAAATTTCACTAAAATACTAACGTAAAAATACAATTTTAAGAAAAGTTTTAAGAATGTGTACAACGAAGAAACAAAGTAGAAATGATCATTGGCGCTAATCGCAAAATGGGTTTAATACAAGGCAACAAGTTATCATTATAAGTTAACGTGTTACACATAATAGGAGCGGCGAAGGCAAAAGTTTAATTTGTCTGTGGCATAAATTTTGGCCGACGAGAAAATTACCAGCTCACCCTGTATAAATCATAATTTTCGTAGTGCCGGAAACCGGGCATTATCGTAGCCAACTTCTTTATTTTATTCCATCCCCTACTTTCTCAACACCCTGCTGCACGCTTTCTTATTTATTAAAAAGGACTTAATTTATAACACTTTTTTATGCGAAAACTTCTTGAACTGAACCAGACATGCGGAAAGATGGACCGCAAAAACGTGTGCAAATTGCTTTTTTTTACCCATACAGATTTCATCTCCTCGAAACGCTAAAAAACTTTAACGATATTAAATATTGCAATTATACTCTTTATTACTACAAATTTCTTAAAATTTTCTAAGTAAAATTATTGATATTTTAAAAAAAAAAACTAAAAATATATATTCTATTTATAATAAATAATTAGAAAAATTACATGTAAAAAATCTATTAGAGGGTTTAAGAAAATTGAATAAAAGTGTACATAATAAAACCGGCGCATCCACCATTTCTGCAGCAACACAATGCATATAAAAGCAGTTCAAATTGATCGTTTTGAAAGGAAGAGGAAGACGAATGGTTTTATAGTAGGAAGTTCAATATTTAGCGAATGAATAAAGGGAGGCGGTGTAAATTTTTGATATTTCATCAATAAGACGTGTGTAAGGTACACCCCGCCACCCTCCGAGTCCCGACGGATCTGGTCCTACATGACAAATGTGTGTAATTCTTCGATTTATTCGACACGTTTTCCCTTCCCGAATGAAATATTGCCGTGTATGTGTATGAAACGAAAATATGCCCCGTCCGTTATATTTCTGATGAAAACCCGTCCATTCCTATCCTTTCCCTTTGCATTCTCGCAATACGAATACGTTATTGATGCACTTTTGAGATTCGCAAGAAAAATAAGAGAAAACTGCAAAAAAGAAGAAATAGAAAAACACGAGAATAGGAAGTATTCGTTGCCTCGAGGTAGAAAAAGGAAAATAAATATGAAAATGAAACGCAAAGGGAAGCGCACGCGACAAAAAGGTATTTTCCGCTGCTCCGAGCGCCTTGTTCTTGGCATCGGCAACAATAACAAGGTGCCGGAAACACGGGACTTTCACAACAAGAAAACGGTGTCGTTCACCCTCCGATTCACGCATAAATAAGCTTCGACGATCACAAGAGATTCAACAAAAGAATACATCTTCCTTTTTTTTCAGAAAACGCTTTTCTTATGCAAATAAATCGACTAAATTATCTCATAATCTTTCATATTTATCTTCACTATTTTTTTTTTGCAAATAGAAAAACAATAAAATATTAAAAAATAAATAAATATTATTAATAAATCTAATGTTTTACTCCTTATTAATATTTATTGTTCTTCAAATCATAAAACCGAGTTATAGAAAAAATCAGCAGACTTCATTTGCACTTCTTATATTTTTTTCTAGTTAGATGGTGCACGAAAAGTGCAGATGAACGATCACCCTTCCCGTCCTTTAATTTCGGTGCCTGGCACCGAATAAAAGTGAAATTAATTTTAATGAAACTCGTGAGGTTCTCTGCCTCTCTCGTCCTTCGTGAAAAAGAAGATGAAACGGATTTAACGAATTTTTCCACCCACCACCTTCTCATCCTCCTGCATGATTTCTTTGCTCTTCTTCTTCTTTCTTTTACTCAGTATTTTATATATTTTTTTTCCTTTCTGTACTTTTCATTTAACGTAAAAAAAATCCTCTCTTTGTTTCGCATCGCTCTTTGCGCAGAAGGCTCTACATCACACAAGTTTTTTAATAACGGTCGCACCCGTAACGAGATCCGACCTCCCTTCGGTCTGTAATTTTTATTTTATATCGTTTGTTTTTCTTCTGCTTCTTAGTCTTTTTCTTTTGTTTGTTTCGTTTGTTTTATTCTCTTCCTTTTTTTTTCTATTGTTCCTTTCTTCTACGATTCATTTGAAATACGGGTGTTCAGACTAATCATTTAAATTTTTTAATCCCATTTGATTTGCATATTAATGAAACAATTTAAACAAAACTTTATATTTTATTTTGTTGCACACGAATATATGTAACATCCCGACGCATCCGACATTTTTACTTTAATTTTAATAAAATTAAACTACACATTTTTTTTGTAAATTTAATATAATTTTACCATTTAAAAAAAGTTTTATAATTTTAATGCAGATGCTTGATTACCCTGTTCTGATTAAAATATGACAATGTGCCAAGTGCAGGCTAACTTGATATAAAAAAGAAAACTTGAAAAACGTATTTTCTCTTTTATTCTTCTTCGTCGTCCCATTTCATCCGTCCCTTCATCCGCGACTTGAAATCTTAAGAAAAGGTTTTTCACTCTCCCTTTCTTATCCCTCTAACTCTGTGTGTATTTGTGCGTATTAGCCGGTTTTTGGCGGAGACGGCTGAAGTTGAATAATACCTCTACTCTCTGTCTCTCCCTATGGTCGGTTTCTCCGCTTAAGACAACGAATTTATAATAATGGAAATGGGGCACAAATTGGGCGTGAAAGTGAGCGAAATTTTGGCAGTTTTATATATAATTCCATTACGCATCGAGAGCGTGCGGAAGCCGTAAAGTATGTATGAGCAGTCCTAATTGAATCCGACAGCTCATCCTTTCCACGCCTTCCTCGCAAAGCCTAATTAGTGTGGACCAACCCTTGGAATATGTATATGTAGACATAATATTGTAATAACGAAATGCGCTTGTCGCAACCCTCGCGACAATGCTCCTTGAATTTTAACTAAACGGTAAAGACATTAGAGGTAATTACTGCCATCAAATTGCGATGTTTATAATTTAATATTCGGAGCCGCGACCGTCCCATCCATAACCGCTTGTTAGCCTATAGTTTCCGCAAAGTCCCCAAATTGGTTTGCACTACAAGTTATACCCGAATTCAGATTAGTTTGCAAAGATTATCTCGGTTCCACTCTATTCTCTCCACATACTTATTTCTCCATAAACCATAACTATAAATGTAGTTTGATGTTACTAATAACCTTCTTAACTTTGTCGATCACAGATACCTACTTTTTCTAGTACCGCAACCAAAAAAATCGAGCTAGTCATGTACGTTGCTATAGAGAATTGCGTTGACGATGATTGAACGAAGCATTAAGAGCAAATTCAGAAAACGTGTTTTTCATCTATATTCGGATTATTGCGAAGGGCAACTTAGGACACCCTCGTTTACGAGACGCACATTAAAGTCGCCGTCGGATCCGTTAATTGTAGTTGCAACGAAACTTAAATATCTTCGGTTACAGTTAACGACCGAACGAATTAAACATGCATCTTCTGCAAAGAGCTATTCCTTTTTAATTCCACTATTATTAACCCATTTCGTCGCGAAAGCAGGAACATACAACGACTTTTCATTTTCCCCTCTTCTTCGACTTCATCGTTTCTCTTCGAGCCTCAACAAGTAGACTGGAATAATTGCAGGCACTACGGTTCGAGGCCCGAATTAATGCGTGGCTTTGAAATTCCTGCACAGTTTTAATTTAGTTATTTTAAAATTATTTTGGAAATATATTATGCAATATAACAAAAATCATTTAGAAAATAAAGTAATTTTAATAAAATTATAATTTTGAATAAAATGGATACTGTTTTCCTTGGAAACAAAAGAAGAGACAAAATTACAAAGAAATAAAACGCTCGGAGACAGGATTCCCTTCGTTCTGTCTGTTCTAGCAAATTGGCAATCGTGCCATTGTTACCGTTCCGGTTAATTTAAAGACTCATCGTCGTTGTCGACGTCGACGTGGATCTGGCGAGAAGAATTTTCCTCGGCTTTTAAAAAATATATTTATTTAATTGGAGTCTATCCTCAGCCTGCAGATGACGCAACACAAACGGCCGTGACGCGATGCTGGCAGTCTACTCAAGCGAACGCGTGTATCCCCATTCTGCCAGAATGGCACACAATGAGGTGTGCGGAAAGAGTGGCGGATCTATGGTAGAGTTGTTTTCACGGTTTTGCGCGACGAATAAATATCGCTTCTGCACCGGAGGTTCACAACCCATCGTCGATCGAGTCTATATACACACATATGTGTACCCTTTTATTCCTTTTATTTTCTTCTTCCTTTTCTTATCGACCCAAACTTAAATCGCGCACTCGAGATTTAAGGAAAATATTATAGTGTACAGTCATACAGCTCTTTATACAGAAAAAGGAAGGGAGAGAGATTTATTGGAGACTATATTCAATGCTTGGATGCGAAGAGCCAACTCCATTCCGGTCGTATCAGATCAAAAGCGAAACAAACGTAGAGAAGCATTTCCAATTTTAAAATAGCTTTCATCCTCTTCTGTAAGGGAAAAACGGAATACATCTTTAGCTTATTACCGACATTGATAAATACAACCGTAAATCAAATAAATTGCAATTTTCCATCACAAGAAGTTAAACATTTTTTAAATTTAATCTTCATTCAGATTTTACTAATATCCAAGATTAATTTTACGATTAATCAATTCATGCAATAGGTACATTTAAATCCTAAATATTCTTCTTTAATTCGCATGTTCGATAATTATTTTATTTCTACAGGTAATCCAGAAATGTAAGAAAATGGTTTTCCGGTGCTTAATATTACGTTACTTCATTTATAACATTTCAATGGATGTCTCTGTTTAATAATTTATGAGATAATTTTCATATTGTAATTATTTGCCTGAAGAGCCTGCACATGCGTGCGTGTTTGAATGCGTGTATAGCAAAATTTATCAGGCGTTTGATAAATGGAGCTTTATTCCCAGCTTTTGGAAACTGGGAATTCGGGAATTTATGGGCAGAGCCGTTGTTATTTTCATAAGCCTCGCCTGCACCATCAACCTACTCTCCCCGCGCGTTTCCGGTTATCTAACACACAGGTGGAGAAGAAATGAATTAATGCATCGGATAATTGGACCAGATAAACCTCTATGGGAGCTGGTGGTGAGGCAGTTCTGAATCAGCGATGCCTTCATTCGGAATAATGTGCAATTGCATACACGAAACGCTCTCTGCACAAACGTAAATAATCCTTTAATGTATTGAATTTATTTAGAAAATGTATGTGCATGGAAGGAAGGACGAGGATGGCGATGAGGGGTATGGTGACGAAAAGTCGGAGGATGGTGGAGGAGGCGGCACGCGGCCCACTTTCCAACCGCAAAACCGCTTCCTGCATTAGAAACACGAGCAGCTGAACAATACCAGACGCGACTCGTAAGCCACCGAACGAACTGCAACTACTTCCGCAACAATAACACATGAGCCCACATTATTGCCTCCGGATTATCCTAATCATCTCCGTATAAACAGTCTGCGTAATCAACTGCAAAAGTGTTGCTCTCCATTTGAAACTATTTTTGTTATCACAAGAAACTTATTTATTATAAATTTATATTAAATAATTCAACTTGAGATTTTATGTGAAATTTGAATGATTAACATATATACATGCAAATATTAATTGCATCTAATAAAAGAGGGTCACGATGGTGGTAGAGTCTCACTTCCTTCCGCATTGTTCGAACTTTTTTAAGCGAATTAAGCTTCGAATGGCATTCCTCGTCTTGATGAGAGGAGGAGAGGGCGCGTAATTAAAACTGCATCATCCCCTCGGCGGTTTCGCGCCGCGTAAAAACTTTTCGGACTTAGTCAGTAAGTCTTAAAAACAACTCGGAGACGACGTTAATGGTGTGACGCGACGCGACGCGACGTTTTACATAATCGGCTTTGCGTAGCAAACGGAGGTGGAGAAACAGAAAGAGAGAGACGCAGAAGATTCATCTTTCATCCAGACTCTACCAGCCACCCCATGCAACCAAATCTTATTAACGTAGTCCACTCACCATCATTTGTCTGATTGCGAAAACGTCCTCTTTCTACTCTTCAGCCGTGATTAAAATATGCGTGCGGGAAAAGTTTGGAACAAAAAACTTTTTCTACGTAATATTACTTCTTTTTTCGGTGGATTTTCTTTGTTGGCAGTGAAAGATATTAGCATAAAGCTTCAAGTGCAATAATTAAAAAAAGGGACCTACGGTTTAACAAGTTAAAATCTCGAAAGTATAATTTTATTTCATTTTACTTTATTTCTTTTCATTCCCCTTCACACGCAATGAACTTAATGATCAGAAAATTCATTTTTTGAGATAATTTAATAATATATAAAATGAAATTGTTGGTTTGTTCTTTAATTGATCTCTTTGTAAAAGAGAGAGGGTGTGAAATTCATGTAGCCGGTGGACGCGCGTTGTCGGATATTATGTTGTTTTGCACTTCATTACGTAATCCCCGTTACAGTGAGTGTAATTACACGGCTCGCACAACTTCGCCAAAACTACTACACACAACACCGGATTACGGACGCCCTTAATCGCGTATTATCAATTACAAAGGGTGTGGAGGACGACGAGGAGGAAGAGGTTGAGGATCAGTAGTAGCAGCAGCAGCAGACGAGGGGCGGTGGACAAGCCCACCCTGCTGTTCCGAACATCCTGCGAACATTCTCTCGCTCCGCAGACTTTTCACATTCCGTTCACGCTTTCTCGCAAACCAGACGGAAGCAAACCACTCCCCCCCCTTCCAAACCATATACACGATCGACGCAAATGTTTTCATTAATTAATACGAAACAAGCGCAATTTGTGCAAATTTGTACAGAGATCATCCGAACCAATTGCCGCAACTCTAACATCACTTATTTATTTCAATAAAATAATAGGGGCTTTTGTGAGGTAAATAGGTAAAGTTCGATGGTAACGCCATCTTTCAGGATCATGGAATCCTCGATTTCCATTTGAATACACTAAAAGTATTTCCTGCAGCCAATTCCTTTTCTCCTCCGCATCTAACCATTTTTGCACGGCAGCAGTAAACTATTTAGAAGTTCTTTGCGGAGAGATTCGTGGTGGATGCACTTTTATTGGTTGCGATCCTTCTGCTGGCTCCCTTCGCGCTACATATCGCCCGAATGGGAAGCAGATTTAAAATTTATCGCTTTACAAGTCGTGCGAAGAGAAAGAGGCAGAGGTCGTAAATATCGCGACGGCCCCAAAAGTTACCGTCTTCTACTTCCACCACTTCCTACTCTTCTTCTTTTTGCTGCAACTCCTCGACATCCCGTGGGATGCAACGGTACAAAAAAAAACACAATCAATTGTCATATTTGCTTTGCCATCAGATTTAGTACCGAATGAAAGTTTACTTAATCTCATAGTTTTTAAATGAAGTTGAATGAGTTGAAAGCTGTCTTTTGTAGATGTTAACTCTTGCTTTAGTTGAGACGAGGTTGAGCGACCTTAATAAAATGAATATTGGAGTAGGCCATGATTCCAGGGGAATACCCTCTGGGGGTAGATGCGAAGTGGGATGAGCGTGTTTTAAATTTGGTGAATGTTGTATGTAGGTGATGGTTATGGTAGTAGTGAGTCGGAAGGGCGGAAATGGGGAACAAAGGTCTCCGGGGATGGTTCATAAATAATAGAAATCCTGAGCGCATCGGGGTTTCAAGTGTGGCATTATTAGGAATAAAATTGCGTGCAGCGAGGGGATTAAACGTGCGCACACATGAACACACTGCCGCTACTATACTATATACGATACATTCGACAAGACTTTCAATTTAGCTAAAAGCGCATAATGCACGCCTAAGGACGGATTTTACGTAACATTACGGCCGGATGTTCCATTGTATTAGGCGCGATGTATTGATGGGAAACGATGCGATATTCTCGAAGCTTTGGAGCGTACAAAGAAGGAATTGAGATCATACGAGTTTTACTTCTTCGGTTATGAGCTGTGCAGTAAAGTCGCGGTGAATGATTTTGATTGAGGTGTGCGAGTGTTCGAGCGTGTATGTGTGGGTGTGTGTATGTTTCGGCTCGTTTTGCATTCACAGCTCGACGGTTTTGGAGGTCAGAATACAACGACCCAACGTTCCATCGCAAATTCCTTGAAACGCGTTTAAACACCGGATCCAGAGGTCCGTTTACCCCAAAGAAGATTCGTCCTTTAATCTCCCCAAAGGATCCTCAAATTGTACACACGAAATACGGAAATATTAATCTCTCGTCTAGACACCTTCTGATGATCACCATCATATTGCATATTACAATTTACACCTTCAAACATCGCTAACTTCCTTATAATTCATTAATTCAACTACTTTTTTTTTTCTTAAGATTATGTTCAATTTTTCGATCGTATAGATCAACATTGCATGGTACTTAACGTCCGAAGATCATTGATTCACGAGGATGGAAAGAACATATATACCCTTCGCCCTGCAACGAAAGTGGATATGGAGAGCGTAATGCATGCTAAATATACCGTTGTTACATAAACTTTTTGACATTTACTGCCGGTGCCAGGAAACAAATATTTCCTCTTAAAATTGGAAAACTTTCCTTCTTCTCCTGCTTCTTCTTCATCTTATTATTATTATTAATGGTACTTTGATTGGGTTACGTCTGCCTTTCACTTCCTCTTCCAGCAATTTACCAATAAACATCAATCAGTTCATGCAATTAAGATGTTTTTTTCGGGCGACAAAAGTGCAGACGATTTCTTGATCACCGTCTGCGGTTTAAAATTAGAGCGCGCTCACAAAAGAGTAAGCAAAGTGTTTCGACCCCTCGCACGGCTGCTGTTTCTATTAATAAACGCGAGTGTCAGAACAATTCTCGTTAACTAAATTTAGAACGCACCCCACGCGTTTCTCTTCAAAGAAAAGAGATTCCGTTCAAGTTATTGAAAAGAAATCATATTTATTAATTACAAGAATTTCAACAACTTTCAACTGTTCGAAACATTACCTTAAATAATTACACTATTGACTTTGATTTCTTATAATTTATATTGACATAAAAAAAACCTTACGACAAAATTAAACTTTTTATTTTAATTTTTGTCTTAATGAACAGTTTGACAGATGTGATGTAATAATATAAATCACTTTTATGAAAAGTTTTTATGTTATTGTAGTTACGACTTTCAATCGTAGTTTTGACATTTCTTTTTACTGCACAATCAATGACAGATGCATAAAATCGCGAATTTTAAACGGATGCAAATTCGAATCGTCGGTCGTGGTCTTTTAACGACGCAAACGGAAATTAATTCGAAACGATCCGCGCATAAAACGATAACGCTGCTCGAAATAATATTTAAACTTTAACTTATTTCTGGCGATAAACGCATTCAAAAAATAACAATAATTAAAAATATTGCGGCCTTGCATTATTAAAACATCGTTTAATTGCCGGATTTTTACATGCATGCAAAACGCACAGAGAGGAAAAAGTTGTTAGGCAAACATCATGCATAATATCGGGGGTATTTTTTTCACGGAGGAAACTCGAAACTTTTCGTGCGGTTTTTATTTGCATTTATTGTTGCATTATGTTGCGCGCCTCCGCAACTTTAATCCCGGTTCGCCACAGTATGAATTAAAAAGATAGTGTTAACTGGGAGAGAGCCGGCTGGAAAGTTTCGTTTTTTAGTTTTGTTTCGGTTTCCAGGGGCAATTTCAAACTTGTCATAAAGAAACTGAAATTTTTGCATTGACTGGAGCATTTGCATGTAAATTGCATTTTTTCATTTCCCTTTCATAAACTCAAACTAACCACATTCTAGATTTTTTTTTAAATTATATTTTTTCTCTGTAATTGCAAACTGAAAGTAATAAATTTTATTTAAAAATTATAATTTATTTTATATAACTATTTTAAGAAATTGAATCATTCGAAGATAAGAAAACATAAATTTGTAACATACCGAAACAGACGTGCTTTTTGGTTTTCGTTTTCCATTCTAATAGTAATAAATGTCGAAAAGGGTACACACACAAAATATGCAAGGGATTGAATAACCCGAGGGCTTTATTTTATTTTCCTTTTTTCTTTCCTTCTCCTCCCCTAAAGTCCCGAGTGAGATCTTATTTTGTTCGCAAGTGTAGCTCGCAATGTTGCGGCAATAATTGCATTCATTCTGGATAAAATGTTTTGGCATGTTGACAAACATCGTGTATTTGGACCCACTCTCAGGTCTCCGCTTGTCTTTTGATACCGCGAAATTACTTTTACCCGGAACTCGGTAAGAAAGTAAAATAAAAAGCGACACATTATTTGATAAATAAAAGAAAAGCAAAAAAAATATGAGTGGCAACAACTTTTACAAAACAATTTCATGTCATAGCTTATTTTCACATTCGCATTCGATAAATACGTTTTTAAAATATATGTTTATATAAGTTTATGTTTTTGTTGAATGTTAATTCATGTAGTTTATGAAAACTAGAATTAAGAAAATTTGAGAAAAATTGGAATATTTGTTATATTTTCTTGGATATGTTTCATTTCTGACAGTACGCACATGTAAAATATCGCAAAAAAAAAATGGGCATTAATATGAAATGTAGCGGAATTTACGATAAAGATGATGTTGATGGATTTTATGAGTAGAGAAAAAAAAAAGAGTGGATTACCATATCGTTCAACTGAAAAAAAGGGGTTAAAGTGCAAAAACTGAAACGCGCTGAAAACGCATTTTAAAAACATTACGATGATGGAGGGTGAGGTGGGAAACGTGTTATTAATAGGTTGTTTCCGTGTTTGATAATGCCCTCAACCCTCAACCGGCATCTCCGCCCACGCGCTCCCGCCTTCGGTCGACTTATTATTTTAATAACGTTGCAATTCCTCGGGCGATGATAAATTGCTTTCAGCAAATATTTGTATCGCGCGCCGCTACCGTTTATCCACTTTCGTTGGAAAACGTGAAAATAAACAGGACCGGTAATGGCCTCATCCGTCCTGCCCTTCCTAAGGAGAGAACGCACACACAAACACTGCATGATGTGCAGCAGCGATAATAAGAATGGAAACTGGGAGTCAGGAGATGAAACTTTTTTTTTGCACGTTTGTTTAGGCCGTTGCTTGAGGGATTAGGTTGCAGACGGATGCAGATTCGAATCTAGGGATAAGTTTAATCTGATTTCCGGCTTTCGCACGGAGCTTATCTGTCGCGCACCTAGGTCCGTTCTAAAGAAGACATGTGTCTCGTTGCGCGACGCCAAAAAAAGGGCAAAAAAACGGATTGATACGGGACTGGAAACGTGCTAGGCGATGAAAATCTTTAAATCTCCACCTGTCCGATCGATGAAGGAGGATAAGGGAAATTACAGGAAAATGGGTTGTCCATTCCCAAGGAAAAGCTCCAACATCTTTCGCAATTTTCGTTCGCAAACATCGACGCAAAATCGCATAATTTACGACCCCCATAGTTGTAAAGCACTCATCATCCACCCTGTGCTTCTTCTCCCATGACCTGACCCTAACCGTCATCCAATTATTGCGTAATAACCAATTATTCCGTCGTCCGTTCCACTTTGATTAATAATCCCCGCCTCCACAAGTTTCACGTCTGACTTTCATTTTTCGAAGGGTGGAAAGTTCATCAAAATGAACATTATTAAAGCATAAGTTATGAATGCATGAGCCATTAACTGCTCATCTCATCGCCGTTTCGGCTGTAAAATGTAATTAAATTTGTGAACCCGGGGGCGGAATTTAATTCCGTTCGGAATAGATGTCGGCCGCAAGCATCATAGCGCGCGCGGAAAGCAAAAAGCGTAGAGAAGAGAGAGCACACAAAGTCAGGACGATAATAATAATTATTATTACATGAATTTTCTCCTTTACATGCATATAGATAAATAAATGGAAATGCAGTTGCGCTCGGAATGAGATCGAAATGAATTTCACTCAATGTCTGATAAAGAAGTAGCGAAAAAAAAAGTAAAGATCAAAGGTAACTCCGATGAGATTCATGAACTAAATCGAATCGAGTTTAATCAAATTTCCTTCCTTCCTATAAAATATTGGCTATTACACTCACTTATTTTTGCATGATTTACTCGGATACATTTCCTCCCATCGATCACATTCATAAATTCAAATAATGTAATAATTTCCTTTCAATTAATTACGCATCATTTTCGCATTTCATCAACACTCTTAACACTAATTCTCTGTTTTTATTAATTTTAATTTTTATACTTTTATTTAATATTCAGTTACATATGTTTGAAAACATATTTACTTGTATTCAAATTAAACTAAATTGAAGTTAAGTTTATAGTAACTGTAAAATTGTGAAATACAAAAGAATTGAAAATGTATTGTTTTCAACTTAAAAAAAAATGGAGGCTTATACTGAACACAGTATTTCCTATTGGATTTGTAACGTTTGTGCAACACTTCAACGGTCAAAAGAGGAAACGCAGTAATTATTGCATTGTGTGCATTCCGGGGAAGCTCTTCAAACTACAACCGAAATAAAATTGTAAATACAAAAAAAAATAGAAAATAGGATACGGCATATGTCAATCCAATTACATGGCACTCACAAATCAATGGAGTCCCGTTGCAAGGGCTTTTTAATCCTTCGCAGGCCGCAGTTCGACATAAAAAATTACAATCCTACATTCTGTTTTCATGCCCTGCATTTCCTCTTCTCCTCTTCCTACTCTTTCTTTTTATTTTTTTCTGTATTATTTTTCAGTTGTTTCTGTTGCCGAGGTTGGATTACGCGAATAAAAGGTTTTAATTAAATTTCGCAGTGCGCGACGCGGATCCTAATGGAATCACAGGTGCATTGCTAGCGGTATTTGCGATAACATTAAATTAACATAAGAATTGCCGCCGGAACAGCTCGTCAAATATTAAGGGAAAAATGTATGTTTTCATTATTTTCATGAAATATGTAAAAAAAAATGTAATCTTATTTAGCTGTATCTGATTACGTTTCACATAGTTATCTAATCTTATCGCGAGTGTTCTTTCAGAGTGGAAATTTAAAATTCAATTCATCTATTTCGATAATAATTCTTTGAGTTTATCTTCACTGGAATAACGTTATAGTTATCACAGTATATTGTGCTGTTGTTAAGGTTGTTAAATGGGGCAAATCGATGGTGCCTAATAAAAATAAAATTGCAAACATGTCTTGGCGGCTGGTGGAAAGAAAAAATAATAATAAAACAGTGTAAAGCAATTCTAATTAACCCAAATAACGGGAGCACGGCACATGAATATACAAAATGAATTTGCAATTAAAAGCACGACGTAATACATGAAATTATGCGAATGCGAAATGCTGTTTATTCATACTTTTATTTTTGTTTTCTCTTTGCTGTCGCGAGAGGGGGTGGTTATGCAAAGGAGGGCTGTTTGTATTAAATCTGTAGGGCTTTGTCGATCGCCTAATCAGATGTAGGAAATGGGGCATGAAAGGACCCAGATTCGGATCTCATTGACCCTGCCCGCGCTCAGAAGAAAGAGGAATTGAAGGAAAGGGAAGGAAAGAAAAGTGTGTAATAAACATTATATGGTAATTATTCGGGTAAGCGTGCCTCCTGCGGCCACGTGCGATCGTCACGGGCTCATGGCCTCCCCATTTTATTTGGCCGGAAACGTCGCGCCGTTTGTACTCGTTACCATTCCAGTTCAGATTCGAATGCGAAAGACCAATTTGTCCTTAAACAATCCTGCACTACACATGCACGCTAATTTTAATTATAATCGCATCAAAAATTTAAGCGTTTCCTTCCTACATTAAGTTTAATGTTAATGCTCTGTTCAAATACAACCGAACAATTGCGATGCCAGCAGACAAACAAAGCGAGATACTCTATTCACTCTTAATTGCTACAACCAAATCTAACCTAATACTATAAGTAGTAATTAAATCTAATGTTAGCGAAGATTATAATTCTATGTTGCATTTCGATTCCAATTTTCATTAGCACCGCAGATTACAACAGACTCTTCATATTTTCGTAACCACGGTAGAACTGTCAAGTTTTCGGTAGTAGATTCCCAAAAATTTCGGATATTCAATGAAATAAAATAATTTAGAAATATTCAAATTTAAAACAAAAATATAATCATGTTTCCATCAAGTTTTTTTGTAACTCTTTATACCAATCGAAATTTTGGAAACAATTTGGAACAACAAATTAATTATTTATTCTTTTTTAATGTAAAAAATACACAAAAATATGAATTTAAAACTTATTAATTGTGCACATTATTATTAAGTAATGTAACGTTCAATTTATATTATTATTAGGATTGTTTTTGTTAAGTTGTTTAAAAGTTAAAAACCCGTTGTTAATTATTCAGGTGCCTTGCGATATTTATGTAAGTTTTCGGTCGTCGCGACGGAGTTGGCGGAAAAGCTCTGATAAATTCTTGGCGAGATTTGCGTTTCTCTCTCCTCCCACGGGAACTGGCTGGATGTGTACACATTTTCCACCGAAAACTTCTAATCCCATATACAACAAAGCGGTGTTTATGTATGTACTTATATATTTACTCGGAATCTCGTCAGACTTTCAAATGGAGGCGAGACAGGCGCAGCCGCCTGGATTTTATTTATTTATTCTACCGCCCCCCCCCCCCCCAAACGACAGAAACACACAGCAGGGGGCGATGGTGGTTTAGGCGGCGGAACGTCGCGCTGCACAATGCATGCAACTTTTGTCGCGATACGCGAATTTATACTTTGGATAAAGAGAAGCGTGGAAATAAATGCAAAATTGTGGAAATGGAGAACGGTGTTTCTCGCACAGTTTCCATATTATTTATGGCGGCGAGGAGTGAGAGAAGAAGAGAAGAACGTTCCGTGCATACCAAATAAAGCGGTTAACAAACTTATCGGAGCTGCCGCCCCGCTTCTAATTACCTCGTCGGCTTTTTATAAACCGGAAGTGGATGTGGAAAACGCCCGAAGAACTGCATTCATCCATTAATCACATTAATGGAACTCACTCCATCTCTCTCTCTCTCTCTCTCTGCATGTATCTCGCATTGTTCAGCAACTTTTTCTCCCACGAAAATAACCGAAGGATTATTATAAACGCGCATTCCACTTAATAATAAAATTGTCCGAGAAACAAATGATACATATACATTTCCAGCAAAATCAATTTTTGCAAAATTTTATCAAAAAAAAAAAATTAACAATGCACAAATTCTCACTTTGATACACAAACATAATTGAGAACTGCAAAATATAATTATCAAAAACAAAGCACAATTCTAAATTTAATTTGAGATTTTTTTCGTTGGAATTGAAAATTCAATTAAATTTCTCAAAAGCATATTTTAAATTATTATATACAAAATAAACTTAACTTTAAAAAAAAAAAATCGAAAAATTATAGCAAATTCTGTGGAAAAAAAATCGGGTAAAATACATTTAATTCAAAATTAATTCAAAGTATTTTTCACTTTAATCAAATAAACTATGAAACAAATGATCGAACCGGTTTCGGAGGTAACAGGGGATGGTTAACGTGTACGAGCGATGGAATGATACAACCGAACAGAAGAAAAAAAAGGTGCAGAAACACTAGGGAAGCGCAATAAACCGGAAACACGTATCGCGCGTTATATGTGTGTGGGTGTCCTGGTGGTGTAATTCGAAAGGACGTTGTTCGTGGATTCCAATTCCGCCTATTTCTGTTTTGTGCTCCGCGGGGGAAAAGCCCATCATGGTTATCTCCAGAAGCCCCTCGAAAATTAAAAGAGTCAAAGTACACAGTGAGACAGAAAAAAATAACACTCCCACACATGTTTCACTTCCATTGATCTTTTTCAGCTTTTTTATTCGAAAGCGTCGAATGGATTTGCATACACACTTTCCGAATGATTTATTACTTCAGATAACAAGATCTGTATTTATGCTTTGCGTTAGTTCTCTTAATAAACAACAAACATTTTTATTAACGTTCGTTTTTCATGTGATTTCAATTATACATTTTATTAAGTCTTATTTAAAATCATTTTTTCACAGCAAATTTTAATATGTTTTCATTTTATAAGTATTTTTAAAATATAATAAACTTAGTATTCCAAAATTGTATCTTATAAAATATTTTTCCAATTGATTAATATAAAATGTGCATCATTTGAAAAATAAAATATCATTTACCATTTTCCACATATATGAATATTTTTTTATGTGCGATTGTAAACAATTTCATAATTACAGTGAAACCGTGATGAATTGCCGTGATTTCCAGACACAGAATTCCGTTTACATAATTAACATGGCATTTAATTAATACTGTCGATAAATATGAAACGAATAAATATAGAAACACGCTCCAAACAGCATAAAACAATTCGCAATATAATAATTTAAATATTAAACGGAAATATCAATTACAAAAAACGTGTATATTTTTCTGTGTTAAAAATTGGTTTTTAATTAAAAAAAAAAGTATAAATTGCTTAATAATAAGCAGTAATTTAAAAGTTAGTAAATTAATGAAAAATCGACTAATTGTTATGAAAAGTAAAATGAATTACCACTGTTATTTTCACATTTTAATTTTACTATCAGAAGAAATTTATTGCAATTTTCTAATTGATTATAATCAATGTTTATTTAGTTGCGAATTCTTCAGGAAATAAATATTGTTTTTTGCAACAATTATATAATTAGAATAATAATAACAAGATATTAAGTATATTAATTGCGACAGGTTTAAAAAAAGAAATGTATAATTTTCAGCTTTAAACGCGGAGTAGATTTAATAAATAAGTGAAATAATTACGAGGAGAACTGCGATTAATACGAAATTGACGGGGAAGCAGCCTGTTGCTGCTTGCAACTGCCGTTGGGGTTGCGACCCCCATCTATCCGAATTCCCGAAAGTTTCGATTCGTAATCAGATTTTTTTGTTATTAGTTATTCTTTTGTTTTTAATTTTGTTTTTTTAATTATGAAAAATGTTTCTTCTTTTCTTCTTCTATTTATAAATTAAAATTTTTGAAATATATATTTGTTTTTTCAAGATGAAAATGGAATAATGAAAGGGATGGGTAAAAGAACACTAGATCTCACTAGACGTGACGCAATTGTGCTTCGCGATCCGAGGCGGTTCACTCAATTAGATTTCGAAATTAAAGTTTCTTAATGAATTTAATTAAACTTTCGGGCTCGGATCGAGAGAGCGCCCTCTCTTAATTCCTGCATTAAAATATTTAATGCAAACGAATATTTAATTTGCTTTTCAATCTTTTTAAAATTTAAAAATAATGTATTATAATCTCATAATAAAATTGTTAAATATGGCTAAATTATAAAATATTAATTAATTAAGTAAGCAATCGATTTACAAAAATTATTACTTATTCTGAAAATATATTAGCATTATTTCCGATTTTTTTAAGGTTTTACATGAAATACGCAATCCAGAATTAGGATTACGTCCTATCCGGATATTACGGAATGTATTACATCAGCAATTATTATTGTCGAATTCGCTACGGGATTGTTGCTTTTTTTTGTAAGTATTTGCGTTTTTGCTATAGCGATTGGGACATATTTCCGTGAATAATATTCAAAATGTGAGGTTGCAGGGTTTACCAATAACGCAATCTCCTGATCGGCTTTTTCAGTATTTCCACAATTATTAATTTCAGGTCGAGGAATAAAAAAAATAACGTCAAAATGAAATGAAGAGTGAGAGAGTTAGATCTCCGCAGGGATCCCATAGAACACATGTGCTCGACACATTTTAACCGTTTTTGTGCCCCTATTTTGTTTTCAGTGTGTCCACGTTTACGTTGTTTCCTGTAAACTGACACCCTCGGGCCACATGCATCCAGAGAAAAAAAGCGCATTCCATATGTGCGTAAACAAATAAACGAATAGGAATAAATGTTTCCAATCCTCTGGGACTCTTCAGCAACCTATCAGAAAAACCATTAATTACCATAACTCGCGTTAATCAGGACTTTAACTGCCACCTAAATACAAATTTTCATATATTATTAGAAACGCTTTTCTAATACAAATCAAAATATGAAATCAAAATCAAATGTATTTTCATAAAAGAAGTATAGTTCCAATGGATGGATAATTCTTACAAATTTTATTCCTAATAAAAAAAATTATAACAATTAATAACAATTTATTGATATTTAGTAAATTAATATAGTAATTGTTTTAAAAAAAAATAATATTTAAAATTAGATCTCTTATAATAATTGTAAGTGCACTTTAACTTATTATAGTGGAATTCTATTTGCAAATTACCTTAAAAGTTTTGCAGCAAAACCTTTTAACAATACGCCCGTAACTCATGAACGAAGAGATCTATTTCGGATAATGAGTATGCAAATAAAAGGAGAGAAACCGTATGCATATTTCGTACAAATCCCCTTATTCAATTTGCATATTACGAATAACAAGTTGCGAAAACTTTAATTGATTAATAAGAATGAACGAAATGCAATGTAATTTGTTTTCCGGTCTGCGTACATATATAAATTGCGGTATATTGGATGCGGCTGTGCACTTTACTTGATAATGTTCGCAGAAAGTTCAAGTCAATAAACGAAGATTGTTATTGTTCGCCGCAAAGTTTTTCCTGAGAAATATTGTTCATTAGGGAGAATGTAAGAAAGGGAAGGACGGAAATGCTGGACGTTTATTAACCCTGTAACCAATAAAACGGTCGGGTAACGGTTCGGAATTAATCAGGTTCGACTTCTGCGTTAGTTTTCGTGCGAAATCTCCGATAATTAGGATTAATCGAGACTAAAGATCATCGTTAAGCACGTAATTCCTTTGGATAAAAAAAAAATGTATAATTAAGATTAAATACCTTGCAAGATCAGGAGTACTGTAAAAATCCCAAAAACTTTCGACGACATTGTTTTTGTTTTATTGTTCTTTTGTTTGTTTTTGGTTTATTTTTCAGTTTTTTTTTATTCTTTGGGGTGATGGCACAAATCACATAACAACAATAACATCGAAACTTGCTGGCAACGCACAAAGTAAAACAAATTTATTTCTCGTCGTCTCTTTGCGTCTTGCAGTCAGTCTTTTGGTACGTCTTGCGCCACAGGAGATCCAGCACAGTCGGGCGTCGCGACGCTACTGGCGCTCCAGTGATAAGCGGACCGACACCGTTCCGTGCCGATGCACTTCGGTTGGAGCCGTCCGAACTCGAAACAATTGTTGTTGTTGTTGTTGTTGCTGTTGTCGTACGCAGCTCGCTTCTACCACTCTTTCTTCTTGCGACTCTGCTTATTTATTTTTTTCATTTGTTCGTTGCGTTTCCAACGGCACAATAACACCGGAAATGTAGATCAGATACCACCCGGAAGCATACCATTTTTCCGGCCGTCCGCATGTTTCGGACAACGCACAACAATCAAATTCTCCTCAATCGTGCTACATCAAATTTCCTACACACACACACACACCTGTAAACAAGCACATTCCTTCTGCGCCCTTTACGTTCAACTCCAATTTGCATATTCATGACTCAGTCTGAAGTTGTTTCTTTTTTTACTCAAAACCAAAAAACACGCAAATTATTTAACACATTTACTTTTATAATTTATTTGTTAACAGTGCAATTACAAGAAAATCAAAAGTGTTTAAAATATTTTAATAAATTTTTAATAACATATTGCAAGAAAATATTGAACACGCAAATATAATCAATATTTAAATAATTTAACTTTAACTTACATATTTTTAATTAAATTTATTATCAATTTACGACAACGAAATCAATTTTTTTTTAAATATCAAAATATTTCTTTTGTCTGTAATTAAAATAATAATTGTAATTAATAAAAATTGAAATAAAAAGTATATGGATTTATACAATATTAATGAAATGCATTCATCATTAAGTTTTTGGCGTTGTTTCACAAAACATTCTGATTTAATTTTAATAAATTGCTTTCTATAGTAAAATATTAAAATATTAGAATATATTTTACTTTTAAATATATTTTTTTTATAATTATGTGAAACATAAAAATTACTTAAAATTTTCTTAAATATTTTTTTTAGTTTTCAATGATTTATCGCCGAATGCATATATGTGAAGAGATGAAACCAGTGAAATGTATCAATCTGCGACCGGGATTGGTAAAAAAGCAGAAGAAAAAATAAAACGGGAATCTGTTATTGTAACTGTAAAGTCTTTTAATCCTTCCATATGGCTGCACATGTTGGTTATTCAATCCAAAATCAATGGGTTTTGTGCGGCGGCATATGGGGTTGATATACGAGTGTGTGTGTGTTGTTATTTTCCTCCCTCGTCAGCGAAAAAAAATATATGGAAAAGCATTCAATCAAAAAAATGTAATAGAACCAAATCAATTAGGTTAATTGATCCTCGGGATTAGATTCGCGTTTTGTGAAACCGGATATGACGCTGGCGATTTTTTGCAGCTGCTCCACTTTCATCTATCTCCGAGAAAATAGAGAGTTTGAGTTGTATATATAGTTTATTTTTTGATGCGAGAGAGCTGTTATTACTGCCTTTTTGGAGTCGATGTATTGATGATGTTGGCTCGTGTATCTTTCCATCTAGTTCCTACTTCGGCTCCATTCCTCACTAAGAAATATATCTATATAGTAGCAGTGTGTAACAAATAACGTTTGGGGAATCATCCGAGTAAACAAGAAACGATGAGGAAAACACGGACGCGACATTTCATTAATGTTCGTTGTTGTGTGTTTGTCTTACAAGCAAACTTTCCGCCCTCATACATCAACTGAATAAAATGTATCAATTCATTTGTGACGAGACTACCTACTTCTTTCTTCTACACGCCGGACGAGGCCAGCGCTGAATCGAAACGTAAAAGAAAGAAAAAACAGAAGGATGCATTAAGATCCTTTTTGAAAAGGATTCATTTTCTCAGTTCCGCATCACCAATTACGTCTTCGCATCTATTATCCACAATTTCTCATCACTTCTGCACATTTTATTTCGTTAACCCGAAACTACTTTTCCTGTTGCAGATTCTCTCGGAACCGTTTCAATTTGGAAACAACTATTTCATGTTCAAATCCTCGCTACAAAGCGTACACGATTTATGCTAATATGTAAATACCCTTGTTTAATTCCTCATTTAATCAGCTTTAATTTGCATATTCATATTGCACAAACCGCTTACTTTTCCACAAAAATTGTCAAAAACATGTAACACGTTGTACATGTACCACATTTTACATATAAATAAGATTATTTCATGAAATAGACAATTTTCACTCTATTCACTTACAATTTAAAAATTTATAATTTATTACATGTTACTTTTATGAAATTTTAATGTTTGCTACAAAGTAATTGATTATAATTATATTCTCTGATTATTTGAATTTTCTTTACAAATCAAAATTCTCAATGTCTTGTGCATACATTATTAAATTTAAAATGATTCTTATTTTGTCATTTTAAATCTTTCTTTAGTTCCGTCGCGTTCCGTCATGCATTATAGGCAACTTTAAATACATCTCTATTCGTTTTCACAATAATATAAAACTTCAAGAATTTCTTTATATTTTAAAAATTAACGTTTATTTACAACAACTTAATTCATATAAAATATTTAAAATTATTACCAATATTTACATAGATATGAATCAAATCAATAAATGATTTGTAATATGTTTATGAAGCGCCCATGTAGAGATAGTGCTTCCTGAAGGTGGTGTTCAAGTCGTTAAAGATCTCCGTGGATGCAGGCGATAGAACGCTTTCCAGGTATAATTTGGATCTGGCATCGCATCTGGTGAGCAGATGGAAGACGCAATTATCCACGGAAATTTTAACGATCGGATTAAATGTGACTTCCTCGTAGCGTTTGAGGATGTCGACTATGATGAAAACGGCGATGTTGTTATTCACCGTTTCTTTAGACATTTTGATCGAAGCAATTAGTTTCTCAAAAGCGTAGGCGCAACCGAGCACCGCCTCCACTTGCTGCTTATCCGCCTTATCCAATCGATTATTCATGTTGCAGAGTTCCTCGAATAAAGACCTGCACTGGTTCAGAATTGATGGCATTCTATCGTGACACAGAAGCTTGTGATTCAACAACAGTGTCTTTAAAAGATCAGCACAAGCATTAAAGGTGTGCGGCGACGTCGATTCCAGCTTCCTGGATACCAGCATGCAGATAGCCTCCATCGTTCGCGCAGTGGGCATATGCTACAAATTGAAGAATCATATATTTAATGATCGATATAAGAAGATTTAATGAAATACCTACCCTTTTCTCGTCCATCGCTATTAAACGCCTCATAGGAATAAACAAATCGTCCAACATATCGCTTTTATCCTCTACGATCAAATGCAGTGCCAAATTCACAATTAACGCGTACAGCGATTTCAGCTTGTAATTGGATAAGTTCTGTTTCATCGTAGCATCCAAAATTGCAACCAACTTGTTGAATCGTTTTCCATTCACGCTGGCCACCGATTTGTTCTGAAATAAAAAAAACCCATATTATATTCGATACATACATTATAAATAATATATCTAACGGCACACCATTTGGACGGACATTGTTATAAAGGATAAAAAGTTTACTCACCATCACGCTCTTTACATCGTTGAGCAACTCCTCGAACTTTTCGTCGCTCTTAACGCAAATCAAAAGGTGTCCCAGCAATTCACCGTAACCTTGCACGTTCTCCTCCAGCTCTGCATTATTCCAAACTTTCTTCCAGAGGTTGTGAACAAAAGCGTCGTCCAGTTTCTCCACGTGATGGTTCATAAATAACTTGAGGATATCGACAACCGCTTTCATATTAGTTATTTTGTTCGCTACTACTAATTCAGTGAACACATCCACCTTTCTCCTAATAATCTTCATTTTCTTCTTATCCTTCAAGTAGTATTTATAGAATATACAGTACAATTCGATATAGTCCTCGCTGCAAAACTCATCGATACCATTGATGAATTTCTCTCCGATTTCATTAAAGATCTCATCATTTTCGCTCACATCAGAAACCAAATGACTGCTCAGCAAGCTGGTGCAAACCTTGATGTTAGTGTCGATCGGAACCTCGGCGATATCTCTTAGCGCATCCGGGTTTTGTCGCACGTACTTGAATGTGCTTTTGATGTTCAGAGACATCAGGTTCATCAATAACTTCTTGTTGCGCACGTTTCCAGGAATCCGATGCGATGAGTACAACCCCGCAAAAATACCCTCCACATCGTTTCGGAGACTTTGCAGAGCCGATAATTTATCTGCTTCCACCTCCGCAATCTTCAGATCGATCATCAAATAATACATGAACCAAACGGTGATTTTCAGCGCGTTCTCTGGTAAACCGTAAACATCGTAAAATTTGAACACGTCGATCACGCGCCTAAGAACCGCCACATCCACGCAGCAACCCTTCTTATTAACCTTGATCGAGTTCAAGGCTTCTGCGATGACCTCTGATTTATCCAAGTTGTGCATGAAATCGGCTCGCTTGAATCTACCGAAATACTGAACGACCGCCGATTTGCTGGAGTCTCCGTAAACCTTTTGAATCTCCTCCAGGCATACGAAATATATAGCTTCGATTAGACTCTCGCAGCTCTTCAGAGCTTCGCACGGCTCCCATAACACTATTGCGGCCATCCTCCGCAATATTTTTCCCTTCATCTTGGGCAGCAAATACAGCATGCAGAGACTATCTCCGATCACGAAATTCCGCAAAATATTCGTAAAATTTCCATTGGACTCGAGCATGTGCACCAAGTAGTTCATCAAATTTGTCTCCACTTCCTCGTTCACACCGTCCGCCTCAAATATCATCATAGCGCGCAACTTCTGAATGCATAGTTTAAACTAAAAGAAACCAACCAAAAGTTAAAATATATTAAAATTTTATAGGAATGTAAATCACCATAACTAATTGGCAAGGCAACGATCCGAAGTTCTCGATCCTCTCGTAAATCAAGTTCCATTTCGCCGTCGACAGATACGAGTGCAAGTAGACAATATTGAAAACGGAATTATCGTTGCTCTGCAACGGCACGAACTTTATATCATCGAGCATCGAGTAATGATTCAAGAGGATGTACAATTCGCCCCAGCTGTAGCACAAATTCAGGTAAACCGAAATCAAGTTTTGATACTGAAACCAAACACATTTTAAGAAAAGCTAATATTAATATATTATTATAAACTTACATGTTTCAATTGCAAAAGTGCTTCACCGAATTTTCCCAATATTTCAGATTTATCATCATTCATGTAATTGTAAAACTCCATTTGCGTAGCCTTCGGTACTTTACGATCGGAAATGCTCACAGCTTTGAAGAAATCGCTCATCAACGTGCAGAGAACTTCCACATAAGTCACTCTGTTTGCATCTAATAAAATGATTTTGTGTAAATTTGATTTACTTGCAATATTTTTGAAATTATTACCTGTAGCCAAATCTTTGAAATTTTCTAAAATCTCTTTAATGCCTTTCCTGAAAATGCAATAGAGATCAACAGCCAAAGAATAACTCAATTTGGTCACTCCTTCCTTGAAACACTCCGAAATATCCTCCGTCAGAACATTCTCAATCCTGTTGGCTTCATTCATTGGAGTCGTTACCTCCAACTTCTTGCAGAAAGTATATTTCGATGAGATACTCTCGCTTCCATCGTGCTTGAGACATGCGATGATTGTGTCTATCAGCTGCCTAATCCTGTGCATTTTGCTGTACACGATCATAATATCTTTGAGTACCTCCCTGTAAACATCTCCGCAGGACAGGACGTCCGCTCTCATGATAAACTGTAGCAATTTCGCAGCGACCAACTCAATAGACGTTGGACTTAATTTAATCACGCTCCGAACTTGCACAAGCAACGTTGCATTTGCCTCCGAAAAGCCCCCAACAATAAATTTCAAGTATTCGGTACAAAACACGTTCAAGTTAATACCATTTATGGAGGTATAACCGGAAATTTCATGTTTCGCAAAACTCGCGAAAAGACTAGAAGCTATTCTTATAGAACTATGAACATCACAATCGCTTTTCACAATTGTAATATCATTCACTCCATCCACCATCTTAAAATGTTTCTTCAACTTAAAACCTAAATGTTTCAGCAATAAAATGAAAAATCTGAATTTACTTAAAGAATCCGCGTGGGACGATTCACAGAACGTATCGAAAATTAATTTATATGCAATTTCTGCATTTTTTGTACCATATATATTTGTGAGGTGTGCAAATAAAATGGTAGCACAACTATAATCATTTCTGATGCTGGTTTCTTCAAACATCGATTTTATATATTCGTTGAAATATTGAAATTTAAAGCCAAACAAGCCCCAAGTGATGAATGAAGATATTTCTTTATACACGCTTTGATTTTTCTCATATCTTGAACCATTTTTACTGAGAGGTATCACAATGCATTCAATGAAATTCTGAAGAAACTTCGGTCGCATAAAGTTTCCCCTCAATTGTGGCGACTGCAGCAAATTTAATAGCAAATCGTCATGCTTAATATTGTTAATAAGTTCGCCAACAAAAGCGCAATATATCAAGGAAGATTGCTTGTTCAACAGTGGTGTGTTCATAAGATGCAAAATTATGCTAACAGTGAGTTGCTCACTTTCATAATCTTCACAATCCTTTACTCTCTTCAAAATTGCCTAAAAAAAAAATAATTAAAATCAAGTGGCAAACACACAAAAACAACGTTAATTACCAAAAACAAAGCTTTGCTGTGGTGTGATAGAATGTCCAGATTCTTGAATCTTTCAGATTGCACCCAAGACAAACATGTTCTCAGATTCCTTGCATCTGTTTGCTCATTTCCACACATCCATGTCAGCAACACCACCTCTCTATTCTGTACATCAAAGTTATCTTTCTTGTAGAAAACTTCGGCCAATTTCAGCCTCTTGACGAAGGGCTTATCATCATCATCAAGAAAATCAAAGATATCTAAACATTTTAAGGTTAAAACTTGCACTTTACAATAATTATAAACACATTACCTTCTGGGGTACGAAACCTCTTTCGTAGGGATCTTCCTTCGACATCTTCCTCGTCAGAGTTTTCGTCCAAGCTATCCTCGAACAGATCCGTACTTTTGTTAACCTTCTTCGGGGGCATCTTTGGAATTTGAATTGTTTACACGTGGTTTTGTTGACACCCGAATACCCTAACCGGTTGGTAACATCAAGAATCATGTTAAAACCAAATATCCCTTCATCGAATGCAAAACCTTACAATTATAATATATTAAAATTTATTGATCTCAAATTATGAATTTTATTTAAATATTTATTATATTCATTATTTAATTGTAAATAAATGTAATTATTTAATGTTTAAGCTTTATTTACGTGTTGATATAGTGAGTTTACTTTTCTTCGATTGGCGCCACTGTTGGTTACGTTTAGGTGCGCGCAACTTCACTCTATTTAGTAGTAGTGAAGTTTGGTGCATCAACTAGTTTCCTTCTTTTCGTAAATTCGCAATGGCGCCGACGTAAGTGTTCCGTGGTTCTCCTGTAAAAAAATCTTGAAACATCATCGTTTCCCAAATGAAACTCAACATAATTTCTCTAATGTACCGTTCTACTGACCTACTAAATTACATTCGCGAGGAAATTTTAACGAATTTCCTAAAATCTCTTTGTTGTAAACATGTGTCTCTCACGAACGTGTATATGGCTGAAGTTGTTTTTTGTTTTCCTTTGGCATAATTTACCGAGAATGTGAGTATTGATCAATTTTTTTACATTTTTTAGCGCTAAACAAGCACCAAAGCCCAAAACAATGAAGGGAGGTTTGCCAGCCGTCCCAGAGTCGGTGTTGAAGCACCGCAAGAGGCGCGAAACCTCCAAGGCTGCCAGACTCCAGTCTGCCATCAAGAAACGCTCCGACACCGCCCAGAAGAGGAAACTCATCTTCAAGCGTGCTGAACAGTATGTTAAGGAATACAGGAGCAAGGAAAAGGATGAACTCCGTTTGGTCCACCAAGCTAAGAGCGCTGGAAACTTCTACATCCCCGGTGAAGCCAAATTAGCATTTGTCATCCGTATCAGAGGGTAAATATATTTTCTTAATGTTATAATTACTCTAAAACAATAACTTTTGGTATATTTGAGGTTAACTGATAAAAACATAGCATCTGTATTATTTACATGTTATTGTATTAACTTATATATATTTCAATAATCAACATAATCTATAAACACATTTACACCATTTTGAAGAAACATGGTATCTATATATATTTTTTAAATGTGTATTTTGTTAAATTTACTTATGCAAGTATCATTTATACATTCCTCATCTGTTAAGGTACATTTGGTTGCCTAATTAATTGTACAAATATATAACTCTGAAATTGTATATTCCAAAATATTGCTTCAAAATGTTTGTTTGTATAGGATTATTATGTACATTTTTAAAACCACATTTAGTATTCATTTTCAATTTATAGTATAACTTGCATTAATCTCTAATTGTTGAGGATTTGTTAATACATATTTTTCCTTTACACATTAATAACCGTATTTTTACAGTTTTATCAATGTGGTATTTATATTTATTTTGCTTTCAGTATCAACAAAGTTGCACCAAAGGTCCGCAAGGTTCTCCAACTGTTCCGTCTTCGTCAAATCAACAACGGAGTTTTCATCAAGTTGAACAAGGCCACCATCAACATGTTGCGTATCTGCGAACCATACGTCACCTGGGGCTACCCCAACTTGAAGTCTATGCGCGAGTTGGTTTACAAGCGTGGTTTTGGAAAGATCCGTGGCCAACGTATCCCAATCACCAGCAACAGCGTGATTGAGAACGAGCTTGGAAAAACTGACATCATCTGCACAGAAGATTTGATCCACGAAATCTTCACCGTCGGCAAGAACTTCAAGTACGCCTCAAACTTCTTGTGGCCCTTCAAGCTTAACACCCCAACCGGTGGATGGCGCAAGAAGTCCAACCACTACGTCGAGGGTGGTGACTTCGGTAACAGGGAGGACAAGATCAACGAACTCTTGAGGAGGATGGTCTAAGGATAATTTCCTTATAATGTTAATAATAAAATAATTAAAATACACACACACTGACGATTTTTATTATTATTTTCTTACTTTATTACTAAATTGTTAATCGTGTAACAACAAATGATCAACATTGACTGATTCTCTCGTTCGCTTGTTTTTATGTCTTTACGATCCTCGACTGCAATTCCACAACAAATACAAATATTTTTAGTTTTATTGTTTGTAAACGGTTGGAATTGATTTAGAGGTACAATTTAGTTACATAATTTTATATAAAAGCGACCAATTATAAAAAAAATATTGCTATATGGTGGTACAAATATTTTAAATTGGATAAACCATATTCCGTTAATTATAATTTAATGTAATTAAAAAGTGGAAATTGATACTGCTCAACTAAAAACTTTGACAAGCTGCTAATAGATGTCCGAAATTTATTATATATATTTCAGCCATTTAGGCTATATATAAGAAGATTGCATTGTTTAGTAATAAAATTACTAATCTACAATAATTTTCTTAAGCTATTACTACAAAATAAATGGGATGATGCTGAAGTTGCATTCGGTAAAAGAAAATTTTAAAATGTTTTAAGCATTTTTTATTTATTAAATAAGATTTTATAGTAGCACATACAAAATATCTATAATCTTCTACATAATACATTTGTCGTTTAATATTTATATAAATGGAGCTATTTACACACAAGAACAGAATCAATTCGCGAGAGGAGTCGCATGGCAGTCGAGATGGCCTTAAAATAATTACAAAAGAAAACAAACAAATAAAAAACTGAGATCTGGAGGGAACCTCTTACAGTATATATCTTCTATCTATAAATTTATGCACAAATATGTATATATATATAAAAATATAAATAATTACAATATATATATTTCAATTAGGTTGAAAACAAAACAAACGAAAAATTATAAAAAAAAACTTTAAATTACTAATAATAATATTTAATTAATTAATTTTTATACACGCGTTCTCATGTTTAAAGCCTTCATTGCTATTGCTCTTGAAACTTAATATTTTCTATCTCTTAGTATCACAATATACATTTTTATTTAATCATAGTTTTCTCATTTTCTATTTTATACTTTCTTCAATTTATATAATAATAATATTGTACTTTTAAATGTTAAGTTTTATTGGATCATTTGTAAGTATCGATTTTCCTCTAGAAGCGAGCTCAAGGATGAGGTCATGTCGTTGATGATCATGTTGGAACTCGTGGTTTCCGCGCATTTCGCCAGAGGATGCGTACTGCTGGTTACCATTTCGTTGGTGTTGCCCACCCACGACTGGCAATTCTGCACGTATTCGAGCGTCCTCTGATAGGTGTCCTGCCGCATGCCGAGAGGTTGCTGCTGAGCCGATTGGTTCTGCTGCTGTTGAGTTGCCGCCGCAGATGTTGCAACTATTCCCGGGCTCATCTGTGATTGCGAGATGTCTTTGCATTGAATCTCTGATGGTGGAGGATTGCTGAAGCACTTCTGGTTGTTGTACATTTGGTTTTGCTTATTGCAAGTGCAGCTATTGCACTGCTGCTGAGGATAGGGCGGACGGAAGCAGTTCTGCTGGTCGTAGTGCGAGCAGGGCCTGGACAACTGCGCCTGCTGCGGTTGATTGATCATTTGATCGTTGGGGGCTTGAGCCGCAACCTGAGGAGAGGTCATGGGTTCGACGATGGTCGGGGCACAGTTGAAGTTCGAAGGATAGTTGGGATTGGGACAGTAATTGGCGTTCTTTATGTTCGCACAGTAACCATTCTGCTTGTTGCATACTTGGTAGTTGCCGTTTCCTTGCATCGCCGAAGGTCCAGATCCCTGGTATCCGTTATAATCGACGTGGTGAGCGTTGCGCGATTGACACACTGTTGCTCCTCCTCCTCCTGTTTGATTCTGGCACATTTTGTCCCATGTGTTCTGCACGTAGCACGAAGAGTTGTTATGGTTGGGCTGATTGACCGTGTAGCAGTTTTGCGGCATGTAAATGTTGCAGTTCTGCGGATTCGGGCTGGGCATCTGGTGGACTGGCGATTTGATCATCTGCGCGTTTGTCCCTGGAGACATCATCATCTGCTGCGAATGGCACCTCACGGACATCGGCGAATGCACCATCTGATTGATGTTCGAAGCTGGTGATGCGGCGACGCTAGGCGCCGGCGACATCAACGGATTCTGGATCTGAGTCTGGTGGTAATTGGAGGAAGGTGAATGCATCATCTGGTTGAATGTGGATGCTGGGGAGTGCATCATTTGGTTCATGTTCTGATTCACCGGGGAATGCATCATTTGGTTTAAATTGGAGGCAGGCGAATGCAGCATCTGATTCGAAGCGGGTGAAAGCACGTTGGTGTTAATGGGAAAACTGTGAGGAATTTGGTTGGGCGATGGAACGCTCGCTTTATCGTTCCACTGCATGTTGAAGTCGGTGTTCTGAGTGTCCGCTACCTGGTTAAGGTAGTGCATCATCTCGTCAGGAATCACAAGCTTATTTTCAACCATTTCGCCTTCTCCAACTTCGTCCAGAACGACAGCCTGATTTGGATGAAGCTCCGTGCAGCTTCCCTTCAACGGGGATAGAGTCACGGATGCCGGCCTTGGCGGAGGACTCTTCCTGTCCGTCAAGGTGTGACAGGGCTCCGACATTCTTCTGGTATCCGTGCTGTTATTGGTCGCAGTGGATTGCCGTACGGTCGACGCTAAATCCGTCGACATCCAGGACTGCTGCAAAGCTGCTTGCTGAAGAGATACATTCTGAGTCTGCAAGTAGAAACAAATTATTCATATTAATAGAAAATTCAGTATTTGCATGAAGTTTGAATGTTTAGTTTTAAGAGTTAAAAAAATAACAAATACCTGCAGGACCAAATTACTTTGGTTGGTTTTATTTGTCGACTGCAATCTTTGCAATTGTCCGGCAAGGAGGTGCGAGGGTGGCGGAGGCGGTATAGAGTGTCCTCCTGCTGATCCTGCTCCACCACCACCTACTCCACCACCGCCGCTTCCTCCTCCATTGGTGGCCGTGGATAGTTGACTGGACCTTCTCGAACTTCCCGCAGATATCGGATCGTAAAATGATCCGGGTGCGGCAGCAGCTGTTCTCATGCTCGATGCCTGCAAATAATATATCCGAATTAATATCATCATTTCTCAAACAAAACATTAATCTATCTATTACCTGAGAGGCGAGGCTGCTCTTTCGACTCATATCCGCGCTCTTCATGCTTCCATAGTAAGAGCTCACCGTAGAGTTGCTGTCCCTCCTGATCTGAGCCTGGGTGAGTGGTTGCAATCTGGCCTGCAGATCTGTCAGCTGCGTCTTGGTTTGAGGGCCGTTAGTGATGCCACCCTCGACCTTAAGATCGGTTATCCTGCGATTGATCTCCGTCATTCCCAAGGTCTTCCTTTGAATGGTCGGAGGAAGCGTTTGCAGATTTGACTTGGCCAAAAGCTTAGGCCTCAGTCTGTTCCTCAACGACCTATCCTGCACTGCAATTCCGCCTCCTCTCTCGTTGCCGATCTGCACCATGGCTCTGATGACAACTGGCAAATCGTCAATCTAAGAAACAAGAACAAGAAATTGAATAACAATTCTCCAAGAATCAACAATCGATCGACGAATTACCTCCAAACCGCCATCTGAATCGTAAGGCCAAGCAGGATCGTCCATATTCCTCCTGACATTACCCGCTACATCCGCCGGAAACTCATCTTGAAATCCGCCTCCGGCCAATTGCGTAGCTCCCAGAGGACTTCCCTGCTGCTGGTGTCCAGGAGAATTGACGTCCGACTGCCAAACAAATAATAAATTAAATCCACGTTCGCTTGTTACCATATTTACAAGAATTACCTCAGACTTGATGCTCGGACTGCTGAGACTAGCTGTTTTATGGCTGTGCATGTCTTCGCTCCTCGGACTGGAGTCCAGACCTGTGGGACTATCATCAGGTCCGCCCTCGTTGATGCCCTTATGTTTCTTCGTAGCGTAGAATTCCGCACCGTGCACAGTCTTCACGTGTTTCCTCAGAGAACTCGGATCCGTGTATCGTTTTGTACAACCAGGCGCTTTACACACATAAGGTTTCTATTAAAAAAAAACATCAAAAATATTAAAATTTAAAAACTATAAAAAATTTAAAATAAAAATAAACAATTATTTATGAATATATATATATATATTATATACTTACAATAATTTCCAAAACATAAGAAAGCATTAGTTTTGTACAATAGATTAGATTTAATAATTTAAATAATTATCAATAATTGCGTATGTTGCAAGTCATATTTACCTCATTGCTGTGGGTTCGATTTTGATGTTTCGCTCTGTCCGAGGCGTTGCTAAAAGCCTTCGAACATCCAGGATATTCGCAGGTGTAGGGTTTTTCTCCAGTATGAGATCGAAGATGGGTCTTCAGGTTTTCCAATCTTGAATACGCTTTGATGCATCCCTCAAACTGTAAAATAACATTGCATAAATTACAGCTACATCAATAATTTGTACCAGTTAGTAAATCGAGAGAATAAAGCTTGATTGCAATTGGAACGTACCGTGCATTTGTGGGGTTTTTCACCAGTGTGTCTTCGCATGTGCACGACGAGCATGTACTGAGCTTTGAAGGGTTTTTCGGCGCGCGAGCAGCCCTCCCATCGACACACAAAGGATTTTTTGTTGGCGTGTATGTGGTCATTGTTGATGTGCTGCAATGTGAATAGAATGGAACGTTAATCACGATCCGATGGATGTAATTTTTGTTGTATGCATACTTTGACTAAATCATCTTGAGTGGGGAACTCTGTGCCGCATTCCCGCCAATGGCAATTTGTTTCGATAAAGTCTCCTGGTTCGTCCTTTAGGTCGGCCGGATCCTGGGGCTCGCTATTGTTGGCTGTCAGGTTGCATGGATGATTGGGGAGCGGTTCTTTCTTGATACGGGCCTTCCGCGAGGCAGCGCCGCCTCCATCGTCCACCGTGATGACGGCTCCAACCGCGTCCGACTTCTTTCTGTAATCGGCCTTGGAGTTGTGCGCGTTGTGGGAGGCCGAAGAGGAGACGTGCAGTGGATGATGGCCGAGGGAGTACATGGGATGAGGGGGCGTCGGGGCTGGTGGCAGCGGCAGAAGGGAGCCTGCGCTGCGCATGAGATGAGCTTGGAGCTGCTGAAGATGAACACCCGGATGGACGCTGAGGGCCGGACTGAGGGCCCCAGCTGAGAGATGGCCATAGCTGCCGCTCGCGCTGGAAGACCTCGAGCCGTTCACGATCGAAGCCAAAGAGTTTGGCGAGAATCGGATCATCGAGTTGATGTCGAAGGAGTCGGAATAGGGCGACGAGGAGAGGGCCCTCTTCCTCGACTGCCTGATGCTTCCGGGCCTCGGACTGTTCAACCTAGACCCATCTATGCTGAAATGGTACTCGCTGCTCGCCAACGTCGAAGCCGGATGAAGTTCCGTCAGCCCTCGAGCGCTCAGATACTCCGGAGATAATCCCAATCCTGCAACAATTCAGACACAATAATTAAAAAAAATGCAGATTCGACAACTAACATAATTGAATTACTACTGGTGTGCATTGTCGGTAAGAAACTTGAAGTATAAACATCTTCTATGCTTCAAATCAGAGTGCGCAATTAGTGCAAGAAGTTGTGGACTTCAGCAATGAGGCGTCGATGGTGACTGGAAACTAATTTTACCGCAGTTTTTATTTCCGCGGCCGACGATAATTAAATCTTTCAGTCAACTTTAAAGTTGCCTTTTAGCGCGCACTAAAAGCGCGTTCGAAAATAACGCAACGAAGGAAACGACGTTTCCGCAGGGCGCGACGACACGAATGACGGAGATAGTGAGAGAGAGAGAGAGCAAGAACAGACACCGGAGAGCAATAAAAAGCACGAAAATATCCGCATCGGAAATGCCATCATCTCGCAGTTAGTTGCCTGCAATAGAACCACCGAATGGCATCTGCAACAGCGGCAGCAGAAACAAAAGATGAAACAGAAGCAGAAACAGCAGCTTTCCTGAAGGAATCGAATCGCTAAATTAACTGTTTTTCCGGTGACCGGCGCGTTTATCTGTTCGTCGTAAGCTCACGGACAAAAGTCAATTAGGATTGCCGCGGCTGCAATTAAAAGTAATTATTAATAAACGGAAGAAATGTGGCGCTCGTTATTCGCCGGTTGGCAATTAGCGAAGAATTCTTTCTGTCTTCCTTTCGGTATATTGGAAATATCGACGATCTCCTCCTATCCGCTCTCTCTACTCGCTCACATCCCATTAAGTTATTTTGAAATTACCTTTCGCAAATACTTGCAACGAGACAGTCTTCAACCGAAGCAGAAGCAGCAGCAGCAGCAACAACAGCAACCACACAATATGCTCGTAAAACTTTTGTTGGCATTTTCATTATTTCTGTTAATAGAAACATATTGTTTAAAACTAAAACACTTTCTTTTGCAAATATTAGTTTAGTAAATCTAATTGTTCATTTAATGTTAAAACCTTGTTACCAAGAGCAAATTTAATTGATGAAGAATTATGGTATTATTTTAGGTTTCCTTCTATTCATAAAATAAGAATTGTTTGTTGGGTTGGATGTTTGGTTGTTTTGTTAGAGGGAAAGGCGTAGTAGTAATTTCACTGGAGTTTGGAAGCGGCGAAAGATATTAGTTCTCGTCCTCGTTTAGGTGGAAACGGTTTTATATATTTATTTGGACGATCGGACATATGCATGACGTATGTCTTGAGCGCCGAATGTTTAAAATTAAACCCCAGAACCGTCTCCGTCTCGGCCAGAGCCAAAGAAGCCAAAGCCTGCTCGTGCACGAACTGAAAATAGCGAGAGGGCAACGGTTCATTAAGTAAATCGTCAAGAATTCCAGCACTTACCTACATCTGTTTCTAATGAACTCCGCCACTGTTCTGTTCCTCTACCTTCTCCTCTCCACATTTTATCGCGTTACGAACGTGAACACGTCGAGAAGAAGATCATCTCTTCCCAATTCGGAAATGAACATTTGCAAATGACGAGACGAAGAATGGAGTTAATGATGAAGGAAGTTTTTCGAGAATTTGCGTTCGCGACAAAAGTGTGTAGTGTGTAGGTGGGGAAGAAAAGGAAGATGAAAAAAAGAGGGGAATCCAGAGATTCGTTCGGGGCGCCGGAAACGAAAATAAACACGTTGGTCATGTAGAAATAAACGGAACGGCGCGCGGGATAATAAATATAGAATGCAAGATAAATAAATCATTAAAGGCGCTCGCTGAAAACCGATGCCTTCTTCTCATCATCCGCACAACAGCAACAACAACAACAGAAGATGAAGAAAAAAAGAGCAAAATCTGTTCCAAAGAAGGAGGAAGCGCATTCTCGTTTCTCATTATTTTCTTTTACTCTTCCGATTTACCATTCTGCTCTTTCTTCATTCCCCACGGTTTGGAATTTTATGGTATTATAGAGAGACAGAGAGAGAAAATGAAATGTGCGTAGAGGGTGTGTGTGTGTGAGAGAGAGGGGTGTACGTGCGGCGATAAGGAGAGGACCGAAGGAGTTAAAAGCTCTTTTATATATACATATACTTCTACTTCTTCGGGTTCGGGTCATAAATGTCGGCATGTTATTTTTTATCGTCGTCCTGTTCGATATTTTAATATCTAATAAAATGACACAACATTCTCTCAGCTTGATATTCCAAACATGGCCGGATCACATAAACTATCCACTTTATTGGATGCATTTCTAACATTATTATTACTGCGACGCTACACACACCGTTTCGATCTCGGCCGAGGAAAGAGTATAAAAGAACAAGAAAGAGATTTTCAGGTAAATGATCTCCGATCTTCGAATCGGAGACCCACTCGCACCATAATGATGATGGTGAAGAATCGAGGGGGTTCTTTTGTTTCGCGCTCGCCCGCATCCCGCTCTTCGGATTACAGGATGTTACCACTTTGCTAGCCAGCCAGCCAGGGCCCTTCTTGCAGCAAAACAATATTATTTCAGGGTTCGTGTCTGAACGTCTCGGAAATCGTCCACACACACACATATCAACTACACGTGTCCCTTCTAATTAAAGACCGTGTACGAGATGCACAGAAGAAGAAAAATGAAAGAGGAAAATCTTCCTGACATTGCCCATATGCCAACGCCAATAATGCTAACGCTTTTAGAACATTGACATACATTAAACTCAATCTAATTTAAATAGAACTCAAACTTCCCAACCAAAAACTTTCATCATTATGTCAAAAAACCTTTCCAACAAGACATTTAAATTTATAATTTATAAAAATATTACAAATCATCAAGAATTATTACAATTCAATTGTATATTGAAAATTCTCAGTACCGACGTTTTTTTAGTAATTTTAAATGAATAAATGATGAAGTCATTAAAGAATTTAAGATTTACTGTAGAACCGGAATTTCAATGTTTTTCCCAAAGCAATTTTCATCAATGCATTTGATAACAAAAGAAAGAAAAAACGGTAAATAAGTGCAGTATCTAAACCGTTTCCAAAGTGGTGCACTTAACGAGTAGCGTGATTCACAACGTCTGCTCAGTAATTTAACATAACATTATCAGCAATTTAGCATCGCATTATTAGTAATTTAGCATTAGATTATTGGTAATTTACTATTAGATTAGATGGTAATTTAACATTAGATTATATAGCCTCGTACATTTAACGTGATCAAAAATTGAGATTTTTTCAGTTAAATTTACAGTTTCTAAATTAGCGTGCTTAATGAGATTCGCATATTTTTCATTACTGTTGAAATTCTTACCGTGAATTGAGTTGGCGGTCGAATGTTGTAGAGAGTAGAGGTACTCCATGTGGGGTGGAAGGCGGTAGGCAGGGTGCAGTTCCCTTCCGAGAAGTTGGAGGCCACCGCCGGGACTGCCGCTGACCCTAGAAAAGACAAAATAACGCAATTAGAAATCGATGTTGCGCAATGCCTGTTCGAAACAAAAAAAAATAACTGCAACATCAAGAAGGAAATTTATATATATCATACATGTATCATTTATTTATTTGGATCATTAATCCTCGTTATCGTTTTTTTTATCAGGGCCGAGCCTATGTGGACTCTCTCTATGCATTATTTGCTCTTGGCTAAGACATTGATGGAGACAGAAAGAGAGATAAAGAGAGGCTTGGAAAGGTAAGAGGAAGAAGAAGGTGGTGCGATTTTCGTACGCCCCAGTTGGTTCATAGTTTATCGCGGATTTCAATGTTCAATGCTCCACATTGTAATCCGACACCCTGCGCGATCTATCCTTCGGATCTGGCCATCATCATCATCATGCATCCATGGATGGGCGCAATCGAAACGCGATTTATTGGCGAGCGCGACTTAATTTTATGCACGGCCTCGAGAGATAAACTCGGGCCAGTTAACAACGTACGTACATAGACATACCATCATTACCTCTTCTACATCTTCGCTCTTTCCTTTACTTTTCTTTTTAGTTTTTATTATCAGCAATTTATTTCATTTCCAGTATTTTATTCTATCTCTCTTTCTCTTAATCTCTTTCACACGAACTTAAGAAGAATACAAGAAACGCATCTTCTTTATATATATATATTTTACGGCGACCAGTTTAATTAAGCAATTAGTTTTTCTTTTTCGTATCGAAAATCCATTTACATTCATATTAATGCTAAATCGAAAAATATCATTACGTTGGATTTATTGGACGTCAGAGTAAATTGAAAAAAAAAAATAAAGATGCTTTGCAAAAAAATAATACTAAATTGAGACGTAAAAATTCCAAGGAGATTTGTTTTTTAGTTAGGAGTTTCTCGCGTGTCTTATGATTATTACCTTTGCAGAGCAATGTATTATTAGACCCACATTATATTTAACAACAACAACTCCAAAATCGTCGCAAGAACAAGGACAACAAACAAACCAATTTCTATTTGAGGGAAGAAAGAAAGAGGAATCTACCTGTTCGTTGCGCAACCCTCGAGAGGACTGCGATGGTAATCTTTACTGGTTGTTTTCTCTCTTTTTTTTTATTTCTAGGGTGTAGGAGTAAAGAAGATTGTCAAGCGTAAATCAATTATCGTTTAAGAGAAAGGTGTGCGAGAGAGCGGCGTCTGGAAATTTGAATAGTCTCTCCAATCGTTACAGTTACGTTTCGAAATGTAATAACAATAAAATCCTCTGCGCGCCCACGTCGAGCGGACGAATGGACGAGATAAAAAAAAAAGTAAATAAAGAGTGGACGTTCGATTTATGTCGCATCCGAGGATAAAAATTGAAGAAGTGAAAATAAAAATCTCGATTTTTTCCATCGTCTTCGTTTCCTTCTTCGGGTTGGAGTTGGTTGGTTATTCAAATCGGGATTAATTAAAATAGAAATTGTGAGCGCACTTTGTGGTCACTCTCGCAGGAGTAATTTAAATTAATTAATATACGACACGACCGTCGTCCGTCCTCCTCTGCGACGAAGCAAAAGATACGTTCTTTGGCTTTGTCTGTTTGTCCAAGGCCCGGCTATCGTTATACATATTCAAATGCACGTCTCGGACCGATTTGCATAGAACACGTCGTCCCTAAGAGAAGGCGTGGGGAACGAGAAATTCTACTCCTCCATTTTTTTTCTTCTTCTCTTCTCTTCTCTTCTTCTGTTTTGTTCTTCGCTTCTTAGTCGTTGTCGTCGTTCTTCCTTTTAACATCCTCCAGCACTTTGTCAACTCTTCGAAGGCCTGAGGGAACGTCGGGCGCGAATTAGTTTTCTCGCTTTTCTTAGCTTCTTTCTCTCAGCTATTTACTTATTTAGTTTTGGTCGATTTGGAAAGTTCCGAGAAAAGTGTAACACAATCGTGTGTCGGTCGGTAGTCGGAAATCTAGTTTACAAGTCGGCCGAGTTTATAGGCATTTCTTAAAGGCTGAACGGCGCGAGATAGTCGCAGTAATTGGCAGGACTATGCACACTGTCCACGAGTGCATAAGACTCTCTCCAATCTCCCGCTTCCAATCGTTGAATTAAATATTCATGAATGGAGACATACACACATGCAGAGAAGATCACACGTTCGACTGTCCTCGTTACATCCACAACCCCTCCAATAAGAAAGAAAAGAAAAATACTGAATCGAATAAAATTAACAACAGCCCTGGGAAAACCGGCTTAATTAAACAAAGCAATTTCAGAAAATTCAATACTTTTGCTTTTTAAGAGTAAAATAAGTTATTGGCAACGAACTTAAAAAAAATATATTAAAAATTTAGTTCTTGTCGATTTTTTCCAATTTTAAAGCATCAATTTGGTTTTTAGAATTAAAACTATTAAAAATGAAATGAGTATATTTGCGCATGTAATTACTTCTTTTGAATAATTGGTAAGAACTCGCTCAAATTACATGCATTAAAGTTAAACTCGTTAATTTTCGAATTGAAAGGTAAAAGGAGAATAAATGAAGTGTAATTTCGAGTAATGCAGGTTCTCTGCTGACTGAGTGATTGGTCTGATTGTATGGATCGGGGGGATTGTTGTTTCTTTTCTTCTTTGTTTTGTTTGAAGGCGGCGCGCGGCGCGCTCTCAACCTGATGTTTGCATTGAGGCGCTAAATCGCCGTAATGCAAGAAGGTTTACGAGTTTTGAAATTGAAATCAGGTGTGCAGTGTTGGGAGCCGATGAAATGCGAGGGCAGTAAATAACAGTGAACAAATAATAACGTCGGCAATATATCGCTCGGAGTTTTAACACTTTTGTCTTCGTCCACGTTTCCACCAATATAAATCTATTAATTGTATTATATGGGGCGAGGGAGTAGAGGGCGAGGAGTTGCGAAAGAGCGGATTGTCGTCGCCCACGGAGGTTTGCAACAGCCGCCCCCGCATCGAGTCCAAATGTCAACGCGGTAATGCGGAGCGACGGAATCGGAAGTCGCGGATAAATCATGCGGGACTTTGAACGTAAATCATGCGTTATTGATTCGGTGCTCTGGGTGTTCTTTTATGGTCTCCTCTCTTAGTCTATTTTTTTTTCCTTTCGTTTCACTACTCCCCGAATAAATTATAACATTAAGAAAGCAATCAGGCAATATTTACGGGAGGGACTACTACGACGACGACGACGACGAAGAAGACGAGGACTACGACGATGGAGAGGAGATCGGATGAGATCAGAGTCCACTAACTAGCTGAACATGTAAACTAAGCTGTGAACGATGCGAACGGAGCACGGTCACGCAGCGGACCAGAGGACTTCTTCAGCTGTTGGTGAGACGATGATCAACGGATGATACATTCTGGACCGTTGTAATCCCATCAGATATGGACCTCTCGGGTATGCCAATTAAGAGCGAGCCTACCCTCACCGGCACCCTCCCCGTCGCCGCATTTCGGTTCACGTGACCGTAGGTGTTAATAGGCCTTATCCTCTCGTCCTTCTGCGTGCATCTCATCCTCCTCCGCCTCTTCCTTCAGCTCTTCTCTTTTTCCCGCCCCATCCCAATTTCAATTATAATCTCAAACACCAAACTCTGAGCATCATAAAGAGTCCACCTTTTCAATTAAAGCATAATGTACTTTCTATAATAATTAACAGCAGACAAATCAAATTCTGGCGGCACCAGAACCATTTTTATGCAATTAAATAAAACAAATTGACAAAAATTGTTGTTGAATAAATCAAAATCGATGATTTTGTAGGATTTAATAAAAACATTTAAATAAATAATTATAGTTGTTTGTCTGTTGCAATGTCCTCCAATTAATTTGACCGTCCTTTCTTCGAGCCGTGAGAAAGAAAAACCCGAGGTCCGCTGCTCGATAATCCGCACTTCATCATCCCCCCATCAGCTTCATTATCCATGCGACACTCCGGAATTAATCTTCGGACGCTAACGCGAACGACGACACTTAATACTCTCTCTCTTATTCTCTCCATCTTCATTTATTTATCCCGCTTCTTCTAAAACAAATTGTGTCCGCCTGATATTTATTGCCGCGATCAATCAGCTCTTTCCGTTTTCCCTCCATTTTTCTATTATTTCTTTTTGTATCCTTATCTGCGTTCATTACAATTATTAGTCTTACTCAAGATTATAACCGAAAGCCCTTCATCCTCCTCCTTCCAACTTTATCCTCTTCGGTCTTTCGCCCGTTTACCTGCGACAGTTTTTACCCGTAATCTACATCCATGCGCATTCCAATTAAAACGGGGACCTAATTAGTCAAACGTCACCACGAATAATAAGACGTCCTATCGGAGAGACCAAGACCAAGATAGATCGAACGTCGATAAAGAAGGCTGCAATCAATAGCTTTTTGAATGCTATTACTACTTGGAGATTTTCTTGTTGCAAATGTGAGATTGTACGGATGTTTTAGGCTTGTTTAAAAGGACCATGGGAGTCGTAAAGTTCGGTCGTTGTTGTTGGCGGCGGCGATGAGGAATGAAGATGTGTGAATTGCTTTGCGTCCTTTGTTTCGTCCGGTTATATTCCTTTTTATTTCGGGTGAAATATTTAACCGTGGGCAGCGTCGGAGGGGGTGGAGGTGGTGGAGGAGAGGCGTGGGCGCGAGAGCGAACCTCACATACCACCTGCCGATAAAGGATATTGTGTTTGCTCTTAAGCAAAGAGTCCTGCCTGCACCGATACAATCTATATACGCGAGAGTATGTGTTGTGTCTGCATGTGTGTTGCAGAATACACACACACACACACACACATACATGAGAGGAGACCTTCCATTTCGCGTAAACACGTCCCGTGTTCTCTTTATTTATGCCCGCACTCCCAGAAGAGCACAGAGCACATTGGAGAAGACTGGATAAAGACAGAAAAACAGAGAGAGAGCAAGAAGGACATTCTTATTTAAGATATCACACACTGCATACCACCATTCGCGGACCGGACTCACTCTGAATGAGTATTATTTATAAGCCCATTGTGCGCTCCTTTGACAATTATTCGGAACACTTCGATCGCGCATTACAACTCCCAGATAAGACATCTCTATTTCAAAACGTACTGCTGGTGCTGCCGTTGCCGCTCGCAGGACGAAAGGAATACGCTCGAAGAACACATGGAAACACCACTCCCGATCGTAATTACCTATACACGTCTTTCATCTTTCGAATAGAAACTGGATTAATATCAAATTGAGATTTGTAAATATTAAAAAATAGTTTACAAACAGTTTAACGTCCAATAAGTTGCCTCTATACATTGGTGTGACTTTTAAGCTTTTACTTATTGTATTATGTATATAGAAAGTATATTCGATGGAATTAATTTGTTACCCAAAATGAAGATTTCAATTTTAGAGTGAATATCTCGATGGAAATCAAGATAAGACATCTTAATTAGAGGCTGCAGATCGATTTTATTTTATTTTTGATATTCTTTGTTAGCATACGGTGGTATTGGCCGCACCTTCAATTATCTAATAACAATTTATATATAAAAATCGTTTAATAAGCTGTGGGAGCGAGCGAACGATAGAGGATAGTTGCCACTCTGTTGGTGGTGGTGATGGTCGTGTTGTTGTTGGTTGTTGGTGGTGCATAAGAATTTCATAAGCCCAGATCGGATATCAGTGGGGCGGGCCAATGCGTAAGATGATAAACGACTTTATTATGCCCCTTCGCGAGAGAGAACCGGATTTTGTAACTTCATCATCATTTAAACCTCGCCTCCATTTCGGGTCAGGGGACCGCCGGATCGCCGCTGAAGAGGAATGAAGAGTAAAGAAGAGAAGCGCTGGAGAATCGAAGCGAAGAAGAGAAGAGTTGTGTGTGCATGCGTATGTGCGTGTGTGAGATAGAGAGAGAGAGAAGAGGAGGAGCAGCAGCAGGAAAAATTTGTCTTGTCTTACTTTTTCGGGTTGCCCGTCTGGCTCGGCGTTCGGGTTCCTCCTCCACCTCTTCCTCCTCCCTCTCTTCTTTGCGGAGCAAAACTCGCGTTCTCTTCGTTATCACAGCATATCACACTGGCATCATTCCAATATTGTGTCATACACGCGGTGGAGGAGGAACATGAATTGACAATCACGAGCGATTTCTTAGAAGTTTGTTTCTTGTTTAGCGTTTGACGAATACGCGAACCGGAGGGTCAAGGAATGCCATCACCAAAGGCAAGAGCACGCACGAAGCACCCTGAAGATGACGGTGATGATGATGATGATATGGACTGCTGCTGCTTGCTGAGAGTATGAAGACGATGAGGACGACGACGACGGAGACGATGTACGACGAGAAGAAGGAGACGATACGAATCGCGTGTAGTAAGATGTAGAGAGTCTGAAGTCAAACTGAAGTCCAAGGCGAGTCGAACGGGCGGGGAGGCCGACCACCCAAGCCGATAGACCAATCTCTGCACAGAATGTCTTATTCTCGGACCGACAATATAATAAAACACAATCACGACGAAATAAGACCGCGGAGGATGATTGAGCTGTGACTGCCTCGGGCTGCCAAGATGGCGTTACCACCTTGCACACACTCTTCATCTCTTCTGTTCTCTTGCTCTCGTCGCCCTCGATCGCTCCACCTCGCAATTTCGGTAACAGCTGGAATTATTAGCATCATCATCATCTTCAACAGCAATATCGTCCTCATGCTGTTAATCTCTTTCACATTCACATCGTCATCATCACCATCATCATAGTTGCACACCCTCGAAGATGTGTGCACCACCGAAACCATCATCATCACCATCACCTGTGTTGTACAAACAACTTAAAGGCTGCGCAAATAAAAGGAGCGCGAGTGCAGCGAGCGCAAAACTGGATTTCGTTGCTGGTCGAAGAAGAGGGCTCCTCTCAGACCGGCCCAAAATGCAAATCCCGAAAAGGAACAATTCCAACATTGTGCCTTCCTTTAAGTACGCATACTTTTTTTAATTACGTTCTTTATTCTCTCTTTCTGCAATCTCCATCTCCAGAATATTTCTTAATAGACGTCACCAGAATGTTGAATTTCCTAGCTATGACCGATAAATAATTTGTATTTAATAAAATAAAAAGATAAATATTACGAATAACAAGAAAATAAAATTTACAACATTATGCTTTTCAGTTTCACTCTTCTAAACTGTAACTTAATATCATATCACCAGTTTGTAACTAATACTAATAATTAGTCTTAATTTTTATGGAATATCATCATTCATGAAGACATATTATGTAAATTATAATATCACTTGACTTGAACTTTTAAAGTTTACTTTTACCGTAGTAATACTAACACGTTTTTTCTAACACCTTAATTTGTATAGTCTTATTCTTTATGTACATCATTAACAGATGTTATGTAAATTAACATATTACTACTTGTCTTCGAGCTCGTGAAGAAGTGATTTTACTAATTCTGATAGAACGAAGAAGTGACGCATGCAAGACCAATCCTTTTGCTTGCATTATTATTATTATATTTTTTGGGTAGATGAAACGAGCAGACTGAAAAACCGAACTTGTCTTAAAAGCGAGGAACGGGTGGAGAGGACGTGGAGGACGGAGGAGGCCGCAGTGAAATGAAGTATGAGAAAACAAAATTGCCGCAATTATGGGTTTTGGATCGTGGTTCGAGACCGCCCATGTAACCACAGCTTAGGGGATTCAACGAAACCGAGAGCTCATTTCTTCTTCATATCTCAATTACTATATTATGCACACTCGGCCTGCGTCCACCAGAGACTGCGCGCACACACACACACTGATTTCTTGGTCTCTCTCCATCTTTCATTTATGCATCTAAATAAGAAAGAAAGAAAAATAAATAAACCGCAAAACTAAATTTTCGCTCGAAATCATTCCACAATTAAATCCTCTCTTGCGAGAACAGCTCCAACCGAAACAAAACGAAAAGAGAACACGTACTTAAAAATAATACTTTACTCGGAGGATGAGGAAGAACGGTTTAAATGATAGCTACCTTCGAATCCAGCGAGTACACACACAAACGTCTCGCGGTTAATAACACATCAGATGAAACGTCTAAATTTCGTTGTTTCGTTACGGCCAACTCGATTAAAAGAAAAACAAAACTTTTTCTTGATGGAGAGACGTTTCCAAATGAAGACATTTATCAAGAGAGCAGCGAAAAGCAAATAAAACAACTTTGAATGGCCGCAGGCTGAACTGCAAAAAAAACTACAATAAACGACTTTGGTGGGCGTCTAACTGTCTCGTTTGCTTGAACACAACTAACAATATCAAAAAACTGAAAGTCGCCTGCTGTCTGTTTTTTAAATCACTCGATTAAAAGTTGTAAACAAAATGTAAAAATATTGCATTTGAATAACGGCACTATGTTTTTGTTTTTTAAATTGCTCGATTAAACAATTGTTGACTGATAAATTAGAGATGCAAGGGGATAGCTGAAATTGTAGTTGTTGTGGTTACAAAGTTGCCATCGATGGTATTGTTTGATATAATGTTTTTGTTGTAACAGCGTGCATAGCGTGGTGAAATTTTCGGAGCGTGCGACGATGAGTAAGACGTCGTAAATAGCAATTAAATAATCAAAACCGAAAACGGGTCTGTGGTTGCTGCTATAAGACAAAAGAACTAACGGAGAGACGACGACTACTGTAATTGAAATGTGTCGATGCTGCCATGTAAGGTGGAGGAATAATTATGGCATTGTCATGGGTGTCGCGTCCAGGCCATATCTTCTGAGTTTACGTAACGCTGATTACGATCTTATCTAGCATGCAGATCGCGTCGCGCCTTTTGTTTCTTTTTTTGTTTTATGATTATTATTATTATTGTGATTATTCGTCTCGGAGCTCGCGCGCGCCGGGAAATTTGAAAATGCGCCCCATTTATCGTCGGCGGCACGTCCGCGCGATTTGCATATAAAGCGTTTCCTCGTTTCGACCATTTTCCATATTCCATTTCCATCATTTGCATTTCCGAATCCGACGACGACGATGTTATTGTTTGTTGTTCGTCATTTAGTCGTGTGGATTTTTGGTCTCTCGAAAGGAGTATACACGCTCGAGGGCAATTTTCCTTTATGATTGAGTAATTATTAAATACATCTCAATCACGAGGCATAAAACGTGCACGAACCCAAAGAAGAAGACGGGGCCGTTCCTCCGCCCTCCGCTCGAGACACACGCACTCCGCTCTCTCGAAAAGAGGAATTTCAACTCTCCTCTCCGACTCTTCAATCCGCCGCGGACGAAACAGAGATGCAACAAATGGATGAAAGAAGAGAAGAGGAGAGACCGTGAGATGGACAACGCGATGCGAGAGTAAAAGAAAGATGATATAAATTGAGAATGCATGTGTGTGTGCGCGTGTAAGAGAAAGATAGTGAAAAAGAGCTCAGCTCCGACCGGCAGATTACAACTCAGCTGAAGAAGATTTATATTTATTGAAAACCGAACAAATTGAGGACTTTTTGGCGAGAGGGTAATGAGCTGCAACCACCTGCTAGCTTTATACAATCAGGACTCGTCGCGATAAATCAAAACGATCTCCTCTCCTACGTTCCACAGCAAAACACAAAATATTAATACAATAATAAGCATTAAACGGCACACTCTCTGATTGCGCTCACAGCAAAACCACTATATTCGTTAGTAGTTAGAGTCATAAATTTATTGGAATCCACTTGCAAGTACTAACTTTTATATACTTTGCTACTAACTTGATGAACGCAAATTGAGTATATTTTGGAGAAATGAAAGTGGTCTGAAGAAACAGATTATAAATTGCGTTTTGAGGAAGTCAAATGTATGTTTAATGTGAGCGGTAGATGCACGAGGATTTGAAGTGAGTTCGAAATTGAATAATTGAAGTGGTGGACCGAGTAAGATATCTGCTTAAAATTCATGCGTCGCCCGGTGGTAATCCGAGACGAAGACCCGATGGCAGAGGTGGAGGAGCGGTCCAAAACGGGTATTCACACACACGTGTCATATAAAGCAGACTCTCTTCTTCTGCTGCTGCTGCTGCCGTTGTTGTTGTTGTTGTTGTTACTGTTACGACGAAGCACAAGAACCGAAAGAGGCAAGAGGGCTTTGCTTCCCCCTTAGGGCACTCCTCTGAATTATTTATTAAGTGATTAATTCCACCGAAATAAATGAAAGGAGAAGAATAAGAAGAAGCAAAAAAGGCACAGCCCTCTTCTTTCCGGACGACTCCAGAGGGCCGAGGCGGAGAGACGATACCAGTTTTAATTGCATTTTCGACTACAAAAACGGATTTCAAAATAACGAGATATACATACACATTGTTTGTATGAGAGAGAGAGAGAGAGAGTGAGCGAAAGAGAAGTGGTATTATCGCGGTTTGCTCATGTTATTAAATTAAAATTACGAATTATTCACGGACCATAATCATCATCATCATCTTCGTCTCAGGCAACACTGGTAGCCATGGATAGATCTTTAGAAACAAAGAAGCAATTAAGTTATAACGAGTCAACAATAATAATAATGGAATAAAGAGAATGAGAAAGGGAGAGAGAGAGAGAGGAAGGGAGTCATCAAAGTTAACACGTTGTTATTACGGAGGACGCACATAAATGATCATTTCTTAAATTACCACCTCTCTCTTTTTCACTCGCACATACATTATTCTTCGTCTTCATCAACTAATGCTACCGAAATTAAATCGACTCAATCATAAAATAAATTGAGACAATCATTAAGGGAAACTTATTAAATAAATCGAATTAGCGTGCGACGCACGCGGAATTTGTTTAGGCTTACGTCAAGTGAAATAATGCAATTTTAATTTAATAAATTCAAGTGAATTTTCAATGTTGAAGTTGGTCCGAAATAATGATTGTATGATGCGGTGCGGATTAGCAGCGCGGTGCTGGGTAACCATCAATGCGGAATAGATGATGAGCGAGTTGGATTGAAAAATGAAGGATAAATTGTGTTACATTCTTGTTGAAAGTGAAGTGAAATAGCAGTTAATTACGTGGACTGTGCTGTTCGCATGATCGCACCGTAGAAAAGTAATCAGAAGCAAAAGCAGCAGCAACAGCGGCGGCGGCGGTGGCGGTGGCGGCGGTCATCCTGAGAGAAATAGTAGGAGAGAAGGAGAAGGTGGAGGAGATGGAGATGAAAAAGAAGAAGGAGAATAAGAATGAGACAAGTTCAAAGCTGGATGCCGGTGCTCTAAAAACGTCGCATCAAGTCGAGCCGCGAGCCGCTGAACACATGTAATCGCCTTCGGCCGTTTCTTTCTTTTTACCTTCATCAAGTACACAGCCTTCAATTAGTAAGCAACGCACTGCAGGCAAAAATCGATTATTAAATGGTCCCCCGGCAATCGCGTTGGGCAAAAAGGCACAACATCTACTACTAACATTGCTACTACCACCACTAGGAGAAATCCTATTACATACATACTCATCCTACATGCATTTATAGTAGTAGCTGCAGCAGTAGGTTGCGAGATAGAAGGTAGGTTGGTTTTGAAAGAAAGAGGAAAAAAAGGGATTTGTGTTTGTGTGTGCATGCGAGAACGGCGCTTCGGCAAGAAGTGATTGTTTCTTGTTCTCCTGCTCTCGCAGCAGCAGCAGCAGCATCCGCAGCCGCACAACGGCCTCTCTTTTCTCCACTTCTTATTCTTCTTACATTTAGGGGGGAACTGGTCAGACTAGTTTCGGCCCTTTTGATCATCGACTTTCGTCTCGCGAAACGCTCTCTCTAATGTCTTCTTCTTCGGCTCATCCTCCTTCTTCTTGTTGTTGTTGTTCTTCCTCTTCTTTTCTCCACCTCGCCGCATCTCACTCTCTCTCTCTCTCTGGCAATGATTATTAGTTATAATAATCGTTTATCGAACTGGTTCGATGATATCGACCAGATGATAACCCGTTTTTCCGCGATACGCATCTCCTGCAGCGGCTTCTTCGGCATCGACGACGGTGGTAGTGGAGGTGGAGGAGGAGCGGAATTACGAGCGGAGCTCTGGGAGATCTCCGATACATATAATGAGTGTGTTTTCGAGAGATATCCGTCCCTCAGCAGTAGTAGCTCTTCTTGGGAAGCAGTCCCGATTGCTTCTTCTTCTTCTCTTCTTGGTCGTGGTCTCCGCCACAGACGACGATGCATAGTCTTCTATGCGCGCACCGCGAATAAATTACCTCCGGGGATGTCTCAATTGATATGCGCGCAAGCTCTATGGGAAACGGAACTTCTCGGAACGAATTCCTTTATCACTCAATTTACCAAGAACCGGCTGTGGCCGCAATTTCCAATCATAAACCTCTTCTCGCGCGCGCACGGACACACACACACATGCATCCACAAACACACAATAATTACTTTATTTACCATTCTAATCTTGCTCCTCATCAATTTTATACTTCAATCTAAATACATCATCATCGTCGTCGTCCTCAACACGACGTGAACCGAATTCCAATCAACGTACAAATAAATGTAACAGTTTTTTTTTGGTAATATTCACCATACTTTTCAACATACAGACACATAAATATAAAATAATAGATTTGTATTTTAAAACACATTTAATAATCATCGACTTTGTTCAATAATCACATATTAATTACTATATTTTTTTAACCTTCAACATCGGAACACGCAACTTGAATTTTAAAAGCTATTTATTAACATTGACATTGATAACTACGAAAGCTTCATTAATTATGGTGATTATGCTAAACACAAATATGGCCAACAAACTAACTATTTAAAACCATGATTAATTTCAATAAAGTTATTTGGATTATATAAGAACGTAAAGAGCAGGTAAGATTATTCATTGTACTACAAACGAATAGGGTTTTGAATGTTTGAATTCCGAGTAGTTTCTTCTTGCATTAAGGTTTGTTCGAAAAGCACGTAAATCGTGATTGGTCATGGCTAGTGTCAAAATTTAAAGGATACATTTGTATGGAACCAGGTACATTATCGGTGGATTATGCGGAAACAGGTAGAATTTACGTGGTGCAATAGAAAAACTATTTTATTTTCAAAAATAAAACTTCTTGCTGCAGTATGTATCAAACATTTTGGGTAATGGCTTCATTGCAAATGGTCACCGAACTGTCAAATTTGACAGGTTCAATGGAAAAATTTGGGTTAGCCACGTTGCATGCGACCATTGCATTTTTCCGATGTTCTAATCGTAATTAGGTTTTGTAAAGAGAGGATGCATAAAGTTGCGATGGAGCAATTAATGACGAAGTCTCCAATGTATGCAACAAAGTGTAAACTGGGATCTGATGAACAAAGAAAAATATAATAAAGAACGGAAAGGATTGAGAGAAAGAGTGAAAAATAAAAGCTGCGAGGCAGTGTGTGAAGGCTGCTTTAAACGGTTTAAAAGCTGTGTTATATCTCTTATAGCAAACACGAATGTAGGTGTATATCTTGAAATATGCAGCGAAATAAAACTACAAAACGCGCGAGTGCAGAGAGCAGTGAAAGAGTGAACAAAGGGGGGTTTTCGAGTTGGGGGGACGACGAAGGATCAGACCTCTACCTCGACCAAGTGCAGGCAACACACATACAACAATCTTCTTCTCCCATGCACAATACAAATGCAACACAACATAAACAAACTTGAGACCATAAAGAATTAAAATTCGCACATGCAGCACGAACTCTCTCTCTCCCTGCAACACATATTTTAAATGTCCTAGTGAAACGTATTTATTTTGAAATAAATCTCTCTCTCTCTTTCTCGCGTACTTCTTTCCGTTTGCATCTCTACCCGTCCGCGAGAGCTGAGGACGGCCGAGTAAGAAGAAAAAGAAGAAGTAAAACCGAAACCGATACGAAAACAAGGGAGGCGATGGAAAAATAAAGGGAAAACGACGACCGAAAGTCGGAAACAAACGGTGAGCTTTAGACATAATAAACGTCGGCGGGCAAATATAGATTCTGAAATCGCGCATACACATAGTATAGATTTTGTTGCAATATACACACATTTACCGAAGGTTATGAACCTTTGCACTTCGACTTAAACTGAAGCGAAACAAAACAAGCGATAAGAAACTACGTTCTTTCTGTTTGTTTGTCGTCAGTGACAATTTCGCGAAGCTGCTTCTTTTCACCACCTCTAGAACTGTCAGAAGGAATCGTGCATATACATCACAATTATCGTTCGTGAAGGAATGCTTAAGAGCAGCAGCAGCAACAGCAACCCTCTCTCACACATAATTCTTCCTTCGTTCACCTGTATTTGGCCCAGTCACGTTTTTTTTTTCCTTGTTTTTTTTGTGTGCTTTTCTCTTTTCCACCAACGAAAATGCCACTTGTAGTTAATTCCGAAATACCTGAACGTTCGAGGATTTCAGAGAAAGGTGTAGGTTCGGGGTTGACTTGTATAATATATATATATATATATATATAGATGATACACGTCTATCTAAATATAAAAGATTTCTTAACGTTGCGCCCCTGCGGCTCCCGGATTTCAAGGGGGGTTGCGAGGCAGGGAAAATAACGAAAGGCAAACAAGGCGGCTGTTTTCCGAGAAGACGATTTCGGTTCTTTAGAGGATACACGCACACCATGATGCATTCTTGACAATCGTCTAATTGATTTAAAGTATCTCAGAACACATTCGTAATTATGTTAGAATGACAAAATTGATTTTTAAAATAATAAAACATCGAATTGGTTTCGAACAATTTTATTTTATATAATCATTAAAAAATAAAATTACCTAGTAAAATTACAAGACAGCAATTGCTGCTGCTGACGAAGATATCGATGAACATCTCCATGTTGAGTTTAGAAAATGAGTTAAGAGAAGAGATATGTATGAAATGTAATGTTGCGGGGAATCGGAGAATCCGTGCCAAAATTGGAAGTGTGTTAATAAAGTGATTAGGATGAGTGATGCGGCGCTGGGTGATGGTAGACGATGATGATGATGAAGAAGAGGTTTTACGGTCCGTCGCGGAATCCGTGAGCGGCTCGGACGAGAGGCAGGTAATTAACCGATAAGTTGTTGAACTAATTGCATTTCCAGCGACCGCCATAAATTATGAATCGAATATTTGCTTTATGCATCTCTTCTTGTGTTTGTATATATGGTGGCATGTGTGTTTGTGTACGAGTGCGATAGTGTATGAATGCAAGATGCGGCTCACAATGGGTTCATGCTCTTGTCCTCTCTCCGTGAGTGTGTGTGTGTGTGTGTGTTTGTGCATGAATAAATGCATAAATTCCAACTTACATGATTGCGTGTATTCCGTTCCGGCGAACAAACTGGTGTACATCGATGGAAACACACAGAAACAGAAAGTTAATAATGATTTCGGTTCAGCGCGGCGTCACCGCAAGCATTGCAAGCACTTCTTCGACACTGAGGAGGTCGATACACGGCGACGACGACGGACAGGTAAATAAGTAGGCGTGTAATGAATGACATGAGCGCACTTGTTTCGGGGGTTTCGTTACTCGAGGGTCGCATAATTCATGAGGTCGGAGGAAGGGACGTACAGACACAGTCGATCCTGGTTCTCGGACTTTGGGGCAATAACTGAATGCCAAATGCGAAAGGGACACGACGATGAGCAGCAAAAGGACAGAAGTAGAAGTAGAAGAAGAAGAAGCAACGGTTAAAGAGGAGATGGATGAAGGAGAGAGAAAAAGAGATGCCCTTTTGCGAGAGAGAAGAGGGTGCGTTCTGGGAAAACGTCCTTTCTCGTCCGTCCGTATTCCAGGCAAAAAGCGGATGTTGCGACATCCCCCTCCTACTCCTCCGCCACCGCAAAAGTGATGCAAATAGAATTGAAGAAGGAAATACCATCTCCGAGAGCTTCTTCCTCTTCTGATTATGTAATAAAAGCCGGGGGGTTAATTAAGTACAAATTGCCGAGCGTAATTGCGATCCTCTTGCATCGCCTCTATTATTTCGGACCTTCTCTTCATCGTCATCTCTCTCTCTCTCTCTCGCAGTGTTATTTCGCTCTTCTTCGTGTCTCTCTCTTTTTTTGCTTCGTTTCGTCTTTTTTCGGCCACGGCGATATTCGGTCGTAACAAGAGGAGAATGTCGTAACAATGGGTCTATTATCTACCTGATGGCATTCAGTTTAATTATGCGCTCTTTGATGCAGGTGAAAAGGGGGACTTGTTTACACCGCACAATGCTATCCGATCAAACGAATGCACTGATCCCGTGTCAGCTTGTGATTAGTTGATTCATTGTTTCCGAACAATTCCGACCATCCACACACACACACATACTCTGTGGTGCAAGCAGGATAATTCATAAACGATACTTTTATTTCACCTTGTCCTTTTCTCATCCTCCTGCTCAGCAATAAAATTGTGAATTGCAACTCTTTCAATAGCTGCATCTTGCCAAAAAATTAAAACTAAAACTTGTAAGTTTCAAATTAAAATAAATCATTATATCTCGATTGGTCTGTGTGAATGTACCGAAAATGTTCACAAGAAATTGTCCGTAATTCGAAACGCATTAACTCCAATTACTACTACTACTACTGCTACTCGAAAGTGCAATGGCTCTCCAATTCCACGTTTTCCTTCCCGTTTCATTATTAATGCTGTTTTTCTTTATTTTTGTGTCTTCTTCTCAAATAATTTTAATTGAAAACAATCAAATCCGTCTCCATCTAATGGTGCGTCCTCGCCGACCGCCGCTAATCCGATTCACTTAATGCAAATTGTTCCACTCGTTGCGTCGAATTCGTTTCGTTCTCGATGACTTTTCGTCGTCTCTCCGTGTCATTCCTCTCCTATACTAATTGTGCAAACTAAAATAAAAACAAAAAACCTTCGCATCTCATTTAGATCATCCTAAATCAATTTTCCATGCAGCATTGGTCATTGGTTGTCAAGTTATTGTTTTATTTTCTTGAGTAGGCGGTAGTAATAATTGTGTCAATTGGAATTAGACCTGATCTCAATTAGGAGCAATTAAGCCGTGGGCTTTCGTTCGATCTTGGGAATATCTCCAAATGGCAGGAAGGTGGATGATATTGGAAAGGAGGGAAAGAAGCTGAGAGAAATCTGAGCGCACGGACAGATTTATGGATGATACAGTTTCTCCAGGGGTATAAACACGGTCTCTCCCAACAATGGGATATAGTAACCCCGCGGTATCACGACGGCCGTGAGTTATAGCGGATGGATCTTCAACTCATAAATCGTGCGCATCCCCGAGAGAAGAAGTACCAGTACCACTGCTGCAGAAGAGAAGTAGAGAAGAGAAGATCGAGGAGAAGAGTTGGAGGAGCGAGAAAGGTGCTCTTACACTTCTCTGCTCCACTATTCTCTTATCCCTCCTCCTCCTCCTTCGGTGGAAAGAGAGATACTATCTCTGACCTCCAGATACAAACACTACACGCCCACGATACGCTAGACAACTAAATCAGTATAGATGGAAGAAGATGGAAAGAAGACTGAAACTAACGACCGTCAACTTCGATCGAGATTCTGAAAATAATTCCAGTCCATATTCATAGCCATTTCTCTCACGATAAAAAAAGAACAAACCTTATTTATTAGCTCTTTAAATCTTCAATCTCTAAGTCATCGGACAAAGATAATTTACGTAAAATTGTATTTCAAACGGGATTGATTTAAAATCTACAGTTTTTTTTTCCACCTTAATGTGAATTACTTGAAGGTTTTGCACGATGCTTAAAGGTAAAACCGCACGGTGGTAATCCAATACAAAATGGTGTAAATGCGGCGTGAAAACAATAAAGTCGAACCGATATCGGGTTACCGATTTGCATGTGCGACTTCTCTTTTCGGACCTCTTCTTCAAACTCCCGATTTTCCAGCTAGTTTCTTGGCGTGTAAAATTTTTTTATGTGGAAAGGAGACGTTCGTTGTCCGGTGGTTCTGTCTGAAATACCGAAGTCGTTGTTGTTGGGGTTCGGGGCAAAAAAGTTCTCGTCTCCATCTTCGTTTCATCTTCTTGTTGTTGCTCTTCTCTTCATTTCTGCTTCAACAAGGTACACGGTTTGCGAAAGTCCCGATCGTATATTAACCGAGATTGACGTATGGATGTGTGTTGGAGCGATTATTTTTGAGAGCTACATTCCCGTTGGTACGTCTTTATGCTATGCCATTGCACATAATGACGATTTATATATATATATATGTATGTGTGTGTGTGTGTGTGTGTGTATTAAAAAGATCGCGAAGAGCAACGGAGCGAAGGGTGATCTGCAGAGGAGAGGAGATCGGAAAGAGCGCAGAAAGAAGATGAAGAACAAAACAAAAAACTTGTCTCTACTAGGTTTTTTCGTGTTCTCGTTTTATGCTCGTTTGTTTCGCGGCCGCGAATCCAAGAAGACCACGGCGAAGAACAAGACGCAGCAGCAGCAGCCGAAGAACAAACAACAAGAGGAGACGACGACAGCCTTTTCTACTTATTAGGCCCGGCCGCACACAGCAAGCGCAAAAAAGCGCCCCCTCTATTTCTGGTGTTATAGTTTTATTATGCCTTTGTACTACTTACGGCCCATCCGAAGAAGTCATATAATTAAATCACGACCGCTTAGGATCTCCTTCTTTCTTCCATTCCCCTATTCAATTCGTTTTTATTTTCGTTTCTCCTCTTCTCTTCTTTAATTTATTTTTTTGTTGTTGATGTTCTTGTTTTGTTTCGTGTTTCTGTTTTCAACTCTATTTCGTGATCAATCCCCGGCGGATCCATTCCGCTCTATTCCCGATGCCCGCCTAATCAATGGTAATTTATGAGAAATCCATGGAAATCTAATGGGTCATCCTCAAATACCGTCGCGCAATACAAACAACTAAATTAACCATAAGCTAAACCTTTACTTCACATTCTATTACGCCATCTATTACCATACTTTTATCATTTTCCTTTTTTACATTTACATTTATTTCAATTGCATCATCGTAAATGCTGTTGGGTTTCTACTCCTAACATGAATGATAATCGACATTCATCATAGTTTCCACTTAATCTATATTAAAAAATAAAATCAATAAATAAATAAAAGGTGATCCAGAACTGGCGGAAAGTTGAAACTCAATTGCTCTTTCATAATGAATGAATGAATGAATGAGGCTATCGTCGCATTCAGAAAACAATTAAACTATTGCGGCAATGAGTGATTTCGATTCGCGCTCTTAAACTTAATTCATATAGTAATTCGATGTAACTTGATTGCGTTTAATTAAGTTGATGTCCGAACGTTTCCTTGGCAACAGTTCTTTGAAATGGCACGGTTTCCGAGACGCAGTTGTCCGCAACAGTTATGCATGCTTAATTGTTTTCGCGTCTCCTTTTGTCTCTGTGTCCGTCTTTTGTTTTAGATATGAGGTTTGGTTTATTAGATGGCATTCAATTAGGTGTTTTGTATTTGCGTACGGCGACTTCCTGCGCTTCGGAGCTGAATACGGAATCAGCACGTTCCTGCGCTGTTCGCGAATTGGTGGTATATAAGCAGAAGTGGGAAAAGAGGTCCGTCTTCGAAGGTAATTAGATGCAATCGTTGCGGAGGATTGGATAGAATGCAGAATTGGATGCAGCACGTCGGCGATGCGCGGCGATCATGTCGAGATTTATTTGCGGAGTCGGATTCATTCCGGTCGGTCGGTGGAAAACGCGCGAGCGATAATTAAATTATTTATAGTTCCTCTCGATCGGAGCCAGAGGATTAATTAATTATAAAAATAAATTAAAAAAATATGGGAGAAGCGAACCGCGGCGGACCGCAGCTTCCACGTAATCTCCGGAGATAGTCTCGGATCCAGAGATTCTGGATACTCTACGTTGTTTGATGTTGTGAAGAGTAGAATATTTGATGAACGTTGGAGCGAAATAATTATCTGTAGACGATGACCTGGCACAATGTGCCATAAATTAAATGCGCGCGAGCACCTGGACTTAATTTCCCTCTGGTTTATAATTACTCGTTTCCCCGTATTCTCTTCTCCTCATTCCTCTCTTTCCCCGTGGAGATTTCTCGTATCGGAATGGATGTTTGCTCGTCGCCTCATCTCATCATCAACCTCATCTTCATCATCATCCTCATTGAGATGCGAGCGCATCAATCAATTTCTCCTGCTTAATTGAAAATCCGCGAAGCCATCCGTCTTACTTATCGATTTCATACCTTCCTTCCTTCTCCTCCTCCACCTCTTCAGACAACACACGAAAATACCACGAACTTAGTTTTTTTTTTCCTTCTCCCTTTTTCATCATCCTTCCACAGTCTGCCAGAGTCGCTAATTGCTGGCCAGTAATAAAGACCGCAGTCCGAAGAGAACTTACACGTCAATTAAGCGGGGAAGGGCAAAAAAAATCAGAACCTTCTTCTTGCTGCGCTGCGGCCGCTTCTCTTCTTGCTTACGGTTTTCGAGTTTGTCGTAAAATTTTATGGGCGGCTTTTGTTGTCGCTGCTGATGCCAGATGAGAACGAGAGACGTCGACGACGAAAAAGTAAACGCAGAAAGACAAAGACGATGCGAAGAAGTAAATGCTTCTTGCGCAACCCCCAAACCCCGCGCGATTGAAACATCAAATTTGAATTCTTCGGACTCCATTCGCCCGATCATTAGTCGGGCACGTGTAAAGACTTCTTATTTTCAACAATCATCCTTTGTTCCGTAATAAGTATCCAATCTAATCAGAAACAATTCGTCAATGACATTACACGTCAATAAAACACATATTTGAATTTTTCAATATCGAGAAATATTTTAATAATGAATTTACTTGACACAATTATGAATTAAAATATTGGAATAAAATAAGTTGCTGGCTAATTGACTAGAATGTGAAACGTAGAAGAGTTTGTAAAAACTGGATCCTTTGGTGCTAGTAAGTGGCAAGTGGTAGTTCTTTTTTTTGTCGGAAAACGTTCTTACTATAAATGCGAGTTGGAAACAAATGAAAAAGGCAATTACTTTAATGGTGGATTAAGTCATTAGCTGGGATCATATTTGAATAAACGAGGAGGATCGTTGGAATCCCGATGCATAAGGGATCGATGCGATAATGATGATAATATTGAGATGTAAATTGGATTGGGGCTCGGTGTTAATGCATGTGTTTGGAAGAAACTTGAATCCGTAATAGAGCCGCATTCCGAGTTTGCGGAGGGAAGCGCGCGCGCGAGAGAAGCTCTCTTTCTCCTCTCTTCTTTACACACCACTCTAGGAAAGTCGCGCGCTCGCTTCTTCGGAAACTGAAAATAAATTGAGCGTAGAGCTGAGGATGGGATACAGAGAGCGATGAAGATGAAGAGAGAGAAAAATATGAAAATACCAATAAAAAAAAAAAAATATATATAAAGCGGTGGACGAAGAAGACGGACTGCGAAGAGGTGGTATACAAAGGATGGAAGGAAGGTTTCACCAGATTAGCTACGAATATGAATAGCCTCGTTCTAATGGACCCGTCTAGAATTTTGCATCGTCCGGACTCGGGGATGATAGGAAGAGGTGCTTTAATTGAGATCCCGCTGGTGCGCGTCCTCATTGTTCTCGGCGGAAGACATCGACATGCTGTTCGTTGCATAAACCCACTGACAAGTGCAAACATCATTTGTCATCTTGACAAAGACAAATGTCCGGATCGGTTGACACCAGTCCGAAGATGACGATGATGATTATGATTATGAGGATGTTGTGGAGCAGCAGATGGGAGGGATCGGTGGAAGAAGTGAGTTGTGGTCAAGGCTGATCTCGGAATCGAAAGCCGAAAACTGGATTCAATAATTACCGCCGACCCGGTTAATTGGAGCGGCGTTTGTCAACGCACAGGTGAGGAGCTGGCAATTAAGACTCCGAGCCGAAGAGGAATTACCATTGTCTCGATGCTGCGATGCGCATGGAAATGTATTTCCAACGCAAGGACGAAGAACACCAAAAAAAAAAAAAGATGAAGAGAAGGATGGAGATGAAGAGGGAGAAAAGCGCGGTGCATTCATCATAATCCCGTAATCAGCGGTAGCTGCCTATGTCCGAAGGTGTGCGCTTATATATGCAAGTATATATGTATATATATATAGTTTTAATCTACAAAAGGAAGAATATTATAAAGATACGTAAACAGATGGCGCTGTCAGAGTGCATGCGAGCGTTGTAAGATTATCACGCTAGATTTAAGAAGCCGTCTACCGACTTGAAAAATGACACTAACTTATTATTAATTACATAAACACATTCCAAACAAAAAAAAAGCAAGCAAAACGAAACAAGACAAAAACTAAAAAGAGAGAAAGAGCAGAAGAAGAAACGAGAAACAGCCTCGAGCCGCGCCGACTTCTGTGCTCCTCCTCCGCCCCGAAAGCTTCTTCATATCTGTTTTGGTGTTGTTCTTGTTTTTATTTTTTCGCTTCTTCTCGGATTAGGCGGTCGTAATGAAATCATTAAAACCTAATAGTGTTTTCCCCCCAAAGAACGAAGAGGAAAGAAGAAATCGACAATTTAATCAACGCGGGGATCGATTGAACTCCTCGCATTATATACATTATCTCCGTCCGGTGTTCATCTAATTAACTTTTTTCTTTTCGGTAATCACCGAAGACTATTCTAATTTTTAATCGAATTAAGGGGTGATTAGTTTAGCCGCGGGGTCATTATACCAGATTTCAAATTATCGAATCCTGTTTCTATTTTTAAACGCAGACAAAATAATCTTATTAAATTTTTAATATTAATTAAAAAATAATACCTGCAGGAACATTTAGATAAACTACAGAAATGGCTGAAAAAGTGGAGAATATCAGTTAACGAACTGAAATCTGTGCATATCACTTTCACGCTAAACAAAGACACCTGCCCAACGGTAAGAATTAATGGCCAAGATCTGCCCAAGTCAACAAAAGTCAAATACTTAGGCATCCATCTCGACAGAAGACTCACCTGGAAAGATCACATTCAGGCTAAAAGAGAGCAATTAGAAATAAAATTTAAAAAATTATACTGGCTTTTAGGGCAAAAATCGGAATTATCAGTGACGAATAAGCTACTGATATACAAGGTGATAATGAAACCAGTATGGACGTATGGTATCCAATTGTGGGGTGCAGCCAGCAAATCGAACATACAAATTATACAAAGATTTCAATCAAAATGTCTAAGAAATATCATCAAAGCCCCGTGGTTCATTTCGAATAGACAAATACACAAAGACCTCCATATGGATTTCGTTGAGGATACAATAGCAATGCTTAGTAGAAGATACGAAGCCAGATTGGAATCACATAACAACGTACTTGCTATTAACCTACTTGATAATAGCAAAACAACAAATAGACTTAAGCGCTATAAACCTTTAGATTTAGTATATAGATTTAAGTAATTTGTTAATCTCATAAATATAACAATGGTAAACATCCACCGGGAAAGCTTACCTATTCAATGTCAATCGCGATCTGATTTACTTATTGTTCACCCTGAATAGATTGTAAATAAAATTATACGACACAAAAAAAAAAAAAAAAAAAAAAAAATTAAAAAATTAGAAAATTTACTATTGCATGTAATTAATGAAAAATAAAAAGGATTAACTACTTGAAGATTGTGATTGCTTAATCTATAGCTAATTTATCTTAAGACGCTTTGTGTTGGAAACAAGTCGATCATTTCAATATTAAGCAAATCGAAATTTGGTTGATTTTCGAAGACTCATTTATTTTCTCCAAATGTTTGTTTTTTTTTCCTTTGTCGAAACGTAGCGGTCTTTAAAGATGTTGTTAATCCAATTAGCCTTTCAAATGTGGTGATCCTTTTTTTATTGTTGCTGTTTCCGTCTTGAACTGTTATTGGTTTTAATCCCTTTTGAAGCGATATGAATTTCGGAGAAAACCCATCTCTGTATTTGGGATGTTCCTTGTTTCTTTCATTCTTTCCAACCATCCACCCGATCGACAATATACTTTCCTATATAGAGAGATCGGATGAATGCGCTTTCGGGAAACTTTTATCCCTGTCTCATTTTTTCTCTACTCCTGCAACTTTCCGATGCGAATCACGTAACGCAACGCTCCCGCATTTAAATCTTGCGGATTTCGGATTGACCGTCAACAGTCCGAATTTTGCTGTTTCTTTCTGTTCGTTCTCTGAATGGGAAATTTTATGATTTGTTCGGGGATGGCTTCATCCGCCCCGGTCTCTGACCAGCAAAGAGAAGAAACGAAAACGAAGAAGAAGAGTGGAGGTTGAGAGTAAAAATGTGTGTCTCGCTGTTGGCCTTTCTGGCATTTCGAGTGATCTATAGACATGTCGGCTGGAATGCGTCCGACAATACACACATATACACGAGAGTCGAGACGTCGTCGTGACAAAAACCAGCCCAATCAGTTGGGGGGCTTTTCGGCCTTTTTCCATCCCAATACCGTTATTGACAGGACAATCCTTCTGATAATAAATGATCGGAGGGCTCCGTATGACTGGCAACATGCATGTGATGAAATACCCGAAAGGATAACACCGAGGATAACACAAACACTTCTTATTATGATTTTCCCATCGCTATAAATCCACGTCCATTTAATATCATCATCATCATCATCGTTCGATGACCGCCGACTCTAACGAACGTCTTCCACTTAAATAAATCGTCATCAAACTAAACAAACTTCTTTCATTTCGACTCAATCCCATCTTACACAATTTCGCCACACTCATCTTTAACACAATGTAGAGTAGCAGCACAGTGTAAATAAATACATAGAAAAGAAGATGTGTGTGTGTATGCTGGAGCTACCGTGTTTCGTGCGATGCGAGAAGCGCACACAAACCGAGCGATAAGTAAACTCGCCTTCCGCTTAATACAATATTTATATTTTACGACTCTCAAATTTACTTAAGCTTATTATATGTGTACGGTGGTAATAGTGAGGCGCTCGTTATTTATTCACATCTCTTCACCAACCTTTTTTCCTTCCCTCCCGATTTTTAACACCAGGCGGTCAGAAAATTAGGCCCTCAAATATTTGTAGAAATTTTCCTCCAGCGAAACTCCTCACTAATCACCAAAAATATTTACCAATTCACACCAAATTAACCGTCGATTTTTTTTCTCTCACCTCTCACCAAATTATATACTTCGAACTATTCAGATTAGAACATTGAACTCGAGCTAACAAGTCTTTGATTCAATTCTTACAAAAATATATTACATCCTCCTGTACCCATCATGAATACACACAATAAAATTTGCCGATCCTTCAGAAAGCTTAAATATTACCCTTTTCAAACGCTTCAAAAAAAAAATCAAAAATAAACACTCGAGAAAAGGGATTTCGGCTAAAGCATATTTATTTTGTGTATAAAGGATTAAAGGTAATAATTTTGGCAATTTAATAGAAAAGAAAATATTCTTTTTTTTCTCCAAAGTTTAAGTCGAATTGAAATCTCAGTATTTTAAAAACATTATCAATAAAATTTGTTTATAAAAATTATAAATTTAATGGAAAATAAAATACACATTTGGTAACGAAATACTATACTATAAAGCAAATTACAAAAGCAAATAAAAATGTAATTCTTGAAGTTAACAACCAATCGGTTTTGAAAAGCGAATAGGAACAGAAAATACAAAAAAATAACAATTATGACGTGATCATCATTAGTGAAGAATTTGAAAGGAATATTTATTCGATTTCTAAATAGAAAAATACGAAAAGTTTTCACGAAAAACCTTGACTATTGTTCGCGCGAGACAACAAAAAAAGAAGTAAAGTGCGTTTGATGAAATCCTCTTTGAGGATGGAAGAAAAAGTGGTTGAAAATCTTTCGCTTCTTAAGAAGGAAAGAATTATAAAGGACAATATCGGTATTACGAAGATGAGAGAAAAAAAAGATATTTACATACCTTTTGTATCAAAATCTCTGTAATGATTCAAACTAATCCCCGACACAGAAAAGACGAAAATCCGCTTCGAAAAATTTGCATCTCAACAGTTTTCGAGTGTTTATTTTTAAAACTTTTTATAATAAAGGAATTTACGAAACTTTTGTAATATTTCCGAGAAAAACGGAAACTTATTCGTTAAAATAAGTAACTAAAAAGGAAAAAATGTATTAATTAAGTCTGTAACTAATTAAGTTTACATCCAGAAATAAATTGTGTTGATTTACGAAGTGTTTATTACAAGCTGAAATCTTGATCTCGCATAAAGAAATCTGGCAGTAAAATAAATGTTTAAGTGTATACGAACCAGAAAAAAAAAGAAACAATAAATCATAAACTTCTTCGTGATATTTCTTAATTAGAAACTGAACATTGTGACAAGGATTTTTGTTTGTTAGGAAATTAAACAAGAAAATGAAACGTATAAATCTGTTGGCTCTTTAAATTCAATTACGCTCACTAATAACAGAGAACAAAAGCGTTTCGCTTTTGTAAAGTTTTCAGTGTATAAATATATGTCAAAACGTACTTTGTTCCTTCGAGTTCGTTAATTGGTTGAAGCGCGAAGAAAATTAAATAAATCACTCGTTATTTCGTAATAACAACTACAAACTACAAGTGCAAGTTCATAATACTGGACAAGTTCAGTTTCAACGGGAGAAAGAATGAAAAAAAAAATCTGGTCGGCCGACGACAACAAACATTAACAGTCGTTAAGTAATTCAATATTAACATTTGTTTACTTTCGTTTCTCTCTTGTTTAAGTTTATTTTTTCTTTCTCAACAATCCCACATTTGGAATTGATTCTTCGCTTCAAAAGGAAACTAGTTCATTTTTGTATCCTCTTCAACTGTGCCGTGATGATAATCCTTTATTGGAATTGGAAATAGTTTTTTTCTTTTTTCAGTTGAATTATGGATCCGAGTAATGCAACGGACGGAAACCTTTAATTACGGAATTCGTCCAGCGGTAATTGGACTTAAGTGCGCGTTTGTTCTTCTCCTCTCGGTATTCCAGATTTGTATCTCGGATTCTTCCTCAAAAACTATGTTATTTTTATTAGTTAACGCACAAACGGACTTCCTGTCTCAAGTGTACAAACGAACTTGCTTCATTCATTCATAATTGGATGTGTGTATGTATGTTTGTAAAGTTGGGAATATAATTGAATGTATAATTCTCGTGTTTCTCCGGGCGTTAAAACGGCTGAATTATTTCAACTACGAGCGGTAATTGATTTGCTGTATTGCGCGCGTTAGAAACGAACAAAACAAACAAGACTTTTTCCATCGTCGGTCACGGATTTTCGAAATATTTACGCGTGTTTTGAGAACGGCGTGACAACAGGAAACGTCAAAAGATCGGGTCGCATGTCTTAATTAAGTCGGTTTAACTTCTCGTTTCAATCACTGCTACTCTTGTATATCTCCGCATAATTTGTTTATTTATAATATTCCATGTTCTTTTAGAAACAATAAGATAAAACTGTTTAAAAAAAATGCACGCATAATCAGAGAGAAACGAGTAATTAATTAACAATTTTCAGTATTTCCATAATATTATTTTTTATTGGTTTTTATCGAATGAAATAAATTTCTTTCACGAGATTTATTCATCACTTAAAGATGATTTGAATCTTATGAAGTGTTGGTGGATAATTCATGAATATTTATTGAATTGTATTAAATTTTATTACTATTATGAAATTTTTTAATACCCAATACCAATTACTATTACTATTCCTGAAATATGTAAATATTGAAAAATATATAATTTTTACATATTTTCGATTTAATGTATATCAAAATTATATATAACAATTTTTTTTGTAGCAATAATTTAACTTACCTTAGGTATGAATTATTAAATATTAAAGTATTAAAAAAAACTCAATGATTGTATTTAATGAACAATAAATATATTTTTTTAATGTGTTTCATTTGCAATTATTCTAATTATCATCGAATTTAGTTTTCAGTCTTTCGATTTAGTTTAATTAGATTTTAAGGAAATTTGTGTTTTTTTTTGTTTAGTGGAAATGTTGCACGCTTGATTTAAAGTATATTTTTTTATTTGTTGATTTTTGCTGTAATGTTTAATGTTGGATTTGTTTGACTCACCCTGGAGGTGCAGGTGGATGGAAGGGTGCTCCCGGTGGTTGCATCCTCGGATCCCAGACGTATCGTCCTTCGTGGGTCCTTTGGTCGACGGGAAGAGGCGCGTGGAAGGCTGCGAAAGCCGACGGAAACTGAAGCGGCAGACCGGCCGACATCGCTGCTTGGAAGTCCGCTTCTTTCTCTGGCATAGCCACACGCGGAACAACCAACAACCGACTGCAGCAGCAAACAACCAGAACAACAATAACAACAACAACAACTGAACAACAAACACACAACTATTTGCAAAACGAACGACAGTGATCACACATCACCCACTTCCGCATCCGCCGAAATCGTTTCTCATCGCGGCGAAGAAGCGCGCGCGCGCTCTTTCTCTCGCGTCTTTTAAACAACAACCCTTGAAAGGTGGACGATCACCACCATTTATCCTTGCAGCTCTGAAGGTTTTCCTCCGTTTTTTTTTCAAATTGTATTTGAGCAATGTTTTTTTTTTTTTTGAAGATTCTAATTACAATTGGAACTTTGTAATCAACTTAGGGGTTGCGTTTGAGCGGTAAGTACGAAGAGCGATAAGTATTGTTTTTCTTTAATGCCTCCTTCTTCCTTCCTCGACTTCTTCTTGAGAGTTCTTGCGCTGATCGCGATGACATTTGCTAATTGTTACGTGTGCGGCAGCGGACGCATGTTTTGTTGCTTAATGGGGTAAAGTGCGACACACGGGGCTATGCGGACTAAGGAGAACTAACTAGAGGCAAGAGAACAGTTGACAGCCAGACCTTACAACTCAACTAACAACTGTGCGTTGAGGAGGAGAGGAGAGCTCGGGGAGGGGCCTAAAAACCATTCCACGAGACAGAGACCGTGTGCCGCGAAGGACGGAAAACCCTCTTCCTCCACTCCTTCAGTCGCCTTCCACCATCCGACCTTCTTTCTTTCTCCCTTTCCATCTCTCTCCCACTCTTCGATCGTCGTTGCACAACGCCGCCTTCTCTCACTCCTGCACACGCCCAATCCGCATCCAGACTCCTTCATCTCTCGGTGCGTGTGTGCATGATGATGATGCTCTGCTGCATCGCATAACCGTGGCTGGCTGCCTGGCTCTTGCTTGCATTCTATTTTCCACTGCCGCGAACCACCAGCGGTGGAACGATATCGATGATGCTCTTTGTGCTCTTTTCCAGCTTCTTCCTATTTTTTTTTATCTCCTCCTAATGTTGACTCTGTGCCCTGTCGAAGATTAAGGAAGCAATTAGGAGGATGCGAACGCAAACACGCAGCCCAAATTCTCTCTACCTTCTCCATATATGATGATCATCATCAGTGGCTACCAGGCTTTCCCAGAAACTGGACTCTATTCTTCACCTAATTATCGCCTTCTTTTTTTCATCTTCAATTCACCAACAATACCGGATTTCGAAGGAGACTCTAAAATAGCTTTCGGTCTGCGATAAATGTGGAGGCGCCAGTGTATTTGGTTTACAAATAGTCTCAACCACAAATGCATCCATTCAACTTCACTTTAAAAAAAATACACACACACACATCAATTCACATTCGATTTAGTCATCACAAGTTCTAAAAACATTTTCACACTGCATTAAATAACTACTTAAAATTTTCTATTATTTTATTCCTAATACACTTAACTAAAGTAAAAGCATTATTAATTGAATTAATTAATTTATTTTAAATATATGTAACAAGGATAATTTCTTTTTTCCTTTTAGTTTTTTATTAAAAAATCTCGTAAAGTTGTGTGTTTCAACGCGTTTCGCTTTCGTTTCAATAGAGTCGATTATGTCAACGCTTAATTAACGAAATCGTCTATTTAAGCGCTCTAATCGCGTAATCTTAATGAAGCAATGCCATAATCCCATGTGCGGTTATAAATTGCATTAATTATGTCCAAGTATTCGCATGTCCCGGTCCGCAGAAAACGAGAGCTGAAAGCGAACGAGCTTTCAATTAGTTTATTGCAAACATAAATTAGAAAACAAATACATTATCGAAACTAGCTGAAATCAAATTAGTCCGAATTTTCTATTATATAATTTGCAATGTTATGTTTTCGAGTGATTCGTTGAACCTGCTCGTTTTGCATAATCGAAAGATGTAAAATGGAAGGTGGAGGAATTCTGTCTTCGGCTGGAATTACGCAACGGGCGTAGGATTAGTTGCGGAGGAGTAAGTTATAATTCTGAAAATATAAATATTAGTTTGGCTTGGTCAGGTGCCTGAATAAACAGATAAATTCGGGATGTAAATTAACACATTAAAGAAGGAAAATAAAAGGAGCGGCCGGCCGCAAGAAGTGAGAGAGACAGAGAGATGAAGAAGAACAACGGCAACAACAACAATAACAACGGGAATCAGAGAGGAGGGAAGAAATAATACAAAAAGAAGAAGTTGAAGGAAAACAGAATAAATGTTTAGTTGTGTGTGTGTGTGTGTATATATATATATATAAAAAAGGTGGAATGCTGCGAGAGCAGGTTTCTTAAGGAATTCTCTCTCATATGCTTTGTGTGTGTGTGAGTAAAGTGTGCTGTGTCCCATGATAGGTATTTTATATTTTAACCAGATGCTTGTAATGACGCGCCTCGTTATTGTTATTATTACTTTGAGGTCCTTCTTCTTCACGAAATGCTAGAAACATGAAAATGGAAAAAAAAACGTCTTGATTAATTTACTTAAATTACCCTCACGAAGCTCTCTATTTTGTTTTTCTTTCTTTCTGTTTGTTGGTTGTTGTCATTCTCGCTGGAGAAATGGAAGAAACAACGACGGAGGAACGAAATGTAATAAGAAGTAAAGGAATAAGCGCATATCTGGACGCCCGCTAATTGATGAATATTAAATGCGGCTTCGTCCGAGGAATTTCACTTCTTAATTAGACGATTTACACGTCGCCGACCCAACGCGCGTTCCTTTCTTAATTAATTCGACGCCAGGCAATTCATTTTTGCACGCGGGAGAATTCGCTCCAGATGAGGAGAGATGTATAATCGGAGGTAATAAACATCGTTCAAAGAAGAAGGGTTCGTCGAACGAACGAAAGAACGAGAGAGACGTCACCGTCTACAGAAAATCGTGAACTCTCAACTAACAATTAGTCATATTTGCATTGAACCTAATTGAATATATAATTGGAATAATAGTTTAATAACTAAATTTTGATAAAAAAAAACATTTCGAATTGATCTATTATAATTTTTTGTTTTTTGAGTATATCAGATTTTTGTAGTTTAATTATATAATTTTCATCTACCGAATATAAATGAAAATTTTATTATGAATTAAAAAATTCCAAAAACTTGATATTTAGATATATTACATAAAACCCACCTACATTTCAATTGATTAGTTATAATAAAATAATAATACAAGTAATAATAGCTAATGTATTATAAAAGTAAGATGCTTAAAGCTCTTGTTTAACCGGAGATGCATTTCAATATTAGTGATTATATAAAATGTAACTGTGAACGTAGACTAGTTCAGTTGAAGACCAGTCGCTAATTCGAGAAGCATAGCACATTCGGAATCTCACCTATTAATTAACACTAGCACACCTAAACGTGGCAGCTAATTACGGGACATAGCTACTGCTTATGTAACCGTTTCGTAAAAGGTGGAAGATAAATATTTGTTTATCGCAGCAGCGACGAATTCGTTAGCGTGTGTTTTCTGTTTTTTTTTTTCGCTTTTCGAGTGCTCTTCAATTCTTTTATTAAACTTCTTCCGGTCGATATTTTATGGAGCGAGAAAACATTACCTCAGCCGCTGCACGGTTGAAAGTGCGTGAAAATCGTGGACAATCTGTGCCGTTTGTCGTCTGATTTTACGCAGATTTTATGGCTCCAATTGCGCTGAATGCGGAGGCGAGAATGTGACGAAGAGGTGATGTTCCGTTCCGCTCTCCTCAGGTTGATGTTGTCTCCTCTTCTGCTGTTGTAGTTAGGTGACCGAATATCTCCGGTTGGAGATAAGGAATTGGAGACGGTCGTAAAGTACTGAGGGCTCTCCGAATAATAATTCCGGCGATAAAGGAATAAACGTCGTGATAGGTTTACGAGCCAGGACCTTTTTCCACTTACGAAAGAGATTGTTTTTTTTTTGTTCTTCGTTTCTTTTTTAAGTTTTGTTTTCGGTCGTCGCGTTTTTTTCGTTTTTCTCTTCTCGAGATAGCGTTCAGATAATTGAGAAATCAGCGGGCGCCGGTGGTTCTTCGACGAGTGAGTGTAGTGTGTACATCCACCGGATAAATTAAGATAACCCAAATTAATTCACCTTTTTCTCTTCATCGGCAATCAACGCAACTTGCTTTCCCCTACATCAGAATCATCAACTTCTCTCTTTATCTCTCCTCCGACAATTCCAATCCCAAATTTGGAAGGTTGCCACTCGAATTCGGTAAATAGCACCGGTGTGTATTTGCATACCGGTACTATTTACCGAATTCAATAGATTCAGAAATTTTATTTTTATTTTTTTTACTATTTATATATGAAATTATATTAATCTTACACTAAACTTATTAATTATAAAAAAAAAACTCATTTAATAACAAAATACTTAGGATATTTAAATTAAATTAAAATTAAAATGTAATTCTGAGCAAAATTTATTGTATGCTTAAAATCGAATGGACACTTATTTGCTATGATATATTTACAAAATGTATGCGTTTATATTTCCACAGAAATAAGCATGTCGTGAAGGAAGTCACCATATTGTATTACCCAAATGAAAGTAATTTGGAAAAGATTTTTTTTCCTGTCGTTGTTGTTGTTGTTAAAAATTACAAGAATTTTACAGAGACTGGGCTACCTACAATAGGAAAAATGTGTTGGAACAAAGATCTCCCCCTAAAAACGCGCAGCGGGAGCGTCCGAGATAAAGAAACTACACTCGTGCTGTGACATTATTTCCGAAGCCGAAGAAACCACTCGAAGCTCTTTTAATTCTCTTAAAGATTTCACGATACTTAATCTATTGTCGCCGGTTTCCTTAAAGAATGAAAGAGATATCCCGAAGTGCACTAAATCTACCAATTTATTACTGAATAAAAAAGAAGATGTAGAAAAAAAAAGAAAATGTTAAAGCAGCTTAAAGGAATTTGTAGGTTTCGTTTTTAGGGATTGATTGAGCAATCTTTTGCTTCTTATATTGTTCTCTCTTTAGATTATTTTTTTGGTGGGTAGTTAGTGACATGAATTGTTTTCTATAATTAATACATCGAGTAAATTGGATTTAGCTCCTGTGATTTTGCTGAGAGATATAATAATGTAATTCAAGCGAGTCGGGCGAGGAGGAGAGTTCGAGATGAAGAATGAAGGAAGGGAGAGAAAGAGAGAAGAGGCGAGAGTGTGGCTGCAACCGCCTAATGTCTTAATAACTTCATTTATATATTCAAGGCCAACCCAATCTTCTTCGTCTTATTCCTCTCTTGTGCTGCTGCTGCTGCTTCATCTTACGCTCTGCGAGAGAACCCGAGCCCTCCGATCTTCTTTGGGTATCGGAACGAGAGAACGTGCATCTTCGCTAGTAAAATCCAGTGGCGGAGCATGAGGATTTCCAGAAAGACCGAAATAAGTTTGATGATGATCGTGCAATGCGTTTTGCGGGGATTGGAAGAAGAAAGATGACGACGATGGTGGTGGTAGTAATTTATTTATTTGCGGAGAGGCGAAAATAAAAATCGCTCGCGCGTCCATAAATCGCGCCGCTTTCAATAAGGCCCTTGTGCGCTCCGCGCCGGCCGTAATTCAACGCCGTCGGTTATAAAACTGTTGCTGCTGTCATAAGCGAAATTTATTTTGGACAAAAAGTTATTTATTCAAAGCGCCTTACCAGTTTTACACACGCAACTGCCGATTTATAAAGTCTCCTCTTTGACAATCTTTCTCTCTTACTCTTGCATCGCTTCGTAACCGAAAACGCAGCAGTCGAAAATACAAGAGAGAGCGCATTTAATTATGTCATCCGAGGGAGAGAGTGCGGGATTCCTTTGCGCTCGAGGCTAGAAATATGAATAATAAAAACGTCAGGAATTATTGGATGAGATCTCTCTCTATCTCTGTATGTATATTTGGATGATGAAGAGTAGGTGGAGGAAACAATGAGGAATGGAGAGACAAAGAGTAAAAGGTAAGGAAGAATCCGTTCGGGGAAAAAGGTCCTGACGAAAGCTAATTATGCGATCTGCGGGAGGGTGGAGGAGAGATGATGTCCGTCCATTGTGTGTGCATTACAAATTTTCTTTTTAGTTAGGGAAAGTTCGAAATCGATTTGTAACAGGGCGGTTGTGGAGAAGGAGAAATGGCAAACAAGGGCACCGAAACGAGCACCTAACAAGGTCCGTTCTCCTCCTCTTTCGACCTTTGCCAAAGCCACAGGTATCTCAGAAATCTAATTAAATATATGTTGCACACCTTTCGAACAAGCAATCTCACAAATTTCTGACATCCATTCAAAAAATTGAAATATCTCAATTATCGCACAATGAAAACGTTACATTCTAAAGTACACAGATTTTTCAGGAACAAAAATATTTTTTTTTTTTTTTTGTAATTTACCTGATTAATTGTAATTTAATCTTCAATATATTTTAGTGTAGAATTAAGTATTACAAAGCAAATTTATATTTTTTATTAAATAAATAATTATTAATAAAACAAGAAATTTTATGAATTCCTTATTCGCTGCAATTAAAACCTAATAATACAGGTGATTTAAATATAGCCAAAAATGAATAAAATTGTACTAATCACATGCCAGTCAGGTTGCTTGTCATTCTTGACATTTAATTCGATGGTTTGCAGGTGGGCTGTCGGAGAGTGGTGGTGTCCGCGAAATTGCGTTTACTTTGCTCTCGGAATGTTCGTTGCATATATATTTTTTAAATGTTGAATCTGTTTGTTGAATCGTTTGAGAATTGAGGAGAAACGATGATGATGATTATAATGATGATGAGCTGGGAAAGGGGCGGCGGAGGTAAGCAGGAAAAGCGATACGATTAGTGCGTTGCGGTGGATGGAGAAGAAGTATCGCGTTAATTGAAAATAATCCCGGCGCGTTCGTTCAATTAACCGCGGGACAAATTATACGACGCCTTCGCGCCTTGTTGCGTAATAATTGCAGCAACGTTTGTATGCAGATGCGTTTTGGATGTGGTTCAAAAATGTGTGCAGCATGATATTAGGAAAGGAAAAAAGCTAAATAAAATTGTATTATTTTGTTTGTGTGTGTATATATATATAGTTTTGAAGAGAGATTATGCGACTGGTGTGGTTCCGAGATAGAGTCGTAAAAGAAGTGGGTCAGAAGGTGTTGTTTCCATCAATAAAACTGTTTCGGTCCGAGTCCACCCAGGTTACGTAAACCGCACCATAAACGGGCCTGTGATAAATTAAAAATAAAGCCCCCCAAAAGAGAAAATACACATCGAAAGACATGAATCGGACGTCTCACTTACTCGTCCCATCGAATCTCTTCATCGTACATACACACACACACACTCACACACGTTCAATGCTCTACCATCATCATCCTCCTTCATCCTTCAATGCAAATGTTTTCTAACCGACTCATTTCGTATAATTGTCATATTATTGTTGTTGGTAAAAGAGAGATAGAGAGAGAGAGTAAAAGGTGTGATGACTCTGCTCTTCGGCCCTTTATCGCGTTTATCGTTGTAACATTTTCACAACAACAATAATACAATTTGGAAGCACTCGACGAAGAAGACGTGACGGAAGATTCCACCAACTCACCCGACCGCCGATTGTTCTCTCCAAACACAACACAACGGCCTTACGTAATAATTAATGATGGTCCCTCTCAAAACATTTATTTCTCATTCTCTTCTTCCACCATCTCTTTTCGACGCTCGTCGAGCGCGCGATGAGGGAAAACGAAAAATCATACAGTAATTAATGGACGCGTCGATAATTAATGCTTTGCCAAATGCCCGTTCATCTTTTTCATTTATTTCACAGCGCACCATCGGAATGTCGATGATATTATTTTTTTCTTCTTCTGGTATTTTCTTTACGATGATGTATCAATCGTATTTCGTGTTTTTGATTCATTATTCAAGTGTTTCAGTAAAAACATCCTACGTAGGAAAGGAGAATAAGTTCAATATTTGAACATATAATATATTTCTTAGGACATATTTTTTTGGTTATATTCAGGTACCACGAATATCTTGCTCTCAGTTTCTTCCTCTATCTCCGCTTGAAATAAAAGAAGTGGAAAACGAAACGTGACGTGATTAAAACTCGTTCCAGAGCGGGAAGGGACGAAAGGATTCCTAGTTAGCATATAATGATTTTATCGTCGCCAAATATGTCGTGCGAAAAATAATTTCCGAGCCGCGAATTCCGAGCCTTTTTCTCCGAAACCGACGAGGGGATTCAAGTTGAGTAGAAGAGGAGATTCGGTCGCTGCAGATATTTGACTCAGCCGCATTAAATTGCAAATTCGTGTCCCAGAAATCACGGAAAAAGTGCACCTGCTCTAAGAGAAGAACCAGCACCAGCATTATCATCATCATCATCATCAGCAACAACATCGTCCTAAGAAAACGCGTTTTAAAAATTAATTTATGAAAGGCGAATAAAAGTTGTTGATGTTTGTTGGATTAGCAATTACGCAAAGACCCTGCGAATTCCCTGAAAGTTAATTTGCGGTTTCCGAGTACGGTTTGTAATTATTGGGTTTGAAAAGTGCGCCGCGCAGAGTGTGTACCGAAGCGCGCTTTCTTGCCGAAGACTGGACTTGAAGATGAGAACGAGGAGGATGAGTGAGTGAGTGGAAGAACGGACGGACGGTTGAATGGATGGATGGGTGGTAGGTTGATCTATGATGAGATTCCTCTCCTAGTTGTAAACGTGAGCATATAAAATTAATAAGCACACTTTTATGAAATAATACACATATAGTAATTATTTTTTTGCTTGTTGCGAGGTTGAGGTGGAAAGGTTCTTTGGTGAGGTGCGCGCTCGGAGCGCGGGGAACCCCCTCATTAAAAGCTAGTCAGTGTGTCGTTATGCTTGTTTCTCATATACTTTGCCCACTATAAACAGCCCAGACTAGCTAATGTTAATCATTAACTCGACTGCCCTGTTCTTTCCATGCAACGCCGCCCCAGCCCCCTTTCATATGCATCATCATCATCATCTTCTTCGTCTCCTCCACCCATAATGCACACACAAACGCATGCACGCATGCACACACCTCTTCTCCTCTGTCATCCGTTAAAAAATACTGCGTCGAAGATGATGATGATGATAATCATCGAGAAATCAAGAGCAGCAACCTCATCTTCTAAGCTGTAAAGCGTTTGCTAAATGCCCGATGAAAACCTCGATGAATGATGATGATGTTGCACCGAAATCGATGGTCTCCGACTTAAACCATCGCATGCATGGCCACCATTATTAATAATGGATATCGCCGGTAGCACCAGACTATTTGCATACGTATACTAAACATGCACACTCGGTAATGAGGCAACCCGCCGACCTCTTCAACACCAAACCTCTTCTCTTCGATTGTTACTGTTGTCTCCGGCCGCTTAATGTCTGCATCAACTAATAAGGAAGCGAATTCCGCGTCGCGAGACTATCCACATCTTCCGTCTCTACATCTTCTTCACTTCTTCTTCTTTAACGGCAGCAGCAGCAGCAGCGAAGACTTCAATAAATTGCATTAAGCCATCCGATCATAATCCTGTCTCGTTGGTTGCGACCAAATTTGGCCCCGTTTTGTGTTACAAAATTTGCTATCGGATTTCGACGGACGGCGCGGCATAAAATCCCCGGATTTATATGCACCGCATCCGAATCGACGCATTAACGCATTGTGAGAACACCGATTTCAACTTGGATTTCGAAAAGACCAGCTACTTATATATGCAATTTTCTAGAAGCTGCAATTTAACAATATTCCAAATGTATTTATATTTTTGATATTTTGTTAACTATAATTACTTTGAATATTTTAATTATGCTAAATGAAATGAGTGTATTATTGTAGTAATAATGAGCTGTGAAAAAAGTTGTGATGTAAACGGCGACGATTTGTTTCCAGTACGACACGGCGCGAACGTTTCCTTGTAGTTTTCTTGTGTAATTGAAAAGTTTCCGAGTAAGGAGAAGTAAGTGATTGTGGGACAAGTGTACTGGTTTTTATTGAAACAACTTAATCATACATACATGAAGGAACACACGGTTTTACAAGTTGCCGAGGAGAGCGCGAGGAGCGGACCGCAACCGCACAAAAAAGAACAACAACAAGATGAAGAAGAAGGAGAAGACGAAGACTTTGGAGAAGAAGAGAAGAGGAGGAATAGTGCAAGAGCAAGAAGTCTTGTGTTGTGTTCGCGAGGCCGCAGATTGACGGCAAAGATACATTTGAAATGCGACAGGCGGCGATGTAGATTCGTCAAAATGCTAACCGATCCGAGAGGAAGAGAAGAGTAGAGTAGAGATGTGATGCATTCCAGCATCCGATACGACGATTTAGCCACCGCCGCCGCCGCCTTTTCAATACAATCACATACTTACGATGATCATGATTTGGTATAATGCAGTTGCACTCCTCCATCAAGAGTTTTAGGATTATTATCATTATTATATATTTACGCTCCGCGCAAATTGCGGCAGTTTTCCCATCCGCACGTCGGCGAATTAAAATTCCACCTAACCAACTGTTACCGATTAAATCCAAAACGATACCAATTCAAAGTCGAGCGCCGCGCAAAAAACCACCAACCATCATCATCATCATCATCCGAACCTCATTATACTAATTCGAAGGGAAAGAGAGAAAACTGCTAGCATATAAATTAATTAAGTTTATCTTATATTTAAGTGTAATAACGGCGAAGCGAAATAATCAGCGAGTGTAATTGCACCTTTTAAACTGATTTATATGGATAATCCGCATTGAAGTATCGAACGTTTTAATGACCTCTTTATTATTAACAATTTATGGTTTTGCAAAGATCTTTATATATTTATGCAGCCGTAAATTCGCAGCACTTATCGTTTGTATCCCACGATGTTTGGCAGGGTTCTTCTCTTGCAATGCTATTTATTTGCTGACCCGAAGATCTTCTAGGTGTTAATAAGCATGTGATAATTGCTCGGTCATGGGATGGATTGATGGTATCACCGTCATCTCGATGGAAGCAGAAGTGGAAGCCCCATCCACCACGATGGTTACGTGGAACTTGGTTCTGCACATGCACATGCATCTGTGTGGTGCATAGTTTATGTCGCCGTTGATATTCGAAGGCCAAAATGCTCGGGTCATTTGCCTTAGCGTGCGCGTAAAATGCAAATTGTGTCTTCATTAGTGTTGATCAGAGCGGATTCTCGATTAAGAACTCATACTCTCTTTCTCTCTCTCTCTTTCTTTATTTCAATTGCTCTTTTTTTTTGCACGCCTCTCTCCATCGTCTACTTCCCACCTCTATACGTGCAACCCTCGCACGACAACAACAACGACATCATCATTATCGATGCACAAGAAAAAAATGTAAATTTAAAACCAACAACGGGCGGCCAGACAATATCATCGAACATGCCAAAAAAAATAGAGTCCTGAAACGTAATATGTGCACATTCATTCATTTACAATAGAGAAAGATAATTATAATGAGAAAAAACTGCAATCCAACTATGAAGATGCAAATAATTTTGTAATATTTTATTTATTATTATAGAGTATTATAATTATTATTTTTATTATGCATTGAATGTTTTTATGTTGTTTGCTTTTTCAATTTTTGAAGAGTTGTTTGAGTGAAATCTAATAGTTCGTTCGTGTTGTAGATGCAAATATTTTAATGATTCCATTATGTTTCGTTTAAGATGTTTGCACTCGGATGAAAGGAGAGAAAGAGAGAATGCCGAGATTGGAGGAGAGGAAGAAGCGAAAAGCGTTTTGAGGCGTAATAACATGTAATTTGGGGCGACTCCCTAACAACTGGACTCGATTCAAATGAAAATGCTTCGGTCTCCGATCCACAAAGAGAAGGAGAGAAGATGATTGTACGAAGAAGAGGATGACGAAGATGATGATGATGATGATGAAGAAGATGTGGCACGCACACGAACATCGAAGACGAATTTCGCGAAAACGCCGCGTGGGGCGAACAGCATGTGTGTGATCAGGTAATGGGGCGGCATATAAAGTCATCTAAACGATAATGAAGAGCTGTTGTGAACACCTGTCTAGTCAAACGAAAACAAAATGAGGAACGAAGAAGAACCAATCTCGTTCTTCGCCCAGAGAGCAGAGCAGAGAGAAGATCCGCTTCTCATCCTCGGGCCTCCTCAACCTTTTCATCTCTGTCTTTCTCATCATCGAAGCATCTTCATCTCCGCTCGCTTCTCTCGCATGCAAAACAATCACGTATGGCCAGATTATTAAGTTATTTAAGTGATAATAATTTCGCGTAATTGCACCGATTTGGATGTAGAGGAAAAAAGTACTACTCGACGCAATTTGCATCGTGCTCTCCGACATCTCCAGAATAAACGCGAGCACGCACTCTCGAAGTGGAAGAAAGAGAAACGCGATTCTCGCTGCGAAAACCACCAAAGCCAATCTTCGCGACTACAAATAAATCCGTTCCCCTTACGCGAACGCCGTTCATTTTCCTTTAACCAGATCAAAGCTAAGTAAGTGTACGTAAATAGTTTGTTACGAAATAACGTCGTCTCATTTACAATTATTCAAAATTTTATTTTTATTTTTTGTACAGACTTTAATAACTGTGCAGCTTGAAAGTAAATTACGCAAACATCGCAAGTGTTATAATTAATAAATTAAGATTAAATTTAAGAAGTAAGAAAGTAAAAATATTCTAATTTCTATCTGTATTGTTATTTAAAAATAATGTATGTGAGGCAATTTAAAACTACTAATATAGTAATAAAAATGTATACTGTTTGGAACTACTTGTAAAACCGATTTGGGGAGGTGAAGATGTGCAAAAGCATTGTTTATGTTGATGTAAGATAGAAGATGAGAGACTGAGGCGGAGAAGAGGTATGCGAGAAGAAGGTTGGAGGGAATAAAAACGAGCGGCCGTCTCGGGGCCGCGACTAGTTTATGAAGTAATAAAGACTTTTTCTCGTACCTTTATTAAATGCAATTTCTTACCGCGGAGGCTTCACTCGGTGTGTGTGTATGTGTATAATATTTCAGTTTATGGTCTTCGGATTAGCTTGAATCGTGACCAATCCTCGAGATAGACTCGTCGTCGCATCTCCGAGAACGTAAATAAATAAGTAACGTGTGAGCGAAATTCGTTGTCTTTGCCATCAACAAAATGAAGAAGATGATCATCACGATGATGATGATGATGATGATGATGGTGTCATCGCAGTTGGTCCACGATCCTGGCAATTTCACGCGCACTAAGGAGACTGCGATGAGTCGTCCGCTTTGTCAGAAGACTTCGATTCCAAATGGGAAAATCCGTTCCGGCCGATAATCGGCGCCCATTGTACGATCGGCGCCAAAAAGGGCAGCAATTGTTGCCACCGTGAAATCGTCGAAATGGATGGATTAATAACGATTTAATGGAGAGGCGACGAGTGAAGCAGAGAAAGAAAGAAAGAAAGAAAGAAACGATCAGTTCGATGGTAATGGACACATCCGGTTTTATTAAGTAATTGCGTTCTTCGCCCCGCGGTCGGCGTGGTTCGATGGTCTTGAGGAGAAGAGCAGACACAAATATGCGCAATTAATAGTAATTGAGTCATAAAACAACGCAATAAAATAATGGACGATGTTGATTGTGCCCCATTAATTGGTAACAATAAACACGCCGGAGGCAGCGGCGGTCAACAATTCCGTGAGAGGAGAACTGTTCTAATACTCTCCACGGTATCAACATAGCACAAGAGAGCATCATCTCTTCGCGCAGCCCGAAGTAATTATATTTGAAAAGTTTTCCCGAACGTAATTTATATTGATGCGTTTCTGAATTGAACCAAGTTATAAAGCTGTCAACGATGATTGATAATGTCTAAGTATACCCGAAGAGCAAGTGAGTTCCTCACCATCTTTCTCTCTCTCTCTCACTCTCTTCATTTCCATCTCCAACGCAAACCCAAATGTGATTACAATTTATATTGTAATCATCCTCGCAATAACATTTCAACTTACTTCAACCTCTCCTCAACCTACAGCAACAATAAAAAATATATGCATCAACTTCTGCACTTCTGTCCAGCAACCTCTTCTGCTACTGCTCACAATTGCAATTACAATTTTCATTATGACATAATTACTTTCAAGAAAGAAGTTGATTGCAACGTCACAAAAGTTGTATTTAATTTATATAAGAAAATAATTGATTCATTTTTAATTTCTATTTTCTTTTTAAATAATAACTAAATAAATTGCTTGCATGATTGCATATAATTAATCATCACAGCAATTAATAGTTTTATCATGAATTTGAAATTGTTCATGTGTTCAATGAGATTATGCGGATGCCAATTGTGTCTCATCACTCGAGCCGTGCACTTAATAATTCCCCGATGTGTATTTACTTATTTATGTATGCTAATTCTGTCATGACTAGGTTGTAGAGCGCGCGCGAATACAACCGTTTGACATGCGTTTAAATGCACTCTCCTTTCAATCATAATCCACGTGAACAGCCGAACCGAAATGAAAGATCACCACCATATCCTGCTCCTCCTTCTCATACTACATCCAGCATCCCTTTGAATTGGTATAAATAATCTATTTTCACCGGTGCATTGAGCAACTCAACCCACAGAGGGGCAGCGCTCCCCCATTGTAGCCCTCATGATGTATTTATTAGGATCGGACTTTTTACCTGACCCGACAAAGTTGTCGCTGCAAAAACACCTGTAATAGTTCGTTTTTCTCTCTTCTTATGCAGGTAGCGAAAACGGTTTCACAGGTAGACGGAAAATTTGTAGTAATTAGCATGGATCAATCTATTCTTCGCCTCGGCTTATCGCTGCGAGTGCGAGAGCATTCCATTATTTGTACTCTTTGGGGAAATTAACGAATACTAAGCTGAATATATTTTAGATGCTGATGACCTCTTTTTGTTTGTTCTCGAGAGAGTACTGTTTAGGATCAGGAGGGATTCTGAACTTCTGAAGTGTCCGTCCAGGAAATGGGGCATATTCAAATCGCGTCCGGCCGTTTTATGTCCGCAGTGACAGCTTTGGCGTCGGAGGAAATTGACACCCATTCTTCCGTCTATTTTTTTTTATTGCTGCTTACAAGTCAATTTTTTGGGAGAAAACAGAGAGGAAAAGGGCCCTTTGTGCTGTTTACTTTTCGGGGCTGCGAGTAATTACCCTTGGTGTGGATGATTTATCCTCTGACACATCAATTCCGGAATAACTTTCCCACTTTCGGACTACTCCTCTCTTTCTCACTCTTTCTCTTTGTGTGTTACCTCCTCTCTTCTTCTCCTTTGGAATCGAAATTCCGCGGCTCCTCATTAGCAGGAGACCGCGCGCGTATTCCACAGCAGGATTAATTTATCAGGTGGATGAATGGAAGAGTGGAAGAAGAGATATTCGCGCTTATTAATTAGGCAATTTTAATCTTCGCGCAGCCTATGCGAGACCCTGCACCTGCACATACTCAAACCTATATACGCAACTCGAAACCGCTCGTAAATCAAAAGAAGCTTACATTGTAGGTATAGGCTGTGAGAAGATGATGCCAGATCCGAAAAGGATTCCGCCAAAGGAGCCTTTTTTCACTTAAATAAATTGCCGATTAATTGGAATTTTTTCTCTCTCTGTCTCCACTCTTTTACATTTGTTTTTTTCCGTTGCACTCTTTACTTTCCCTCTTTATATCAGCGCCACTTCTTAATTGAACCGAATGAATCATAAAAATAAAACTGACTTGAATACCTACAATTAGCGTTAATCACTTTTACGTAATCACCGCATACAATTTAAACGTGGATTAAGTTACAAGTTAATACAAACTAAATCAAAATAATCTCATATCATTGAACAATTAATATAGAGATACAATTTAACTTTGAATTTCATGGTAAAGAAAGCAGGATTAGCGAAGAAAAAAAATGTATTATATTAGAGTGTAAGAATGGATCAACAAATGGTATATGGTTGTTTCGTGCGTGCTTTGCTTCCGAGAATTAGTTTTGAATGCATAGTTTGGTGTTGGATACGGTTAATTTGCTGAGAAAATAATGGTACTAATGGAACGTGTCTGCCCGTGCGTTTCGAAGCACTCAGGAGACAATCACCGCTTTTTCATTAAAAACATCACAAAAACAAAGAGCCGAACCGTTTCAATTAACGTTTTTAATTCCAATGAAAACTTTGTTACATTTTATTTGCTAACTTTAAATATTTTTTTGTTAATAAAATGTATTCGACGTCCGAAAGTGGGATTTACAAAGCAGCTCGATCGACGATAATCCGAAATGATAATGCTCTGAACTTCAGGTGACCGTAAATCATGCAACACAGACACAACTAATGCTAATCGCGTTTATTCGCGTCGCATTCAACGTGAACACGTTCCAAAGCTACTTACAATAATATAGTGTACCATTACAATTGCAATGCTTGATAACATCTCGGCAGGATAATTTTTGTAATGTGAAAGAAAGATGAAGTGAGTGAGTGAGTGAGAGATGGGGGCTTTCTCATTGAGAGCTGAGAGGTATCAAACACCTTCAATTAAACTGACAAAACTTTATGATCTCAGATGCAATCTTCGGTGTCCATCCTCCCTTCCTCCTTGTCTCGCTTTCGCCGTCCGCATCTCTCGGTGCGTTGAATTACGGCTCGTGTCAGAGACGTCGAGAAGCCCATGGCTAAAACAAACTTCGCTCCACCTCCTGCTCTTCTCCGACCATCCTCAACGCTCAACGTTCATTATTACTATGCACGCGGCGAAGTTTCTAAATTGTTAATTTCAAAACGCAATCAAGCTACTGCTTCGTACTCTCTCCGTACTTGTCTCCGTCTACTCGTAGTTTACGTATTTTTCTCCCCTTTTGATAGTTTTACCACGTTCGTCGACTCAAATGTATCCGACAAGAAACTAATAAGAAGCGGCGACAACATTTCCTGAAACGAACAAAAATTTCATAATTACAAACAGCCATCACATGAAATCATTGCACTCGCAAAAAACGTCTTTGTCTTAAACGCTGAAAACGATTATTTATAATTAGGATTCGTTTTTATTATTATTAAGTGTTAACAAACTTCTTTGCTCCGTGATGAAGAATTTATAAATAATAATTAAAAGGAAATATTTGAAATGCAACATACATCTGCAAATGAAAATCTAAATCCATATTCATAATCCTCGATATTTTCTCTATCATTATAAAATCCATCAATTTTCACAGATATTAATCGGTCTGCATTCCCGGAAAGAACAATGGGTTAATTAATTAAAATATTATAATTAGTTTATAATTAATGTGTAATTAGGACGATTCCGATTTTTATTAGATTATTATGCGTAAATGGTAAAAATGAGGGGAAGAACAGAGGATCGCACCTGCAATGAATCCGGATAATGCGAAGAACGGAATTGACCAGGTGAAAAGTCCGGAAAACCGGAAACCATCGGTCAGACGTGTGCGGTGCAGACCAATTTGGGAGTCGGATCGCAGTGTTTATTCGCGGAGGTCGTAAACTTGACCATTTAATACGGGACGCATTAATGAAGATCTCGATGATAAAGATGTTTGCTGTTGTGGTCGTTTTATTATCCCTCCGAGAATGCTAGTTTGTTGCGATTTACATAACGACTGTTTTGAGACTTGCTTGTTTCCTTTCTTTTAATTCAAAGATTTTAAATTAATCTCTTTAAATTAACAAAAAATATATAATTTATTTATAACTTAGTGAAGCATATGATTCCAATTGAAGCAACTATTTTGGATTTACCATTAACTGAAACGATCTTAAAAAAAGCAACGTTTTTAACTTAATTAATACATGTTCATTGCAATCAGTTAACTTTTGGACAAGGCCATCTAGATAGTAAACTGAATATGCAAAGCAAAAGCTTGATTGGAATGCAAATTTGGGCATGGTCACTTAATTGTGCGAGTCGGGCATTCATCATGCGATTCGCGCATCGAATTATTGGAATATTTTACGTAACCTATAGCAACGTTGCGAGATGATTCATGGGGGTGGTCGAACTGATTTATTTCCGTTTCGCGGATTGCGCTGCGCCGTTCGAAAATGATGAATATCCGTCTTATTTTAATGCGAAAATATATATGGCCGTCGATTGTCCGGCATTAATCTTACCCATCCATTCTGCTATCTCGTTTAATAAATCCAGAAAGAAGGCGACTTGTTGTAGCAACAACAATAACAGCAACAGCAACAACAACAAAAACAAAACAAACAAGCGACGAGGGGTCAGATCATGTCCTCGGGATAAGGCACATCAGACTTGAACACAACTAAAAAAAAATGGAATTCAAGTTGCAAACAGAAAATCAAAGATTACTTACTTGTCGGTTTACCATCCTTCCAAGGGATGATCCGGACGCGCCCCACGCTTTTCTTCAACGCCAATTCTCTCAGTTCCGCTTTCAGCGAATTCCTAGTGCATTCCGCCGCAATCTGCGAGTATCTTATGTACCTACGAATCATTAATTCTCTCAATTCAGCGCCAAAGGTATTTACGGTCTTCGATATTAAAATAAAAGCGATTTCGCTCTTAATTACGCGCTCCGCATTTTATTCCCTCCGGTTCTTCTTCTCGCGGATCGTCATCATCCTAATCGAGAAAAGGAAACTCTCGAGAGCGGCGCTTATAAATGAAACGTTTATTTAAAGCATTTCAGACCGGAATTATCTTTATTATATCGCCGGAATACGCACTACAGAATTTCATAATTAAAACACGAATAAAAGAAACTCGTCGAGGTAATTGATATTGATTTCTTTGGGAAAAAAAAGAGAAGAACGTTACGCTTATAATCCACATCCGTTTCGTTATTATTATTAATTATTTGATTTTATAAAATAGGTTGGCTTATTAAATTGACTTTTATTACTTTATGAAATATAAGAATAATTTTATTTCAAGAAATTTTAATTTCCGAAAATTGTTCCGTGAGATGTCGCATTATGCAATGACATATGCAATCAATTGAACAGTGTTGTTTCAGTTCTGTCAAAATTATAATTGATTTTAATTGCCTGAAAGTCTATTAGATATCGTGTTTATTTAATAGCAATTCTTGGTTGTTATCCTTTTTCTGTAAAGATATGGATAGTTAATTTAGGTTGGTTTATGGTTGTCAGTATTTTTGTTGTTGTTGTTGTTGTTACATTGAATGTAATTGTGTGGTATTGTTGATTACGAGAATGGCGATGATCGAGATGATGATTATGATGATAGTCGATGATACAATGCAACTCACGTAATACCGGCAACTCTGAACCACTCCATTCGTCCGTTGTCGGCGGTGGCAGGGCACAATAAAATATAATCCACTGATTGATTGACAGGTGCTTAATTCAATTATACACCTTATCACCTTTTATTTCCGTCAAGGCAACTGCGATGCCAAAGAGGAGCGACCGAACGTCATCGAAAGGGGGATCAAAGAGTGACGTTGCGAGCGACCGCAGAAGAAGATCCTTTCATGAAAAGATGATAATGGAGAGAGGGAGATGATGTTGGTGGATGCCTTTTGCGGCTTTAATTGGGTCCGAATACGACTACGACGACGACGATGATGATGATGATGATGATGGAACGACCTCGTGTCATTGTGTGTGTGTTTCCTCTATCCGGAAACCGAGTCCCTCATTAGCGATGACAAATGTTGTCCTCGGTGTGATGGATGGACCAGGGGAAGGGGATTTTCTTTTTCTCTCTCTGCTTTTCGTTTCGATTTCGGAATGGAAAATAGGAAATCGGAGAAACGAGCAGTTCTGATCTCGACATCAAAAGGGCAAGCCGAGTGCCGATAAACAATTCTTCCTTCCTAACGAAACACAAAAGCATCATCACCATCGATATACCCGCTCACTTGTTTCTCGCTTATTTTTATCAACATCATTATTGTTATTCTCATTCGTACGTCGAAACATCTCACTCTACCTGTCTGCCTGCCATCCAGTTTCCCAGAAGGGGCTTCCTGTTGCGAAGGGCTTTTCCGAAAACGGAACACAATGACATTAATTCACACTCGACGTCTCTCTTTCGATCTTTATTTGCGTCCAGTCTTCGAGTCCAGTCTCCTTCGTTATCTCTGCACTTCTTCTTTATCCACTCCTCCTCCTTCATCTCTATTCCCGTTTCGTCCGAGTCGCAGCAATGCGGTAGAATGCGACTCGACGCACTCTTCAAATCAACGGAATCACCTCAAATCTACTTAACTTAATCAACCTTACATTTTATACCTGCTATTCCGCATTAATCACAGCCTACTCCATCATACATTACCGCTCTTAAACGTGGCCCCGTTTAATCATTTCAAGTACAGTTTTTAATCATTAACATTTTACGCTCCCAACTCCATACTTATTATTATCGCATCACGATTATTGCCTTTAACAAATTTCGTGAAAGGATTTCATAAATGTAAATGTATTCAAATAATTAATTTCTCACACAATTTCAGCTATTTTCTATTAGATTCATAAAATGAAATAAAACGTTAAGTTGCAATGCATTACTTATAATTTTCCGTACCGAACCTTTCTGGATTATGTCATGGAATGCAAGTATGTTGCATGTGCATGTTTATGTGGAATCAATACTTAATCGTCGATCCCAACTAAGTAGTCCGCGCTCTGAGCGTTTTCGAAATGAAAACCGTCGATGTTGAATTGATTCATTGCGCGCACTAATTGTTAATAAATTCCCGGGGACGAATAAAAATTAAAGCATTTGACGTGTCCACGATTTATGTATTGTTGGGAATAAAACGGTGCATTATTTACGACTCGAGGGGCTTTAGCAGTCAGAAGGAAGGAAAGAGAGAAGAGCAGTAGAACGGCGGCCTCTCTCGTCCCGTTGATATTCGATCCCCGAGGTGGCAATTTCCGCGCGTTCCTCCGTCCACCGTTTTCGTGCGGTCTTTACCTCCTCCACCACCGTATAACCGTATAATCGGAAACATCGTGTTTACGAAACCACCGCAGGAATCCTGGCCATCATTTTCTACGAAATCACGCACCGATTTTAATCATTCCATTCATCATCCTTTTGTACACCACTTTGTACCTACATTCTTCCACTAATTCTACGAGCAGCTCAAATATAAAATAAATCAATTAGATACCTAAACTAGTGTAGGATTAAATCTAATAATAATATCCAATTCCTACTGCGATGTAAATTAGAAGAATTATCAGTATTTAAATATTAGTTTTGTCACAAGTTAATAATTTAAAGGAATGCAATAAAAGTTTCACGTTTCCCATCCGAAATAGATAGATTAAGATTTAACTTAAGTCGAAAGAATTTTTATTTTGTGGATCGATTCTATTATTAAAATGTTTAAGGGAAAAATTATGGCTCCATGAATATATGCATGTCGTGGGATTGAGGCTTTTGAACTATGATTTAGACTGCAGGAGTCGAAGGAACGGAACGCAATAGATAATTTATAGATCGATTTCAGACGGAGTGAGATCCTTTTTTTATTCTTTTACGCTCTCCCATTTTTTCCTTCTTCTCTTCTTCTATGCAATCCGCATAGTTCGAGCCTTTTCCTCTCGTTATACATATATATATATACACATTTTGTGTCCTTTTCTTTCTTTCTTATTTTTAGGGTGAATAGTGTTCACGGGGCCGTTAGTAAGTGGTTTGTGCTGTGAAACCATGACAGGGTGTAATATATAACATCTTCAACAAACAGCGGGGCCGGGTCCTCCCACCGAGATCTTCATCACAGCTGGTTTTATTCCGAGAACACCTTCGGTGTGTACCTGTGTCCGAGGCACCCAAAACCATCGCAGATGAAAAATCCACGGCAAATAGAATGCATTAAATGAAACAGAGGAGAATAAAATATACAAATAAATAAAGAAAACGGAAAGCGCAGAGCGAATCTAACGATGAGAAAAAGGGTGAGTTAGTCAGAGATAGAGAGAGACGAGACCTAGATGATGATGATGATGATAATAATAACATCCATTCGTATTCAATGAATTGCTGCGATTTCCATTAACGAACCCTCCGGATGAAGTGGTTTCGGAAAACAATATATATGTATTTATAATATATAGATATATACATGATCATGGATAAGGTAGGTAGGTATGTTCTTCTGTTTCCGAACCGGAATCGTGGTCATCGATGAAGAAGAGAAACATAGAAGGAGGATGAAGGGAGGTGCAAGGGGTGCAGCATAATAATCTAATAAAAACGTCGCATCGAAATGTGGGATGCTGCGCGAGCTGCGGCCCAGGAATAATTAAGTTGGCCCATTAAGACATTCCCCAGGTAATTCACACGATTTCTACCCCGGCTCACGTCGCGACTCTGAATGAAAACCGTGGACGGGTCTTGCATGCAAACGGACGCATCAGAACAAATCCATTCCATACATCCACCATCCATCCGTACTTACGTACATACGTACGTACGGATGAATAACAACCATATATCCATCGATCGAACGGCTTACATATTCATTCACTCTCACAAAAATCAAAAAAGTTTTGTGTATTTTTCTACTAGTTCTTTTTGTAAAGAAAACTTCTGATAGAAGACTTTTTTATTGATTAATTAATTAGACTCATTGCGGTTAAATTTTGTTACAAAGTTCTTTATCTTCCGGGGATCTGATTGAGTGTTTCCAGGTGGCCGAGACGACGTTCGGTAGTCGCCGGTGAAGACGTCCGAAAGTCGAAGGCTAAAATAATATTATAAACACATTTAACGAAACCTGATAGGTCGCGTCTCAGGTGTCCTCACCTGACCACAAAATTTCACCGATATTTGTCCACTCGGCATCTCCTTTATTGCCAATCGAAGTGTGCGATCGATCAAACCTCACCCTCGCATCAAAAATCATTTATTTGCAACACCTCTTCAACTCTAACAATTTTCGTGTTTCAAAATTATTTTTTCCTTCAGCGTATTCCTCGTTAACTCGCCGCGTCCGTCGTGAACAGAATCGTTAAAAAAGGATATATATATATATGTATACAGAGAGAAGGTTTCAGACGAAAAGAAAAAAGGAAGAAAGCGCGACTGGAAAAAATAAATACCGAATGAAATGCGCACACACGATGCGGCGAGACGCGAAAACGAGCAAAACGAAAGGATTGAATGAAAATCACCGTAGACTTTAAATTGAATCGACGCATTTACTTTTATTATTCGTTACAAAACGGACTAATGCCATTCTGAGTGCATTACCAATGTTGCGATATGTTCCATTAGTTTCCATCGGCGTTGCAAATAAATAGATTCAAGAAAAAAATAATTTGTACGAATTGCAACACGAATGGATTCATTATCAAAAAAGAAATTATTAATAATTAACACAAAATAAAATAATTTAATTAAAATTAAGTTTAATCTACTCAATTTATTACTCTCGCAATAATAATATTGGATTGTAACAAAAGTATGCGGTTACAAACAGACTTTAATTTATATAATCCGCTAATTTTGTAGGTTTTTTTACTATGAAAATATTATATAAATGTAACAGGATTTTGTGGATTGATTATGAAAGCTATGTTACTATGGTAATATTATTAATGTGACATTTATTAATGTAATAAGATTATGTGGTTGCAGATAGAGTAATTATTTAATTTACTGATTCTGAAGGTTTTGTTGTTAGCAGCAACGTGCATCTAAATTAAAGTTTTGATGTTGGGATGTTGATTTGTGCGAAGCAAGATTTACACATTTCTTTCATTGTCGTTATTCGTTTTATTTGATATGCAGGATCCGTGGAAGTGTTCCGACGCCGACTGTGCTTTGTTTCAAGCTTTAATTTATTATTGTTATCCACGGTTTGCCGGGCGTTGGAAGGCAGCGCACGTTCCCTATGGTGGCGCGACAGATAGATACACCACACGGAACAATTGCGTCGTCTGATGGTCTTTCTTTCGGCTGCTTGCTATGCACATCCTGCATTTTGCCTAATGCCAAAGGGCCGATTTATCTTTTTCATTCTCTCCTCCTTCTTCTCCACCCTTCGCGGTCATTTATTATGGTGTTGCCGTAGTTACCGTGGCGGCGCCTCCCTTGTAGTGTCGTCGGATTGTATGGAGATTGGGCGAATGATGATCTCTCTCTTTCTTTCTTGTCGTCGCCTCCCCTTTTCGTCGTGTCGCCGACGACCGACAAAACAAAAGACGGAAAGCCTCCCGTGTTATTAGCGGGTGTCAATAGAATTTCAAAAAGAATCTAAGAGAAGACCAAATTACACCCTCCTTATCATTTCGGTCTTTTCACATTTTTAAATAACAAATTTATTCATTCGGAAGGATAAAAGCTATTTTCAGGTTAAGGTGTTAAATTATATTTTCTTGCATTTTGTAATACTTTGTAGCAACAATGATAAATAATCCTCAACATCTCCAATCGAGCGCACAAACTGAGCGTATTAAATATCGCACCGGTCACCGAAGGACATCATCGTCATTTCGTTGGCATTCCCATAAGACTCCTGTTTCAAAAAATAGAATAAAAATAAATCGCTTCATCTCACGCAGATCGAACTCGTTCCGTAACGGAAATAACTTTTAATTCCAATATTCATGTAAAGTGAAATGTAAATTTTGAATTTTCAACTGGACTGTTGTAATATTACGAGATTCCAGAGTGGATAAATATCGTTTTAATGCATAGAGCGTATACGATTTTAATTGAACGCGCGCCGTTCGTGGCGAAGGAGGAAGGGCCGTTGAAACAGAAGATGAAGAGGAGAAGACGTATATTCAAATTGCGTACGCCACTCTTAATTCGTTCGCATTAAAACGGAATGGAACTTAATACATATGCAGATGGTCGTCTCGTTTGAAAGCTAATCCCGACCTAACTGATCGCTAATTGAACTATAATAACCCGTTGAATGGAGAGACGCATCGAATGCGAGGAACGACGGCAAGAAGACCAGAAGTAATCATGTAACCGAAGGATGTCCACTAAATAATAATTACAATCTTGTTGCAAATCTTCTCCGTTTTTTCTCCTTCTCCTTTCCTTCATCTTAATGGTGCATGATTGGACAGCATTAGCCTAAGTGCTTTTGTTTTATTTTTTGTTTTTCATGTTGAAAGCGCTTAAATGATAATTTCCACTTTCAGTCGTAATCTTGAAAATCTATTGGATTTTACAACGTGAATTGAGAAACGAAAAATTAACTGGTTTCAAGGAATTCCTCGCTTCGAGATGATAATCACTTGATTAATTAATTAATTAATTAATTGTAGGGTAATTATTATATAATTTAATTAGGCTGAATCATTGGTAATGTAAGCTATGCTTTCCAAATTTGGATTCGCGAATGATTGCCCAGAATTGTTATAATTGGTTTCGAAAAAAATTAAAGATGTCCAAATTTTGTAGGGAACATGTTTAGTATCATAGGCTTGTTGAAACTATCAAAAGGCAACGGAAGCATAAATATGTACAGTTTTTTTTTCTTCCTCTTCATCTCCTGTTATAAACATCGTGAGTAATCTAATTAGTAGAGCTCCGATTCTGTGCGTTTCGGGGTCCACTTGGCGTAATTAAGGCGGTGGCCGGAGCAAACGGAGATGGAGAGCAGAAGAAGTTTCGTAGGTGAGTAACCTTGGTTGATGATTCGGTTCGAAGGCCAACGAAGATGATGATTAGAGATGCTGTTGCTGAATGCGAAGAAGAGAAGAGATACACACATACAGAGTGAAGGAGAGTTAAAAGAGCGAAGGGGAACGATGGATGGATGGATCCATGTAGTTTATGTGTGCTGCACGACCCGTCGTCCGATCGAGACGAGTGAGACATCAAACTCAGTCTTCTCGGGGTCTAGTTTTCTTTATAATGACCCGAGCGGCACTTTTAAGCCATGTTTGTATAGTAACACTATTATCAAGATAATACCGAGCAAGCAGGAAAAAGAGTGCTGCAAAGAGAAAGAATACTAGAGAAAGACTCATCATCATCTTCTTCTGCCCACATGCACACAAATATTTTTTAAATAAATATTTTCAAATTTTAATTTTATTTTTCTTGTCTTATTTTTGCAACAATTTAATTCTTGGAGTATTCATATTTATTTTTAAATTTATAAAATAATAATGATAAAAACATAATATCTTAGATGATTGCTTAGTTCTGAAGAAATTGTGTGTACGTTTTGTGGTCGTGACTGTCAGAAAAACGATTTCTTATTGGTAAACACGAACGGGCGCAGACCGTTTGCGCTGAAACACACGGTGATAACTGTCTTTAAGAAATGGTTTAGAGGAGAGATGGAAAGCGACGGACATGGTAGTAACAAATAGATTCGGATTTTGAGTTGAGCTCACTCTGTGCGCAAATACGTAATGATACATGAACGTGCGGCGGCGATTGATTTTCTTCAGGAAGCTATAATCTTCTTGTATCGACTACTACCCACCATCCGCGAAAACCACTCACGATGAGCGCGGCCTCAATTTGCTGCTTTTATCACGATGATTTATTGCTGAAGCTTTATATGCCAATAAAATCGTTTTCCAGATATACCAACCCCATCACACAACTCATTACACCGCAAATAACACACAAATTCATTAACCTAACTGATCGACTTGCATTATGTAATTATTCATACAACATTTACAAATTAATATATTTGTCCATTTAATTTGAAAAATATAGTTTTTAAATATATATAAATCACATATATACAAACGTAAGTATTGGATTGATGGTGTCACACTTGGCTAACCTATTCCAAAGAATAAAGTAGGAATTTAATGATTCAGGTTTATGGATAATGCGCAAGAAGTGATGCGATTTTAATTGCTGCTTTAAAAGTAATTAGCAGTTGATTTTGAATGCGCGAATTTATGAATGGAAATGCGAGGAGGTGGAGATGGTTAATTAATGGCAGCAAAACAGGAGTAAACTGTGCAGCGCGTTGGAAGTTCGGAAGTCCGCAGACGATCGTTATGAGTGGGTGGATGTTGTATAAGAAGTTGCTGCTGATTATATTGGCATGCCTTTAATTAATAGTCGCAATCAGTTCGCTCGCGTCGACGCCAATTAATGCCATTTGTTATGAACTCGAACAACATTCGATTCAAAACTCTCCTTCCTTCCTTCTTTTCTTCCTTCCTTACTGCCTGCATCCATACAAAACCAATAACACGTACAAACTTCTCGGACTGTATTATCTGGAACTGGTTCTTTCGTTTTGCTTCATTTTTGGTCGAAAGTTTTATGCGCGCGAGTGCGTGTGTGTGTATGCATTCACTCCTCAACTCTGTCGTTTTGTTTATTTATTTTCCCTTTTTTTTACGTCTCGTTTCGGTCCTCTTTTTGGCGGCGAATACACACACACACACACACTTACATATTTATCGCCAGGCCACTGTTTCATGTTGCAGGCGACTCCGATTTCCAAAAAGGACGAAGCCAGTGTCGGTTTTCGTTATGCTGCTGCTGCTGCACCACCAAGTATCCTTCCTCCTCCTCCTTTCATCCACTTACCTTATCATGTGTAATCCTTATCATCCACTTAAATGAGATCGACTCAATTCAGAAATTAAGACGAAAATAAACAAATTGCATTATTAACAAAAGGCGATAGGGCCAAGACAAACCAAGAAAGGAAACAAGAGCGAATTGCACGGACTTTTAGTGCGTCGTCATTAATTTTCACGTAACATGCGGTGCCATAAATACACGCATTTTACGGACGCAATAAATATTTTGCGATAAAATGAAAAAGTTTCGTTAGTATTGTGATCGCATCTAAAGAGTTGTATCTGTTTACTTTTATTGCTTTTCTTCCTTCCTCGCCCTTCAATACAATCCTTCCGAAGGACAACTTTGCCGCAGTTCCGGCACGCATCCATAAAAAAAAGAAGTAAACTTCGTGGACTGTTTTCCTTAGATCATTTTAGGCTTTTAAGCTCTTCCAAGGGCGAAACGTGACAGGCAAATATCCTTTTCTTCTGCCAATGTTTTCTTTACGATCAATCATTCATGTTGATGTACGGCATTCCTTTTTCCAATTTAACCAAATGTTGTCTCAATTATCACTAAATCACTTTAATTTACGTGAGAAACTACCAGTTTCAAACATCCTTGAAATCAAAATAAAACTAATTATTATTTTTTTACTTGAAGTTGACAATTCTTTATTTTTCTTTAGAATAAGTAGCAAAGTTGAAGATTTCAGCAACAAAAAAAGCTTGTTTTTGTCGTTCGTTGAAATCTGTAAATAGAAATGATGATTTCTTTGAGAGATATGCGTTGCGAGGGGTTGTGAGGTGGGGAGTAGAGGAACGAGTCATTAATTACGTGCGGGTATATTTATTCGTTTCCCAGAGATTTTTCAATCCGAGCCTCGATTAAGCGGTTAAGGATTATTTATTGGCTCATTTAAATAATTAATTAAGTTGGCGCGTCCACCTCACCTCATCTCCACCGCGCGCTTCACCTCCTCCTCCAACGCGATATCGGGAATAGATAAGGAGGAAGAAGCAAGAGACAGCAATTCTTTTCCATCTTCACCGTTCCTTCTTTCACTTTATTCCATTCTTTCTTCTCGTTTCTTTTTTTTGTGGCCGAGAATGATCTATGTCCCTGCCATTCGTTTCGGGGAAACCGAAGAGATTTCGGGGTGCGGAATGTGTCGGCTAGTCGTCACCCACTTTTTGAAGGATTGCGTCGTCTCTGTTTGGAAGCCACATGTTCCACAAACTTCCTCCGTGCACATCCATCTGAAACTGAATCCTCTCTTTTGCTCTCTCTCTCTCTCCTCTCTTTCTCTCTACACAGATTTAACACCGCATGAAGTCATTAAACGTCGGCGAACAGTATACATCTTCGGGCAAATTATCAACTTTTTTGATGAATTATCCAGAACGCATAAATCCATGTGATATTTAGACTAAAACACGTGCACCTTTCTCATCTTGCTTCTAAACTATTTGTCTGTTTCTTCCTTTCCTTTCCTTCTCTTCATCCCTTGCCTTTCGAAAAACCCTCCGAGAAGACTGCATAATTTTTGAAAGCCAATTCAGATTCTAGGTAACTGCTTTCTCGGTATCGAAGAAACTGTGCGTAAATCAAGTTGAGGATTGAGGTAAATCTGAAAGTGGTAAGAGAGAGAGAGGGTATAAAATTTTCGATTCGTACGGGGCGATGATAAATAAATGTTATTTTATGGCGGGGCATTAAAAAGGCTGGAATTGAAATTTAATCTTGGAGCGATAGCATCGATTGTACACATTAAATATTTAATTGGTGCGAGAGCGAAGCGAAAACTAGTTTTATTTCTTCGTTCGTCCGTTCCTTCGACTCGCTCGCTTCCATCATCATCATCATCATCATCGTCATGATCTTCTGCAGCAGCATCATTGGGAAACATGAAGACATTAAAACCTATCGCACTTCAACCACAACCACCAACAGAGCCAGATGCGTCTGCATTTCGAAAACAGTAATTGCTTCCTGTGCACGACGCATCGAACGAACGATGACGGGGATTGCCAAACTTTGAAAATAGCCATTTGAATGCATGTTTGTGTACTTCTCTTCTCTCTTCCCTTTGTGCTACACCAAATAGGTTTTAATCCGCATCTGTGTGCCTCGACAATGATATGCCATCATTAGCAGCATTACAAGCTTAGGTAAACAATGGTCGGATAGGAGCGGATTACCGGTTTCTATGGGCTCTCCCTTTCACGGCCCATGTGACCATTTACCAAAGTACAGGATTAGTGAAAACCGCAACCGACGATCGCAATACGAAAGAGTACGAGAGGCAAGGCGGAACGTTTTTGGGGTGGTTCGTTTTACCCTACCTCTAATAAATTATCGGCTTACCGCATATTCATCGCTCACCCCATTCCGGATCACTCATCTATACTTGATTCGAACGAGAATTTAAGAACTCTAACCAATCAAAAAAATCATGCACAAAAGTATGCTCTGCTTAAAATTAAAATTGCATATATACATATAGCAAATACTTTCATTTTCAGTTGTGTTGATATGAATGTTAAAAATAATATATGTCGAATTATGTATGTATTTTAGGAATTTACAAAACAGAAAAAAGTTGAACATAATGTTTTCCGTTCCGAATTGTGGAATATTTCGGGACGTTGATAATATCGCAAAAAAGAGGAGAAAACTGTTAGGAGTAAAGCGTGCACCACCGTATAAATAACATTCTTGCGACGGTGGAGAAGAGCTTCATGCTCGATTAAATTCTGTGAAAAAAGCGGATGCAAATGAATGCCACTAATTGCTGACATATACACAACAACTGCGTCGAAAACAGCCAGAAGGACTCCCAAAAACAAACGAGCAGCTAAAGAATCAAAAAGAATGGGGTGTTGTTTGCCAAACGTGCAAAAATCGAATTCAACTCATAATTGAATTGAATTAAAAGGGAAAATAAAATACGAAATAATGAATTGAAATTTGTTTGTTTGCAAAGCGCACAATTGATTAATCAATTTATTATGTCCGCTGAATCGAGAGAGAAAAATCCTTTCTAAAATTATTAATTCATCTCGGATTTCCGGCTGGATGAATCCAGTCGATTTCGATCGAACATTTCAAAGGGTTAAATCGTTCCTACACAAACAAAGCACGATGGGGATATTCCATGCTGGTTTTTCACCGATCGAACAAATGGAAATAAAATAAGAAGGTGAAAATCGTTGGTTTTGTCGAGCGAAAATTCGTCATACGGAGTGGATTGGCCTTTAATTAGTGCATCGGCCGAAAAGTTATTCTGTTACACTTGGGACGTGGTGGCGGCGGCAGCGGCGGTTTTTGCCGTCGTAATTGTAATTGAGACCTCCAAGTAGAAACCGTTCAGTTCCCGAAACGTTTTTACCGATTTAATTGAGACATTCCGATATGTATACACATTTCATTTGTTTTGTTCTTCCTCCTCCTGCTCATCGTATCTGCTGTCCTTTCGGTGCTTTCGTCCGTCCACTCCACTTACTTATTTTTTCCTTTACTACGAAATCGAATTGAAATAAATTGGCCTCTTCGTATTGACTTCTTTTCTTTGCGCTCCTTTACGAATCGTTTCGGTAACTGTTTCGGTTAATCCATACGAATCAAATAAAATGTCTTGCTTCATTTATTCTGGATGGGGAACAATCGTCATTTAGTCTCAGTTTTAATTAAAATATCGAACGCAACAACAATCCCACACTCCAGTTGACTCCACTTTTTCATTTTGTTTGTAAACTTTAGTAAGAAAATTAATGTTGTTGGAAAATTGGTTACATAATAAGAAAGGATATTACTAGTATAGAAATAATACATATTGTATTTTGAAATGTGTTATTTATTTATATAAATTTGAAAAAGAAAACAAAATTATATTGTTTTATTTTTAAAAATATGAAGTAGTAAAATGATATTCTTGTGTGCATTCTCGTGGAGGCAGTTGTTTATTGATGCTGCAAGATGTTGAGTTCGTTAGTTTGCTTTAGGTGTTGAACGCAATGAAATGTTAACACGTGTCGCATAAGGAGAAACGAAAAACGGGGGAGAAGAAGTACTGTTTGCTCGGATCGGCTCGTTTTGGTTTGCGGTTTTCTGTTTTGGCTGCTCTAAATCTAGTCTAATAAGATAGATAGATCTGGCGGAGAGTAACGATGGAGTCTGAAGAGATGAAGTGAAGAGAGCGAGCGAGAGACAGAAGGAGTGGACATAATAAAACGAGCGTAGAAGCGCGCGTTACGTGCACGGAGAACACATGTAAGTTTTTTTTATCTGGCCATCATTACACGACCGAGCAATATAATAAAGTCGCCAACGTTCCAACGAGATAAAACTATCCGAGCCGTATAACGCATTCGGTGTGTTTCTGCTCTCTGCTCTCCTTTCCCTTTGGGTAGAAATTCGTACATAATTTATGAGAAAGAAGAGAGAAAGAGAGTGGCCACATTAATCCCTTAATCTGCTCTCGAACGGCCCTATTCTCCACCTCCTCCTTCACCCGATGACAGCTGCTGCCATTTTCCCGTGACCTCTTCATTGCAGCAACCCCCTCGCATGTATTTCGTCCCGTAATCGCCTTAGCGAGCCAAAAATGGCTTTACCAACGGTGGTTGACTACACGGACTAGCTGGCACACTATACCAAACGAACAATACCTGTGGCTTCCCACTTTAATCCTCTTCAATCTGCACAATATACGAAATATATTCCAATTGATACGGTAATTGGATGAATCTGTGCAACATATCCACAAGCTGCAGTACTCTTTCAATAATAACGTTCGCATTGGTTTAGTTTACTGAAGAAGTAAGAAAGAGAGAATGATTATGGGATGATGGAATGAATCAATGAATGGCCTTTCACGTTAATGTGTCGTGCTTGTCACTCTCCTAGGTTCGTTCGGTTTTTCGAAGAAAGGAGCGATCACGAACTAGAATATTTGATCGCGACTTTGCTCTCGTTCATGTCCCAACCGACTCTCACCAACTATCACAGTTTCATTAAAAAAAAGTACATATCCATCCAATAAACAATCCACATTTCACTTGAGTTACATTTCTTTAATTCAGTTTATTACTTCTTTGGTTTTCCGATTGATAATTGCAACTATGCATAATATCAATTATTTTTCAGTTCGATTTAATTTCACATTCTCTGAAATGTGCGTTATTCAAAATAATAACATTAGTTAAGATACCAAAAATACTGAGCAAAATGGAATTCGTAGGAAAAGTGTGATCCACAATTCTCGTAAATCATGCGGTCGTCGCTAATGTCTGCTGCATGCAGAAGTGCAAGAGGAAGAGAATCGTTCACTCTTACTCTGTATATGTATGTGTGTAAACGTACGCTCGACTCCAATTACAAAACGGCTGCGTTTATTACAGTAATTTTCGCACGGCGCGAAGCGCACAAATTGCCAGAGATGATTGCATGCAATTTCGCTAATCCCATTTGCATTTGTTTAAACAAATTCCCCATGCGCAAACACCGATTCTTCCTTCTTTATTTTTTATTTTCTTTCTTTCCGTTTTCTCTGTTTTGTTTGCATTATCGATGCAATAAGAAGATCACGAGAAAGACAGCAACAGCAACCGGTTGGTTGCTTCTTCTGTGAAACGTCTCAATTACTTTTTTGTTTTCTCTCTGCTGCACTCTCTTTCTATGTGCATTTCATTTTCATCTTATCCACTCGCAAAAACCGAAACGAAGGAACATTTCGAGTGGTCTCTTTTTTTCTGTGAGTGAACATTGAGCCGCAATGTTTGCATAGTTAATACGTTAACCCACTTTCGTTTCCGAACGCAGGACATTTACATGCAATTTTGTACTCTGCCTTTTTTTAAACTTTTTATTTTGTCTTCGTTCGATCGCATTCCAATGGTGTACATCGTAAACGAATGTGACAATCGTTGCGTTTCGGTATGTCACTGTAATAGAATAATGTTTCTTTTATTTAAAGCGTAACGCTGAGTTATTTAATTACGTAACAATAATGTACATTAAATTAAGATTCAGCAGTTTAAAGCCGTATCAGTCGTTGGGCAGTTTAAAAAGCAAATAAGAAGGAAACATTGTCGACTGTTGTACGTACAAAATAGTAATTCATGGGTTTTTCATCTTATTTTTTAGGTTTTTTTTGTAGACGTGGAGATGGAGACATTACTTGTCCTAATTTATAAGGGCTTTTAGTCGATTGTCCAAGTTTTCGGTGTTTCCTACGTACAATTTAAGTGCGTAAATTGGATAGGTCCATCTATCAGGTAGAGATAGTGAGAGTTGAGTTGATAGTAGCGCAGAGTGAATCCCGAAAGGTGGGCACATCCTACCTGACGACCGAATCAAAAACCCATCCTGAGGCAATTCCTCAGCGACGCCCTCAAAGGGCGCCGCGCAGGGTGTGCCTTGCGCCCGCAAACGAATATTATTTATAACTCCAGAAGCTTGTTATTAAACAACGTCTTTTCCTCCTCCTTTTACGTTTGTTTTTTTTTCTTCTTTTTTTCCCGAAACCGGTGCGGATAACGAGCGAAAACCGCAAGGATCCCAGAGATCCAGACGAAGGAAAAGGCGTGGTTTCGCGGCGCACCAATGAAGATTGCCGCATTACCTCCTTCCAGAAGTAAACTGAAAACTTAAAGAGGCCCATCTTAATTGCCCTCTTTCTCTTTCTGAACGTTTATATATATATAGATGTTTGCGCAATTTGAATTGATAACGATCAACTTCCCCGGTAATAATTCGCAACTTTCCTCTTCTGCTTCGTTTTGCTCTTGGTGTTTTAGACTCGACTCTCCAATCTCGGGCAAAACACACGATGAGGAGAGTTAGAGGTCCTCCGCATCTCGAGCACGATTCCGAGGGCGAAGGCGTGCAAACACGACGACCGATAAATTAATCCGCACTCTTTACTTTATGGCTTAATAACAACATCTATGTGTGTGTGTAGTTTTTCTTATTATTTGTTGTTGCTGGTTTATTTCGCTTCTCGCAAAACGCGTATAAACAAGCCTACCGCGGATTTCATTTTACACCATCTTCGGTTATAATCAAAACATAATTACATACTCGCAGCCTCGTTAAGTTCATCGCTTTACTTTCTAAAAGTTAACTTTATGTTTTCGTGTACACTCGTGGCACCAATTACGCAAGAAAATATAAACTTTGCAACTCGTATATTACATTGCAAACGTACTTCCTGCAAAATTTTATAACCATCTAAATACACGATTACAACAAGCCACTAATATCTTGTAGGTGCATACGAAAAAAAAAATTCATTACATAAACATAAATCCTTATTTATTCTTATCCTTTCTATAACAAATATATGCATTCCAATTTTAAAGTATCAATATATGTACTTCTAATAATGATAATTTATAATTAAATATATTAATATATTTTGATTTTGAATCGATAATTTATTATCTAATATAATTTAAAATTATATAATTTAAAGAATATTTATATTGCGATAACTTGGTTAGATATGCAAAATCTATATCAATGTGTACATAAAGTTGCATATACTATTTCATTTAAAATAAAGAAATCTACATAATTAATAATAAGCAGATTAAAGTATATACGTGTTTAATCTGTATTTTAATCAAACTTTTTAACTTCAAATTTGTAACAATATATTTTGGAATATAATAATTTAGGCAGCATTAAATTTAAAATGCATTTCTATTATTTTTTTTGTAAAACATACTCTTTATTGGTTAATATTTTCTTAATCCTCATTATTATTAGACATATTGAATCTATCTAAAGTAAAGTGTTTAGTAAATAGTGTGGATTATTAAGATTAAGCTATAATTTCTGATTAACTTAGCGTCTCTGTTTGTATGTTGGACCGTGACCTTTGGCCTGCGTTTCTAGATAAGATCACGATGGCTTCCGTAACGCGTAGGCCGACAACCAAACCACTATTATTATTACATTTGTCCGAAAGCGCCCTTTCTCCTCGACCATACCTTAACAAATTGTTATGCTAAGCGAGTGTGTCTCTCAGATTCTAGATAGGGATGGAAAAACATACAGAGAGCCTTATCTCTCGCGCTCTTCGGCGAACGGATGAAGAAATAAAGTAATGAAACGAGCAGAAGATGAAGAAGAAAACAGGAATGAAATGCAGCGATCGTGGGCGTTTTTTAAGCGCTTTATCTTTTGTATTGAACGTTAGGTGTATAAATTATTTGGGGAGGCCGGCGGTGATGGAGCCTTCGATGCCGCAATGGTTCTTTCCTCTGAACATCTTGAAGAATCCGTTGTCGCCCCAATCCGAGTTCCAGGAGTTGGCGATCAACCAATAAGGATTACCACCTTCGACGCCCCAACCCAACACCCTGATGGCGTGTCCGCCTAAGGCTTTTCCGGTTACGTGCTGGTAGACGCCGCTCTTGTAGTTCAGCAGATCTTCATAGACTGTGAATGCTCCCTCCACCGGTCCGTTCGTCATAATCTCCTTCTGGATTTGCTCCACTTTGCTCTTCACCGTGTAAGCCTTCTTGCCGAAATGTCTGTCCTGAGCGTACGGAATCTTATAGCCGGGTTGACATTCCTTCTTGCATTTCGGAGTGGATCCCTCCTCGCCGTCGCAAGACGGTCTCGATCCGTTCACGTGGTGCTCGCATGGAGCGATCTCGTATGGTCTGCAACCCTACAAAAGAAACATCAATATTAATACACATCAAATTTAATCTTTCATTGTTCTTGCCTGATGAGATTCATAGGTTCCTCCAGAAACGATTCCGCTTCTGACCCAATAATGCCAAGCCGCGCCGGGAAATCCACCGTTGCAGCCCATGCCGCAGGTCCAGCAACAAGAAACCAAATCGTCGGCCGAGAAACGGAAGTTCACCTCGCCCTTCGAGTGGATGCATACTCTGTCCGACATAGCTTCGACTGCTCCAAAAGCCTGAAAGGTTCGCACTTGAATTCTAACCATTCTTAAGTGATAATCTACAACTCACCCAGCAAGATCCGCAGGATCCTTGATCCCTGATTTCGCGGATCGTTGGACATTCGGACCACTGTTCTCTGGCATCAAAGTTTTCTGGTATATCTGTGTCACCCAACAAATGCTCAATCTCAGGAAGGCTATAAACAATAATCAACATCAAACAAAATACTTAAATATGAATTCTCGAATCCTTACGTTTTGGGTTCAGGAAGTGCTCCCATCAACTTCTTGATGTACTTCATGCTAACATTCGGAACGAAATTCCTTCCTGCCTTCCAGGTGCTCTGCTTCTCGTTGATGCGATCGATGAACTCATCGGAAAGTGGATGAAGATCATTGCCGTGGATGCAGCGGGACGAGATCGCGAGGATCGCGAACAGGAAAATGTAACAGCAGAACTGCATGGCTCTCAGCAAACGACTGAAGTTGCGTTTATCACGGACGATTTATTTATACGTCCGCAATCTGGGGTCAATACGTTTTCGAGTCAATATTACTTTTTGTTCACTTCTATTTATGTATGTGTATTGTTGCTTTTTTGTTTTGTTTCGTAGCTAGAAGCAGTTTTTTTAATGCTGTCTGAGCGAATGGAAGGAATGCAGGAAAACAAGCGAACGATGATTGAATAATTGAGTGCAGTTACGATGATCGCTGTTCGTGCGATGTCTTTGTTACCATCATATTTTGTCATTTATCAAGTGCAGCTCGTTTCTATGTTCGTCATCTACGCGAGGTCAAACATGATTACCGACGTCGCGCGAGTAAACAACTTCTCTGATATCTTATTCTTTTACAATGAAAAATATATTTGTCATATCAAAACATATTATTGTTTGCTCTATTCAAATTTCCTTTAAATTACATATTTAAGAAATACAAATACAAAAAATTAGAAAATTAATAACAAAAAGTCCACCATCATTGGAAAAATGCATATATTGTTTTTTCCAATTATTTAAATTAAAATATTCTATTTTATGTTGAATATGATGTTGTTAATGATGTACTTTCAGTTGCGAATAAAAATTTCGAACAAATATATACAACCCAGCGCATCCACCGAAAAATGCAAAATATTATTTTATCACAATATAAGTATTAGGTGAAGTATATTAATAGAATTAAGTATATTAATATTTATAATATTAACTATTTGTTAGGTTTTAATGAAAATTATTAGAGGTTATGATTCGTGGTACCCGGCGCATCCACCTTAAGTATAAATTAATATGCTGCGTTTTCGGTGATTAGATGCGATTAAAATTTGTGGATTGAAAGAGATATGTTTATGGTTGCAACTTATCATCAATTAGTGGTTGGATAACGGTTTTTTTTTCTGTTGATTATGTGTGTACTTACGCCGTGTTCGGAGATATCGCGTTGTTGAAATCAGAGATAGAGAGGTATATACTGCTGGGCTTAACACTAATTTGATAATCGCATGTTACATACTCGATGTTGTTTTATTTTCGCAGCGGGGGCGGTGCGTGGCGCCCTCTCTGTCGCAGCGATCCTCCGACAAAGCCGGGCGCGTTAAATAATTCAGCGAAGGCAACGGGGGCGGCGGAAGGGAATCATCCCTTCTCGGACGCACGACGCACTTTAATTTCATGCGTGGTGCGTCGTGTTTCGGGGATGGCAGAGAGAGGAGGAAGAGGAGGAATTAGGGAATGGAATTGTGCAGGAATAAAAAAAATAATATAAACGAAAGTAGGCTGCGCTGCCACGTCGCGTTCGCCCTTAGCGCCCCTCGCGCACTCCTCGTGACGTCACTGCGACGTCGTTATCGATCGAGGTACGAGGACCGCGTGCAACTCCACTCTACGTACATTCGCATGAAGGGTGAGAAGGGAAGAGAAGAGATAGAGAGCAGAAAACGCAGAGTGCCCAATCCGATATAGTCCCCGTCTCCATCGCACTCACACTAAAGCTCACTCATTCTCTGCCTATTCCCTCGGTCGGTCGAACGTTCTCTCTGTCCGTGTCTCTCCCTCCTCGGTCCTTCCTTCAAATCCTTCCAGCCGAAAACAGGTCCTGCACGTAGTGCCGCATAAACCCTTCCATCAGAAGGCAACAGGAAGCGACGATGGTGTTGCCCTCCTCCATTTCCACTTACATCTCTTCATCATCATCGTCATCACCATCCGCCTTGCTGAAACAGTGACAAGAGAGAGTTCTCTTTCCTTATATTTGTAACACGCACGCACACTTGCATTCAAATACAGAATCATCATACGAAAAGCGGACCATCCGCAGTTCTCGTTCAGTTCTGGACGCCACAGTGTGTATGTGTGCGCGCGTGTTATCGTACGTGCATCATCCTTTCGTGTGATGGAAAAGTGAATCGTTCCTGCGAAATCTCTCTTAAGGTAAGAAGACAACCAGAAGCCCACCCAAAAATCATCGCGTCACGCAATCGGCGATTCATCGCACTTCATTCATGTATTATGAATTTTGCACGTATCGATTCGTCTCTCACGTCGAGACACACACACACACACAGCAGAGAGATCGCCGGAAAAAATAACGCCTACTATTTTCATTACTTTAGTTACGTTATTTTCCTAATTATTTTTTCACTTTTCTTTTTTCCTCCTTATCTTCAATCGAAATTTGCCGCAATAATTGCACGTGCATTTCACCTTTTCCGCACACGCCGCCTCCAGTATTATCGATCAAGGGTGCCGTCGTTCCAAGGAATCCTCCTTCTCGGCTTTCAAACCATACTTCGAGAAACACTACACCGCACATACAAAAATAGACAATAACAAAAACAATGCTGTTAATGTTACAAGGACGGGTGCTTCCGAGCCTTTAACTACACTTGTCACCAATTTATTTACCCAAATTATTTTCAACTTACACTTGCTAATAATATAATTTACTGATATTAAAAAAAATGTCCATAACCTCTTGGGAATTTGCTTATAACGCTTAGAACATAATGAGAAATTTAATTAATTACTAAAGAAATTCTTATTATTTTATTTAAAAATCCATATAAAATTTATATGTGAAAAATCTGGTGATCACTTCCTAGAAACAGATCAACTTTGGGAGCAAATAAATAAATTTCTCTAAAATCCTTCCTAACATTTTTCTTTAATATTTTAAATTTATTAAATTATTAAACGAAATAATGCTCTAGGATGTCGGTTTTAGAGGTTCGTAGGAATTTCGCAAACTATTTAAGTATTTATGCAGCAAAAAGTTAAGCATTTATTGCCATGCAGAATCCCATAGGAATGATGTTATAAAAGAAATGCTTCTGGTGCTACATAAAAAAATACATAAATTGATGAAACTTTTAAATATTTATTCGACTAAACTGCAAACATATTAACTACAAAGCAAAACAAAGTAATATCTATTATTAATTAAATTGTGCAGAATATAATTTATTTTGCTATTTATATGTTCACACGAATGAAGTATAAAATTTGAATATATAAATTCGACCTTTTGGAAGGTAACAATAAAATCGAATGGCAATGTCTGCATGCATTGTTCATGTATTATACAAGAATTGCGCATTCCGCAATATATCGTAAATAACGAAAGAATGCAGGAAATACCAATTCAATAAGCGACGATATTGCAAAACACGCATTGTGTTTGTATATCTATTTGCGAATTTCAATGGTCGGATTGAAACGTTTTGCCGTAATGCAATTTGCATTCAATCGATTTACAACAATAGCGTAAACGCCGTGGCTGGCGCGCAAAGACTTTGTTTCAATTAATCCGTCCAACCGTTGCGTAATAAAATGCACACATTCACATTGCATTTGGATTGTATACAACCAAACATACACCGCGATTTATATTTCTTCACGAGCACAAATCTTAAATAAACAATCTTTTTGCTGTTTAATGCTTTTACAACTCCACATTTGCTGCTTAATAACGCGGATCGAGCGTCTATAAATAAAACGCGCAGCGCTTCGAATCTCAAACCAATTAAATTCCTGGCAATTTCGCTAATTAAAACGCGCACGAACTTTTCCAATTATGCAGGTGGTAAATTGCGCAGCACATGTCCTTTCGTCCCCTCAGGAAATATCCGTGCACAATCCGGAAACAACAACAACATCAGTATCCAAATGGACATCGTTTCATCCCTGTTCCAAATTTTGAAATTGTATTTTTAGTTAAAGCAACGTTAAATTATTACTATTGAGAATTAGAACATTTTCGTTTGTAATGAGTATTGTTTAGAAGTGTTAAGACTATTTGAAGCTACTTTGAACGGTCCGAGGTGCAAGTGCAGGAGGACGAGGATGGGATGTTTAAAATTAACTTTAGATGAAAAGAGTGAAAATTGCCTGTGAAACTTCTTTCCACTTTGTTTAGGCAATTAGGGTTATCAAGGATCGCATTTTGAGGATGATTTTTGCGTGACGTCCGCCACATCTTCCAAAGTCCTCGTAAAACTCCACTTTTCCATCGCTCGAACACGTCATAGCCGCGATTACCCTATGCGTATATTAATACAAGCGAGTTCAGCATTTTTTATTATCCCGGTGTATTTAGTGTTTGATCTTGCGATCTTTGCTTTTTTTTTCTTCTTCATCTCCTATCATTTGTTTTGTTTGTTGGCAGAGATAGTGTGCGTGAGGGAGGCGAGGCTAGGGTGCAAAAGAGAAATATATCGAGAAAGAGAGCGTGAGGAAGAGCGATAGTGCGGTGAGGAGGGTCTGAGTCGGTGAGTTCGGCGTAATGTCGGGGTGGGCGAGAGAGTGCACGGGGGGCAGCTAGCGGTGGCGGCGCGCGCGCCCCCCCCCAAACGGCCCCCCGGCCACAAGCAGGCCCCAGCATGACGGGCGCTAAAGAATGAAGAAGCAAAACGTTCGCACGCTATCACTCATTGTGTGCACCTTCACTTATCTGCTGATCGGCGCCGCCGTCTTCGACGCCCTCGAGTCCAAGACTGAAAAGCAGCGAAGAGAAGTTCTTCAAGGTACTACACAAATATATTATATATGTAAATATCTCTTTCAGCGCATCTATCATACAATCATACAAGAAAACTAGGCAAAACTTTTAAAGTTTCCAATTGCAAAACTAGGTTCAGCGACTTATAAATGAATGATACAAATATAGATTTTTATACTTTCCCAATGAATTCCTCTAAATATTTCATATTTTTGACACCATTCAAAATCGTTGCAAAGGGTTAATACGTCTTTCACCTGTTTTAAAGTTATTTAATAAGAAAATGAAAACGTTCATGACAAAATTTATGTTTGTTTCCAAGACGAATAAAGTGATTTTGTTATAAATTTAATTGAGCTGGAAGGGCAATATTCATAGATTCCATGCATAAAATATTGTGAAATGTGTACGGGAATTTAAATTGATATTTGATTGTAATCAATTTAAATTCTCGTCCGTATTTGCTGACGTCCAAGGAGATTCGACGAACCGCGCAATCAAGTAAACAAATGAATAAATTTGTCGTTTTTTTATTTTTCTTCGGTATATGCAAATTGATCCGGATTATCTGGAAATGTGCACGAGACAAACGGAAATGTTTACATTTGGATCACCGTAAGAAACGAGCAATTGTCATGCCAACGAACTTTATGTTTTCGTCTAAAACTAAAAATAAAATAATTCAATTAAGCAGCACTCGTTTTTCTTCTTTCCGAATGAGTTGAATTATTGTTTTGCTGTTGTGCAGAGATCGAGTGGCTCGTAAGGAGAAAGTACAACATAAGCGACGAGGATTTCCGGATAATGGAGACGGTCGTGTTGAAGTCGGAACCGCATCGGGCGGGAAGACAGTGGAAATTCGCTGGAGCCTTTTACTATGCCACGACCGTTCTCACCACCATCGGATACGGCCATTCCACGCCCAGCACCGTCGCTGGAAAACTCTTCACGATGTGCTACGCAATGATCGGCATTCCCCTAGGACTCGTAATGTTTCAGAGCATCGGAGAACGTGTTAACAGATTGAGCAGGTATAGTAGTTCGCAATCAATATTTAGAATCTCTAATCAATTGTATGGTATTTATTTTTGTTTGTTTGAATTATTATTTGGAAATGATGGAATGCAGCGTCATAATTCGTTCCGTAAAGTCTTCCTTGCACTGCCGACACACTACCGCCTCCGAGCTCGATCTCATCTGCGTGGTGACCACCCTCAGCTCGCTCACCATCGCAGGAGGTGCTGCGGCCTTCTCCTGCTACGAGGGTTGGAGCTACTTTGATTCTGTCTACTATTGCTTCATCACCCTCACCACAATCGGTTTCGGGGATATGGCAAGTCTACACTTATCCTTCATTTCTCCAAAACATAACGGATTCCATTTCTTTCTTTGTTGTTTCTTCAGGTGGCTCTGCAAAAGGACAACGCTCTTAGCGATAAGCCAGAGTACGTGATGTTCGCGCTGATATTCATCCTGTTCGGATTGGCCATCGTCGCCGCATCATTGAATTTATTGGTGCTGCGTTTCGTAACGATGAACACGGAGGATGAGAGGAGAGACGAGGCTCAGGCCATGCAGGTGAGATTACAAAGTGAAGAGATTAATTGGATATTCGATAAATACACCTTCACCCTTTCATGCAATACCCGCAACCCTTCTCTTTGATCTGATGCATCTGGGATCTGACCGCAATTTGTTCGACTTACATTTCACCGTAAAATGACACGAATATCAATCAATTCTTCATCTCGAATTACACTTTACTACAACTTGAACAGACTCGCTTATCAATTATTTATGATGATGAAATTAAACAATCAAAATACTTACTGTGTTTTGTAGTAGACATTTCGATAAATGCATTATTATAATTTGTACATGTTCTATGTGCGTTTTCAGGCTCTGGCTGGAGCGGTACGACTGGAAGGAGACGTGATAACTGCGAACGGGTCAATTTTGAGCGGTCATCTAGGAGGTCATCATGGTACCGAAACGACGTCGATAGACGTGAATCCCTCCGTGTGTTCCAGCCCTTGCGGATGCTTCTCATCTAAAAGGCATAGGTAAGAATCGCCCAAACATTTTAATATAATTAAACTGATTGTTTTTGGTTTGGACGTTTTTCAGGTTTAGCGTAAGGAGATCGCCCACTCAAATCAGGCACTTGCTGCCCGTTCTGCCGATGCACGAGCTGCATCTACCGCAGGGGCCGCTCCTGCCGCCTCCGGCAATCTACCCCAATCACCGTGCCTCCATATGATGACTGCAACAGGGGCTTTTACAGTTCATGACTTTGTGATATGTTCGGGAGAAAAAAAAAACATGCAGAACGGTAGATTTAGACCTGGACAGATTTAAAGAAAACAACAAATTCTATATACATATATACCAGATGAGATGATGCGTTGTTGCATCGACGACAGAGGAGGAGAAGGATTTCGCAAAATATAATGGTTTCGCACAGAGCGGGCCGCGATTTCGCGCACAAAACCCTTTGACGAAATACAAGACTCGTTCCGTCCTCCTATTGGAGGCGACTTTGTTTCTACGTTTCTGTTCTTTTCTTTTCATTTTTACATATAAAGACGATCTTTGATTTGAATTCTTTATGCGTTTCTCCCGAGGCGGACGCCGATGTGAGATAATTGGGATCAAATAGTTGCCAAGAGATAAAAAGATTTAAAAGAACAAAAAAAAACGTTTTTTCTTCTATACAAAAAAAAAGAAATATAAAATAACGATATTTTTGATTGATAATTTGCCAAATTAGGTTTTCTCTCAAAGACAAATCGACTGACGAGGCGCTTCCTAAACCAAAAAAAAAAACGAAAGGCTGAAGCCTCGCCAAAAAAAATAATTAATTAAAATAAATAGACAAAACAAAAAGAATTAAAGATTCTTCGCGAATTTCGACACTTCTCGAGCGCATCTTGTACAAACGACTTGTTTTGTGTACATAATCAGACTGCATTCCGTTTTTACCTTGTACATAATTGGAGATAACAATTGAAGGAAAGGGATTTTTTCTCCCAAATTCACGATAAACTTAAGATTATTTTTGCTGAATATTGCAAAAAACAAAAACATTTATACATTGAATCGCTAGTGGAGAGGAGGCGTTAGCATTCCATTTTGTTTTGTATCTAAATTAAATTTTATTAATTAGATCGTTTGACAGAACTTCCAAAGTTAGCGTTTTCTCCAAAAAGACAAGCGTTTCAATTAATTATCTCAAGTATATACGAATTGAGTGACCCAAGCGATTTTTTGATAATGTTCTTCTTATGTGAGCGTGTACGTAGTTATAAATTTGTTTACATATATTTTACTTCCATCAATGTAAATAATTATTACAAAGAAACGCAAACAAGGCTTGACCATTTTCGTTTTTGGTGATTCCCCTAGTTTTAGGATGTGTATGTGATATGATATGAATCAATTCGCCTTCGTTGTGTTTCATTAATTCGTTTCGTTTAATATCGACTAATTTCTTTATATTATTGTATCAATTTTGCATGCCATTTATTGTATGTCGACTAATGCTTCCTACTTGGTTTCTGTTCCGAACTGTATACGTTCAACTCTCTGTTCTTACGACTATTGTTCATGACTGATTTTAATTTCGGAGTGCATTCAAAACAATTTAAATAAAGAAAAAAATACAACAAAATACATACGAACTTTGTAAATACTATGAGTCGGAGAGTAGAGGAGATATAAAAAAAATATGAAAATAAAAGAAAGAAATCGGTATATAATTATATATTATATATGAGAAAAAGAAGAAAAAAACATACATGAAATATAATCGATTTTTAATAACAATTAAATAACGAAATGAAAATTGTATGCATACATGTGTACTGCCAAAAAACAAAAATAATTCTTTTATAATAAAACAAAACTAAATATCAATTATTATATATTCCAACAATCTTTCTTCTGGGAATAGCTAGTCTATTTCTAATATGTTATTTTATCTATGAAGATTCAAGATTATTCTTCATTTATAAATTTATTTCCGGAGTAGCTGGTTACCATAACACTGTCCAATTTTTAAGACGTTATATTTTAATCTGTCAACTTCAAATACATTTCTTGTTTGCAAATAAAACAAAGCAGCTACATAACTGAAATTATACTCATTTCATTCTAAAACGATTTAAGATCAATATTCACGTTCAGATTTTATTGGAAACAACATCCTATGAAAATACAGGTCATTTAAAAAAAATAATACATTTCATTTTCTGATTACGAAGAAACTCAAATTATATTTAAACTCACAAAAATCTACATTTCTAAGATCAATATTCATGATTTGTTTTCTTCTGGGAGCAAATTTATTAAATATTGCTGTATGTTGAGTTGCTTGTAAATTAGGCGCAAAATTTAAACTCGAACCAAATATTTTATACTCTGGACTTTCAAGATCAAATTTCTAATTAAAATATGGCCGTAAACTATCTTTCCTTCTAAATAAGAAAAATCATTGTTCTAGGATTAATATTTGATTTTCATTATTAATTCGATTCAAATTTGAATTGTTATCAATCGTATTCAGGGTTGTATCAAATACGATTTTATTTGTGGAAATGGAATTTGTAAATTGGAACATCTTGAATATTATTATGTAATAGAATATGAGGTCTCGACCCTAATTACAATATTAGTCCATCTGCAAAAGCAATTCAAACGCATGACGTGGATCTGCGACAGTCCCCAACCGATGTTAGGTTATGTTTTTGAAAGCTGCTCTGTAGTCTTTACAATCTCATCATTCACAACAATAAATAAATTATCATTCAAAAATGTTCGAAGTCTCAGACACCCAGAGTAAATAGTAATGTGCTTTTTGCAATCTTCAATCCTCTAATCAATCAATTTGCAGAAATCGGTGTGGGCTTGGCCGGATTCGGGATGTTTTTCCTCTTCCTGGGTGTTATCCTGCTCTTTGATAAGAGTCTTCTGGCTTTGGGAAATGTAAGATACACATAGTTCCAATTACTTCGACAATTAAATATTCTTTATCTTTCATTCGCAGATTCTGTTCATCTGTGGCTTGGCCTGTGTGATAGGTCTAGAAAGGACGTTTAGGTTTTTCTTTCAGAGACACAAAGTCAAAGCATCTATTGCATTCTTTGGTGGTATCATAATTGTATTGGTGGGCTATCCGCTGATTGGAATGCTCTTTGAAACCTATGGTTTTGTTTTATTATTCAGGTAAATTATTAAATTAAATTATTTACAGATGTAAATAATATCAAATTTTAGTGGATTCTTCCCAGTTGCTATAAACTTCCTGAGAAGAGTGCCTGTGATTGGCACCTTATTAAATATGCCCGGAGTCAGTGGGGTTAGTAATATACCATACAAATTAAACTTCTTTCAACATTACAATATTTCCATTCAACTTAGGATTTCTTTAATGTATTATTTTTTCTAGATAGTTGATAGACTGGCTGGAGACTCGGGGAGGACAAGAGTGTGATCAAAATGCATATTAAATAAATTTGTGAGAGTGAACCGTTCCGTTCCTTGATTGTAAAGTACGTTATTCCATCTAATCTTTTTTACTGTTTATTTAATTTCTACTCAAATTCTGTTCCAACGCAGTCTTCTGCGACATAAAAAGCAATGAAACAAAACGCAAGACAATTTCTTTATATTGAGAAATGCATCGATCCAACTGTAATTATTATAAGTAACTTAAGTTAATAATAAGATCTTTTTAATTATTGGTTGAATGTTTGATTGAATTTGTTGTTGTTCGCTTAGTGTAAATAATTCAGAAAAAAAGACAGTGTTGTGTTCCACCAAATCATCTAGCATGGTATTTTAATAAATACTATTAACACGATTTAACTTTTACTCCGCTACCTTTCCCGATACAAGAATAAATACAACCTGTTGTTTTCACACTTTTATTCTTCAACTGGTGTTAATTGAGTTGTCTATATAACGTCGTTTAAAATACTTCTTCGCTATTCTCTAAATCTCACCAAATCGGAGGATCTTTAAAGATAAATAAATCAAATTATTGAAAATACAGTAATCAAATTTACTGTTTTAATTGTAAATGTAATGTCAAGTGTATTTCAAAAAATTGTAGACTTTAATATACATAATTATAATATGTTGCTATTAGTTTTGTGATTATAGTAAATAAAATAAATAATGTCTGATACGTATGTTTGCTAAGCAGAATATGAAATGAAAAATGACTGAAAGAAATAAAAGTATCAAAAATCGAAACGTGATAATTGTAGGTGCATGTTGTAGATTTGTATTTGTAATAATAGGTGAGGAAATTATTTTGGATCGATGCAGTTAATTGAATGTGGGTTGTGGTGTATTATTGGAAAAAGTTGTAATTGCGCTTGAAGGGGGGTTGAATTAACGTTCTGAATGTGTAGTGTCGAAGGGGGAACTGGACATTGAAGCGAGCGACGTGCGTGGACAGATGATGATTTTTAATAAGTTTAAATGGCTTTAGGCGGGCGTGAGTCATGTTTATGTTATTTCAGCATTCATGGCAAATTAATGGTCTCGCAGACGTGTGGCGAGGGGGACGAAGAGCGGCGGTGGTGGTCTCCTTTATCAATTTATATTGATAACGAACGTACACATCGTCTATGTGCAAGGCTCAACCGAGGAATACTTGGGTCCATTTAAAAGGCGAATTAAGCGTAATTTGTGGCGAAGCCGTTTTCAGTTTAGATTGAGCGGATGGACGAAGGATGATGGGTCAACGAGCCCGTAGAAGACGACCAGTGGCGTAGTAGTCGCAGCAATATCTCCTCTCCCTTCGAAAGACATTTATATCCCCCTGCTGCTGCTGCCCGTCCGTCATTTCAACATTCAGGAAGCTTATACTTAATCAATTGTTAAATCTGACGATGTTGTCCCCCTACGATCCCGCAAATGCTCTACCAAAGGTCGTTCATCTTCGCATCAAAACTAGGTGATACAACTGATGAAAATCGCTTTTACTCACCATTATAATAAATATTTAAACGTATCAAGTTTTTCAATTTATCAAGCGTTTCTTTCCTGTATTTCACATTTTTATACTTGGTAGTCATTATTTGTTTATATTTCTTGCGACACATATTGTTATTATTAAACGATACTTATATAGTATACAACATAAACAAGAACGTAATCATCTAAAAATAAAATGTTATAAATAATAATGTACTTTATATATACTTTTGTTTGTTTGCAATTCGGAAATGAGTGGGAAGATTTCGGCGATCTTTGAGTTTGTATTTTGGAACGAGATTAATTTAAATGGAATCGAAAATGCAGCTCTCTGCGCTTAAATGCATAACATTCAATTGACCTATCCGCACACATATCTCGTATGCGACGCACACCGTTGGACACCCGATACATCGTAATTGTATCACCTCTTCCATGCATTTTCAAAAACAAAACATTTTCTTCTTCCGTCTTCAGCGAACTCCAAGTTCCAAATAATTATTTATTTTTATTCACACGAATTATATGATAACATTTCAGACACTAAACAAATTATAACAGACTTTTTTTCTTTCCTTTCGAAATGAATAGATCTATTCAAATAGAAATTCCCCCATTAAAATTAACTATTATCAAATTACATTCATCTCGAGCCGCTTGACTTTTCGGGTCAATAAAGACACTTAATACATATACATATTTTTTGTATAATGACCCCGACTTCCACTAATTCAATGGACTATCAATAAGCAGGGATTAAGATGTAACGCTCACTGGTGCATTTTCTTTAACGCCAAATCTTTTACACCATTTATACCTACCGAAAATCTTACCGTTTCTTTTTCGAACATGCCTCGACCATATTTTCTGTAACACTACATTTACCCAGAATCGGCAAATTCTTTGAAAATGCAAATTTCCAATTTCAATTCAGCAAACTTTCTTAAGCGGCACCGATTTATCCTGTCAAACACCTATTAGTATTCGTGTTGTACGCACTCATTTTATTTTCATTTTTTTGAACGACTCGATATTTATTCAAGATAATAATTTACTAAAATGATTTTATAAATTAACGCTTACAAAATAATAGTATTTAGTCAAGATAAGATAATTACAATTACTAATAATATTTAGCCTAAATTCACGTATCGCAACATAGAAAATCTATTATGTTTTTTGTTAATTTACTTCATGTGGACTTTCCGATATTTTAACTACTGCAACAACATATTTCCATTTAAATAAACAAAATTAGAAATGTAAATTATTGTTTCCATATTTCATTATTTACCAGTGTAAATAGATGTAAAAACATAATTGTATTTACTTTTACTGTTTTTTTTTTAATTGGCCAAATAACAATATAACACTTTCTGTTAATTTAATTTACTCTTTTCGTGTTTCACAGTTTTATTTTTAGATTTATTTATTGAAGACTTTATTTTCTTAAATTTTTTTTTTCTACATTTTAAATGTATATTATGCGTTATTGGTGAATATGACAATGGAATGCATCATTTTGAATGAATGAAAGTTGTCTTTGAATGAAGAACGGTCCCTGTGTTCGATGCACAAAGGGCCCGTATATCGTACTGCCCCCACAAAATATAAATGCCCTAATTGAATATTCGATGGAATTATGATTTTACTCCATAAATTATTATTTTATTGTTGGAAATATTCATCAGAATTATCATTTTATATTCAATTCGCTGTTAGACAGAATTAAACACGAAATTCTTTGAATTTTAACAACGCTCTGCGACGTTCCATTGCAATTTTATAACATTACATAAGATTAAGACTATGTCACGTGAGAAACGACAACAATCTGAAAGTGCTTCCTTGATATGATGATGATGATAATAATACTAGCGAAAAGAAGGTAAAAAATGCAATAGTTTTCTCGAATTGTTTTACAGCAAAATTATCTCTATGGACTTATATACATAAAGCTCTATAATATAGGAAATGAATTTTCGTGGAACTATGAGCTAATGGTTGATAATGCGAGAAACGATACTGATTCTATGGCAAAATGATAAAATATTTTAATTTTGGTAATTTAATAAAATACTTGAAATGGGTTTTGAATGAAAGTGGGCAAGAATGCAACCATCCCAATTTCTGAAGCTTTTACAACTGTTGTTGCTAGGCAAGTTATGTATATTTGTTAAGTATTGAAATAAGTTCTTTCTTTTGTTTATCTATCTATGAATCAATGGATTTTCGTGGAAGTGGTTGGTATGAGGTAATATAATAATAAGTTTGATAAGATGAGTAACCGGGAATGAATTAAAGATATATGCGAGGGTCGGATTGGCGTCGCGCCGTCTAGGTTCCCACGGGCTCGAAAGGGTCGTAGGTCTGCTTGGCAACAGTGACCCATTCTTGCGAGGGATGTATTTCGCGAAAATTGGTTCTACTTCTTTATTTTTCGAGAGAAAAAAAATGAAAGAAAGAATTAAAGAAAAGGGCGAACCGACGCCGACGCCACTGGCGCGCGTCCCAGGGTGGGGCACATGGGGAACGTGTGGATGGATGGATAGATGGGTGTGCACACGATGGCAACATGGCCTTTACAGAAAACCCAGAAACCCAGGGCCCTGCCGCGCCTGGTGGGGGCTGAAAACGAGGCGTGACGTCACGCGATGTTCCCCCTACGGCTCCGGCCGGCAACGCTTCTGGTTAGGCGTCGCGAAAACACTCCAGCTCGAGCTCTGAGACTGTACGTGCGTCGACGTCGTTACGTGCCGAAGAGATACATACACTACAACCAAACCAAACAGGCAGCAACTCCAAGTGGTAGTTTTATCAGAGCAGTAAAGCAGTCAGTGGGCTCTCCTCGAAAAGAAAAGAGCGCTACAACTCCAATTCGTAGAGAAGATCATCCAGAAGGGTTAATAAAGAGAAAGAAGTAGAGCTGAAATGGCAACGGAAGTAGAGAACAACGTTCCGGCGACGGAGACCAAGGATATCAAGGAAGAGACGCCCCCGGCGGTCACCGACAACAAAGCCGAAGAGGCGAAGCAGGAGAACTCCGGAGAGGCTGTGACGCCAGCCGTCGCTGCTACCGCCGCAGCCACCGCCACCGCAAAGGAACCGGCACCACCCAAAGTCGTCGTGCACAAGAACAACTTCGAGAAGGACGTCGTCTATCTGTACCAGTTCACCCGCACTCCCCTGCTTCCATCGCTGTCGCCCTACTGCCTCAAGGTGGAAACCTGGCTCAGGTTGGCCGGTCTGCAATACGAGGTAGGTCCTATTCAAAACTTTACTAAGCGCATCTATCTGAAAATTCAAAAAATATCAATCAATCAATGAATCTTGTTGTACATATCATTTAATTCTCAATAATTGCGTGAGTCTTTCCATCCATCGATGACGATGATTATGGTGGTGGTAGGGTTGATGGCCTGAACCCGGCCGGGTCAGGGATGCTTCAGCGATGCCCGTCGCCGCCATATTGACATTCTTCGTCGCGTGTTTCAAAATGAAAACACGCTTCACAAAGCCACCAAATCCATCCATGCACACGATAGTAAACAACAAAAGCCCAATTTGAGAAAAACTCAAAATATCTCATTATGTCGTCAAATAAAAAAATTCAATAATTAACGCCCACAATTATTTAAAGTCAACTTCAACAGCCGTATCGATCAATAGCATCTCCAAAGCTTTCAGCAATGCACCAACTGCAAATTCATTAAATCTGTAAACTGAAACATTATACTTATTATATATGTTCTACAATTGTAATACCGAAAACCACTTATACATTACTATTATTAACATACGCGTTAAACCATTTAATTAGCGTATGCGAAGAACGCCCATAATTATTTAAATTTCGTAGCTCAACGCCCGTCAATCAATAATAGTTTGTATTATATTTTTGTTTCATACAAAACTCCACCAAAACTATAATTAATTTTCTTTGAGGTTTTCAATTATCTATGTTCCGGTAAACATCCTTTTCGCCGTTTTTAGATTATCTCTTATTTATGATTCACATTAATGAATGACTAATTTTACGTTGGCGCAACAACTTGATAATTATTGTATAAATTTGTAAACTTTATTTTTATAGAGTAATCTTCGATTGAAATTCAAAGTTTTGTCAAGAGAATTAATATGTGAAAGCCTCTATCTAATACAAAGAATCTTCGATTAATCGTCAAATCATCTTTGAAACAGGTGTTGTTTGAAAACAACGTACATGTTTGAGTCTTCGATTTAATAGAAAACCAATATTGGGTTTATCGATTCGAGAGCTTTTAACGTTGATAGATTTTTCGACTTTTCGAGAGATTTCAATGCGTGTATAAACCTTGTATTATTCGGCTGTGTATATGCTTGTAAAAATCATTGAATCTATTGCTTATTTACGAATAAAACTGTCGAAAAAGGCGTAAATTTGTGATGGTGTGCGCAAACAAGCAGACACCGAGTGCATTTGGCGCGAACTTTCAAAGCTCTTTGATATTTATAGCGTGGGCGATATTTTTCTGCGTATCCGAGCCACTTGAGAAAATAAACGCGCTTTTTATTTATACGGTGCATGTATATTAATGTAGCGATAAACAAGAAGGCTGGCTGCTTACGCTTGTTTCGTCGTCGGCTCGCAGCATCCTATTTTTATCCGCGCATCAATTAAAAGAGAAACCAAGTCCGGATGACCCGCATCGACATACAAAAAACATAACGAACTAATTCAATGGGAATCATCCACACCGTAATTTGATTATATGAATTACGACAATTATAATCCAATTATTTTTTTTTTCTTTCTTTGACAAATGATCTGTCAATTGGTGAAATCTGAATTCATTTCCATGGCAACGTCAATAACAAAGCGGAATGTTTGAACTGAAAATTGTATGAAGCGCTACCAATCACTTTAGAACATCAAGAAATAATAATAAAAAAATAATATAATCGAATGTTGAGTTTCCGGTGGTTAATTGTAGGATATGAGTGATGGCTCTTTATCGCGGAGCGCGAGCGGCGCGTTTTAGAAAGTAGGTTTTGTTGCATTTCCGAGCGCATTAATTTTGTTTGAAACGTTCATGGATAGATGACGAAGAAGAGAAGTACTCAAAAACTAATTGCGATGCCTGCACGTCTCGCACTTTTCGCAGATTTAAACGGCCGCCATTTACCTTAACAGTAATTCTAATTCCATGCCCGGCCGTTCGTTAAACTTCTCCGAGGCTCGTCTCTATGCGAGAAGATATTTCGAGTTAATCGCATGTTTGATTATATTCGAATATTTTGGAATACCGGTTTTCATCATTTCCACGCATCTTCGGCGGTTATTAATCGTGGAAAATGAAGTGTGTCTTCGCAGCTTCATTAGCGATTTATTCAGTTAACCTTGTCCGAGGCTATTGCTCTCTACACTCGGCCTGGCCATTCTCCCAAAGTATTACACACATGCAATGCGATGCAACTTTTGAAGTTCATGCAATAAAACGGGAGGCTGTTGCTGCTGCAGCAGCGAGGCTTTCATATTGTATTATTAGCTTCATCGTAGAGCCGATCTCTTCATCCTCTCTCTCTCTCTCTTTTGGATGCGCGATGGTTGGATGGTATGGATGGATGGATGGATCGATCGTTTTCCTCGGATTGTTTCTTATTATTAGTTCGAAGCCACACAATGGCCAGATAACCCCGGGGTCTATATTTATTAACTTCGCGCTGATAATGCGTTGAGGAAGACTCTTGTGCAGTCGCATTGTTGACGAAATCGTAGTCCTGTCAGACGGACGGATGATCTGAACAGAAAGTTTCATGTTTCGCCCCAATTGCATGAATAATGTAATTAGGTTCGTTGGCTCTGATGGATTTATTGTGGGAGCGCCCCATCCCTCCCATGAGGACCATTTCAAATTGCTTCCACGCTACACCCACTTCTAAAACTAAATACGTTAACCATCCCGTTTTTATTTTTATTCTTATTTTATCACTTGTAAAAGCAACTATAAGTCACACACTTTCATCACCTAATTCACTTACTTTAATTCTTTAATACCTTGATGCTTATATTCCAGCCCTTGGATCTAAAGTTAATCTGCATATTGTGCATTTATTTCTGCGTACAGGAAACTGAAAAAAAAGAGCAAAGAAAACAAATTAGTGTGGATTTATGCGCGGCAACTATACGTCTGTCAATTAATGTAGATCTGCAAGGAGATGCATAAAGAATATGAATAATAAATAAACGGAAAGACGACGGCTTCGTTTTCGCTTTTGATCATTTTCTTCTTATTAAGTTGCACTTTCCCACGCACTCGCAGAGAGCAGGCTTCGAACGCAGCCTTGGACGAAGACTCATCCGAATCGGCCGTGACTTTGTAGCACAATATAATATATAGGAGTATATAGTAATTAGACTGTAGACGAAAGCCGAAAATAACTATAAAAAAAATAAGACCGAAATTCCATTTTAAAATCATCCATCAAAACCAATTGAATTAACAATTCAATTCGTCGGATGATGATGCTATCCGAAGAGTCAGAGATCATCTTAGATGTTTCGGGGTTCCGGTGCGTGGGTGCGGTCGCTTTATGATGCTTTATTATATTGATACACATATATTATTGAAAGCTGCGTGAATTCCCTTGGGTGATGGTATTTTGTACAAAGACTCTTTGGGACTCTTTAAATCGTTTACTCTTAAATGGCACCTGCCCGGTTCGGTTGTTGATACCTTGATTTACCTGTTCTGGTTCTCCGTAGACGCACAATAATGCGCGCTCTCCCCTGCTGCCCACCATCATATCTTCGTCGACCTTGTCTACCCAGTCTTCTACTCTCAATGCAGTCTGCTCGAGAAACATTCAATTGCGCCCCAAAAAAAATGTCTGTACGTGCAGCGAGGATCCTTGACTGACTGCCGAATTCTGCAGAACTGGGACTTAAAAAAAACGCTTCTGAAACCGAGAGAAACAACAAAAATATATGTCAATGTTGCGATTTTGACATTTAAAAAAAAGTAACAAAGAAGTGAATATCATGTTTGAAAGTGTCTTTTGAGGTGACTTGATTCCATCTAATTACGGATGAGGCACGGTCGGATTACAGCAAAAGTCGAGGGGCTTCGCCGAATTCTCGAAGGTTTCTTGTTTCAAAGAAACTACCAAAATTCGATATCCTCATCGAACCGATTGAATTAATTTAAATTCAATCACGATTTACGTCTGCTACATGAAAATACTAATTTTGCAATTTATAAAGATAACCGGAAGATTTTCGAGAAGCGTAATAATAATGAATCGAGAAAGCTAGATAAGCGCATTTCTCATTAATTAAGAAACCCCGATGTTTCACGTGCGGAATTAAAGAATCCTTGGCATAAATTGCGAACGGAATTCCGTTCTGCGGAGGGAAAACGAAATATGTGAGTAAGAGAAAAGAACGAGCAGACACGGAGGAGATTCACGGTTTGGTGGGTGCAGTCTCTCCATTAAATCATTGCCAATGGAAACACAGACCCATTCATTATACACGATCATCATCGTCGCCTCTATCTTAATTAAATCCTCAGCGTATTGCATTCTCAGTGCAAAACTTCCAGTTATTGGTGGTGCGGTTGGTATATCACGATGTTATTTTCGGAACGGATTTGTCTCTGAAAAGCCCAGAAATAACGCGGCAGACACGCAAAGGAAGATCACGGACTATGCATATTTAGAGAACGCGCCGTCCGTGGCGCCGTAATTTATTCCCTGGTTAACTGACCTACAGAACAAACAAACAACAACAACAACGGCAGCCGCGCAAGAGAAAGAAGAAAAATGCTATTCCTAATTGTGTGAACCGCGAACGAAGACAACAATGGTGGAGAGTATTTATTATTCGCTGTTAATTAATTCTCTGTGAGCATATGTGGGACCTCCCACGTTCGAGCCGGAAAAATAAATGAATTTAAGAATTACACAAGGGTTAAGTTTTATTCGTTATGTAAACTATGCTTTGCAGGATGGTTTTATCTCTCGCTCTCTCCGAGCTTCGCGATAAGAGAGCTATTTATATGCGATGCACCGGAAACTTCGGTAGTCGAATCGTGCTGATAGCACGAATATCCTAATCAATCAACGTTGTTATGTTGTCTCTTCCCAATCTCTATGCTATTGCTGCAATTGTCCGTAATGCGATAAGTTTTCGTGTTGTTATTTTCTTCTTCAGATGAATCACGCACGACGCAGGAAACGATTCTGTTATTAATTTAGCCCGGTGTTTATCGAAGGAAACGACGACAGACTTTAGTTATCACATTATTTTGAATTATGCAGAGCGCATTTCGTCCTTATTGTTATTATTACCGTCATCATGATCATCCACATAATTTATTTCCTTCGTCCGAAGAATACTGATCGATTTTATAAGAGAGGTCCTTCGAATTCCTAATAGACGCAACGATTTGCTCATTGAAAATACTAAATCGGACTTAGTTGGTGTGCGTGTGAAGACAAATTTTCATCAGAGCTTTTCCTTCCTTCATCCTTCGTCTAACCCATTCAACGCATACTTTGCATTCGCGATTCTCCAATTATGGACGTGCAAATGGCGTTTCGCAGAGGCGCAATTGCAATCCAAGACATTCCTTTTACTCCGCGCGCAATAAATAAACATCAGCGCTCGCTCTGTTATCAATCTTCCCTTTTCGTCCATCCATTATTTTCCAAACCATATATCGAATTTCTTTCTCGGTATTATCGTACGTTACGTACGCAAAGAACAATCGCAGCTTGCAGTAAACAGAGCGGATTCACTTTGAAATGCATCCAAGTTATTAGCAATATTTATGTTAATTTATTGCGAGAACAATCGCAGTTTTGACCTCGACCGTGTTTTACACGATTGTCTGTAAATATTATTTATATGTAAAATGCAATTCAAGATTCTCAGACTCAACTTTGCGGAGGCATTCCGATTTGGGTAGAAGCAGTTTATTGGTTAATTAGGTATTATGTAAATGCCGGAGAGAAAGAAGAGAGGAGGAAACAAAGTCATTTCAATTCTGGATTCCTTCCAATTAGCTAGAAGATCTCGCATCTCCCAATTTGGAGCAATTAGGAATGGGAGGAGGATCGTCAGCATCGGCGGATGCGGGAACTTTAAGCTAATGCGAACCGTGTTAAACGGCTTAATTAATGTTTCTAGATGAGCGTTAGAAACTCCCGAAACTCTTCTTTTTTTTTCATTCTTGAAAATTGTTTTCCATAATTATTTCTATTTCTCTCCGTTTACATATTAATGCGATAATTCACAAATATATCGTTTGGTGCACGTATACATATTGGAGACACTGAACGTCTGCTGTATGCGATAAAGGAAGCAAATAATTCTCTCTTCAATATTTGCCAAGCGCAAAAGTGGAGTAGTAGGTGAAGAGTTATTGTGCGATGATGATGATGATGAAGAAGACAGATGGGTGCGAATACTTTTTTTTTTCTAAAGAATCTGTGGCAAATAATTGCAAGCTGCGGATGGAGGTCAGGGCGCGTGCAAGTATGTTTGCGATTTCCAAAACGGCAAAAGACGCCCGTACTTTTGCAATTTATTTTCGAAAAAGACTGAACAAAATAGCAGCCGAAGAAGAGCGGCTAATGGTGAGATTGAGAGAGATAGAGAGGAGGAGCAGCAGCAGCAGCACCTCGCACATTGTCGCAGTGTTTTATGCATGAAACAAAACGGGTTCGGTGACTTTGGCGCACTTTTTCTTCCTTTCTTTCCGTACGCAAACAGGATAATGCAGAAGACCTAAAAATAACGCGCGCCATCACCTGCACGGATTCTATTTCGCAAAAAAAAAGTGTATTGTTTCCAATTTCCATTCATCACGAGGAGGAAATATGCAAGAGGTATGGGTTCTTATTCGCACTCTCTCCTCCACTACTACTCCACCTTCAACCAGTCGTCTTTATTTTCAGAAAGCGTCGGAAATAACTCGCAAGGCTAATTAGAACAACGGCGCTCGCAAAGTCACGTAGCTCGCACCCTTCTTAATTCTGTTATTTATTGCTGCACAAACTCTTTCTGAATTTACCATTCTCCCATAGAATGCTCAAATCCTTTCTCCCTAAGTATTCTAGTCCACGAAGTCTCATTCAAAGGATATTATACATAATATTTGTTGGAGGTTTCCATTTTCAACAGTCTATCTACCCAAAGTGATAAAATCCGAGCTCTTTTGAATACCACTGGGAGAGATGCAAAGACAGGTCACCATCGTTATCTTCATCGAAGCGACTCTCCGAATCATTTAATCCCATTCCCGAGGGAAGCAATTCTACTGCAGCAATAGATTAGATGTGATCTTTGAGAACATTCGGGTTGCTGATAAATCGATTGCAGGGGAAGAGACTATGGAAAGGAAACAGAAAGTCGCTGAAGAAGACTAACCTAGGCCAACGCGTATTGTTCGAGGAGAGTCGTCCGAGCAAAACGCATCCGATAAATCTGTTTACACACGCACTGAAAAGACGACAAGCGTCACAGACGGAATGCCAGGAATCCGTTTAATACTCCATTTAAATGCATCTCATGTTTAAATGCAAATCCGTTCTGTTCTTTTCATCGTCATTATCATTTTCATATTGAAATTAATTACGATTATCAACATCTCTCCCACATTCCGTTGTCTTTGCTTTACATCTCTGCACCATCATAGATTGAATTACACTTGTTAAATCTATAGTGAAACACGATACTTTCCTAATTTTCAAGTTTCAACTGCTCCCATTTTTTTCTCTTTGAAAACTTCTCAGTATCAAAAAAATAAATAAATATGTTTACACGAACAACAACAAAAAATGATTACAGACATCTTGGAGGCGTTGGTGGTGAACCACACCATGTGTGTTCAACGTTGCATTACTAAAAGATCGGAGTGACAAAACAAACTTTTGTATGCTAAAACTTGTCGACATATTTGTTTCGCTTTTCGTCAATGGAATCAATCGACAGAGCTAATTAGGCGTTCTTAATTATGTCTGAAGGAATATATAATAATATAAATAATAATGATTTCGTTGGAAAGCTTCCAGTGAAAGGTCCCCACACTACGTATGCTACACTCTATGTGTATTATATTAAGATTAATGAATCTCCGGACAAAAGAAAATCGGATTAAACTTTCTAAGTCGAGTGCTCGCAGCAAATCTGGACGAGCTGCGGAGCTTCATCATTGTTCTTTGTTGAATCAGCGAATTTTCAACGCTTTTCCAATAATAAATAATTAACACGAATTCTTATCCAAAAAATAAATATGGTATAGTGAACTGTGTAGACCCAATTTCTAATTATAGCATACAGCAAAATAAGGAAGTAAGGCTGCATTTCCTGTTCGTCGACTTACTAAAGAAGAAGAGAAGAAAAAAATAATAACTGGTTCCTCTTACACGAAAAATAAATATTTGTCGGTTACCTAAACAAACAACTGCACTAAAGTAGATTGAAAATAGGGATGGAAAAAAGGGCAACAACCATAAATTTTAATCCATTTCTTTGAGGAATTTATGGAACCGAAATAGAGAAGGCTGTCCCTTATTTTATTTTTCGTTGGCGATGGAAATGTGTGGAAGAGAGAGATGTGGCAAAATGGGACAGGGTTCTTTCCCTTCATCGTTGCCAGATGTTAGTGCGGATGGCCCCTGTTAAGAGTTTCTTCTAGACGAGGAAGGAATGCTGGAAAATTCAATTTTAGAAATCATGTGGTGATTTCATTTTTGACACTAGATTTTCAAAACATAAACACAATTTACTCTTAATCAATTAACATTTCCGAGCTGTTGAAAATGAATTTCGGTTTCCAATTTCCTGCAATACGAAACTGTATTCCTCGGTGATTACACTTGGAGGTCGGATGTATTGAAAAAATAACTGCAGAATGGTAGTTATAGAGTAGAGCTTGTGAATGGCGACTCAGGATAACTGAAGAGGAGGAGTACGACCCGAATACTAATCGAAGCTTTGTCTATCTATCGCAATACTAATAATAATAAGTAATAGTATGCATCGCTGCGTTTTCATTTAAATTTGAGTCTTTAAATGGCGACAATGGAAATACACGGCGTACGGAAAGGCATCCGAACCATCGACGTAACAAACATTACACCGAAGAATGAATATGTAAATAAATAATCGATGCCGACACGTACGCGCCAATTATGCACTAATTAAAGAAACTAGAAACGCACGTCGGTTTCGGAACGCACTACCATAATCATCATCGTCGTCCCCATAACTGCTGCATTCAATAACGCACTAGAAATTTATGAATGGAAGACTTGTGTGTTCGAATTCTATTAACCCTCCCTAATAAAGAAAGAAAGAAAAAATACAGAAACATAAACCCATAGAAAATGTGGGTTATATTATGTTTCAAGTATGTTTCATATGTGAAAAGTTGGAGCATTATTAAGTGCGGCGGCTCGGTATGGGGCAGCCGAGAAATATTATTAAAGACGGTCTCTGAAACTTATTTAAAATATGAAATTTACTGAAGCGTGCAGCAAGTGATTAGAGTTCTAATTTAGTATCCCCGGAGTCGTAAAGCTCTTCAAATGGGTCACTCTCTCATTCTCTTTCCCTTTCTCTCTCCCCTTTCCATCGTGCATCCAACTCTTCAACAGTATTTTGCCTCGATCTAATCAAGCGGCGATAACTCATTTCACCGAAGATCTATGATTTAGTGCTTCCTCATCACAACAGAATGCCTATAATAACGCGCATTATTCTGCCCCGAAAGCAAAACATAGAATAATAACAGCAGCAATGCCGGCATTATACATTTCGTTCTCCTAAATTTCCGTTTAATGAAAACCAGCCTCACATGCAGAGATCCAATAAACCGCAACTGCAGAAAATTTACTGCATCTAATAACAATTTAAGAAAAAAAATTAACCACTATTTTTCATATTACATCCCTTTACCTTAAGAACAGAAAAATAAACTAATTTTAAAGTTATTACAAACTTATTCGTTTTACGATGCAATAATATATATTTTTATTGCAATTTGATATAAAAAGAACGCGAGTGTTCGTGTAGATTGCTTCGCGCCAAGTGCTAAAAACCTTATTTATTGGCGTTTTAGGAGGGTGTATGCGCGATGCACTTGAATAATTTATGAGGAATGCAAGAGGATGTAAACACGACTATCTAAACGAAAAAAAAACGATTCAGTTGCTTCACGCGTTGTTAAATCTCGAGCACTACACGCTTAAAAATCCTATTTACTACTCTCTTTTGGGGAACGCAAGAAAATTAAGAAACATCCAAGAATTTTAAAGAAGGAAGTTTAAAATATTTAAATTGAATAGTTCAATAAATTCGTAAATGGGCAAACTAAATAAAGGTACTAGACATGAATTAGGGTCTACAACTACCTTATTTAGAAGATGGTAGTCCTACAAATTACATGCTGTACTTGTGGCTGAATTTAATTGAACAGAAAGAAATAATAAAACTACGGGATAATGATTTTTCGGCCTTTCTCCGGAGTTGAGGAGAAACGAGTTTTTGGGCCTAAAACTATTCATTATCTCCTTCCGCCTCCATCCCCATCTTTCTCAAATCCAGTTTAGAAATTGGATACAGCCTCCAATTCTTCTCTCTCTAGTTCATTCTCTTCTTCGTCTACCGCTCGTGATCTTCGTGCATTGTGGCTGAACTACTGTAGCCGTAGTATGGTGATTACAGCATCCGTTCGAAATGAAATAATAACGAGAGAATACATTCGAACCGAAGGAGCAAACATGCACCAACGTAGAATATCTTTTACCTGCGCCTTGCAGAAGGAAAACCCCGAAAGAAAAGCGTTGTTATCTTATCTGAAAGGGTCGAGGGGTCTGAAGAAGGACGCCGCTGCAGCAACCGATGGTTGAGAATGCAAATCACGTAGTTAGATAAGATTACGAGTAAAAAATAATAAACAAACAAATCGGTTCGAGAAAGGGAAGATTTTTTTAAACCCTTTTCCACGAAGATTGGGTCGAAGGTTAAATGCTTTGTTTATGGATAATTTCACTTATCTTTAAAACACTTATGAAATTCCTCAAGAGACTAAGCGATACTCTTGAGGAGATTTAGGAAGAGAACTAATTATGGATTAAGAAGTTAGTATCAATTATTCTAAAATAAGATAGAGTGCTAAGCTGTATGAAAATAGTCTATTAATCCTTACATTTAATGGAATATATTGTGTAAGTTGTGTTGAAAACTGTTGGCGATTAATATCATTTCGCGTTTCGATGAAGTAATTGCTGTTTGAGAACACGAAACGAGACGTGATGCGATGTGGTTCGGAGTATGAAAGAGCAAAATTGAAATAATATAGCAAACACCGCATAGATACGAGGAGAAACGGCGGCAGCATTAATCAGCGCTTAGGAATGTTATAATTGTGGTTGTACGGAAATGGGATTATCTCGCGCATGCAATCGAAATGCAAAATTAGCAATTTTCCAGCAACAACAATCACTCGGATGTTAATTACGAGGAATAACAAATTGTAACGAAGACAAGAATAAAATGCGTCGTATTTATATGTCTGTATACATCCATAACATAAATAATATGCAAATTCTAGATCAAAAAAATATTGTTTCAATAATATTTACAAATGAAAAGTATTAAATTCAGTAAATAAATTTCGGCTTTATATGAGTAATATTGGTTTCCGTCAAAAGTGGTTACAGATGAACAAAGTTTGCATCCGTTTTCGATAAAATAAAAATAGTTTGCGATTAAGTCTATCTGAATTGTTCTTTTCACCAAAGAATATAGTTAGTAAATCTATTTATTTTTAAAGTAATGTTGGTTTCCTTTAGCAGTGGAAAATCCAAGTTTATTGTAACATGAAAATTACCTATTTCATAGTTCAAATTCCGTTATTTACTAATATCGATTGAATGTAAGATGTTTAGAGCGAGCTGAATTATTTTCTTGGCGAATTGGAAATATATGGAATTTGATGGATGTCTATGTAATAAATCATTTCGAATCTCTGCTCGTTTTCTTCTCGCATTCTTTAGGAACAAGAAAAAGGCTAAACGTTAAGTTATTTGTGTTGGAACCGAGGGAAGAAAAAGTTTTATTGCTTACGGATTGGGTAGGAGCTGAAGACAAATACGTATAAAGAGAGGATTCAGGGAAAGACCTTAGAAAGGAAGGAAAGAAACATGTATCGGCACATGGGCGGATGCTGGAAATAATCCTGGATCCTGCCCGGACCGGGGCGGATCTCGTCCGCCATGTATGTGTGGTAGTGTGTCTCCGGAGCAAGGACCTCGGTCGGTTTCCATGGCAACGGGAAACCCGGAGTCGAGAGCCCTGTAGCCATGGCAACCATCCAGGCACCTGACAAAGCAACCCCCCGACAAAACCGCCCGAGCCTCGGCTGGGTTCTGTAAATAAAATAGAACCCCCGTGGGGGGAGGTGGAGTAGAAGTTGCTTGAAATAAAGAAGCAACGAGAAAAGAGAACCAACATTCACCCGCACATGGCCATAAATATGTAATTAAATAAATATAAATATATTGGAAATTATTCTATAAATGAGCACCGGAGGCGACGTGAATCAAACGAAAACCGTTTTCCTTTTTGTTCTGCTTTCTAAATGCATTTGCGGAAACGCTTCCTCTTCTGTTCGTTCCTCTTTTTTATTGTTGTTGTATTCCGTGGCTCGCTCACCCTTTCATATATCTATATACAAAATATATATTTTATAAAATAATATTATTTCGTAATAACTCTATATCGAGGTGCATTGCATGCAGAACATGTGTGTGTGTGTGTTGTGTCTGTATGTATACGGTGAAAGTTTTGTAATATCTGGCACACACATATACACATTCATTAGAAATTTCCTTCATCCAGAAAGAAAAATCACTTTACCGACTACAAATTGGTGAGGAGGTGGAGAAGGAGGATCGTGATTTTGCATGTGACTCGTCTTGTGTCCCACGCGTAATTTGGCGAATGAAAACGCATTAAGCACCCGCGCGCTCTTTGTTCAATCATCATCATATCTAGCAAGCGAGAGACGTGCACTGTAATTTTGTAATTGAAGATAATCCGAGCGCAGAAGAAGTAGAAGGGATCAACAATTGTCTCTAACGCGTCGCTTCATTTTTGATCATCACAATCTTTTCATATCCGATAAAATCATCTGTCCACCTATATTCATCAGTGCAAAACATAAAATTCATTGCACATTATGAAGCCTTAAGAAAAGATTAAAGGATTCATTTAGTTATTAAATCATGTTATGGTATTGATTCCATTTGTGGGATTATTAATAGATAATTCTATGAATGCTCAATGATTCACAATCATTAAATCCCTAACAATATAGCTTTCAATCATGGTGAGCTTCTGGATTACGATGGGATGAAGTCATCAAAAAAGGAGAAAACGTAATTCCTCCCCCTTATCGCAAAATTTACATTTCGGTTTATACTGGATAATAAATGAAGTTTAGCATTAGATGCGATTAATTGCAGTGGCTCAGTTTCTAACGGTTTCTCAACTTAAATTCACGGCTCATTAATCTCTTGGATTATTTGCAAATAAGATGAATAACAAGAACATCTAGTAAGAGATGTTTAAATTCGATCAATAAATGTTTAACTGCTGAAGTTATTATTTCTTTATATTGATAAATGCAATTTGGAAAGGAATTTAAAATGCAACGAACATTGCTGCAAAGCGGGGACTTCCTTCCGCCACTGTTAGAAGGATGATAGAATAGTACGTGACACCGTTACAATCCGTATTCTAATCGCCACACTTCTTCAATCAACCATTCGTCGATCGACACACGAGCGTCCTCCAGATTCCTAAAACTCGCGTTTCGCGCTGCACGCGGATTCAATTTGTCGATACGTTTCTCGATTCGTATCATGTTCAATGCCTCTGTCTTTCCTCCTCCGCACCGTCACTTCTTCTATTTATATAAAATGCGCACGCTAGAAGAGAATGTTTCGTGTGGTCGCGTTCGAATCTCTGCGGTTATTGTTTCTTTTTTTTTCCTTCTTTTCCTCCTCCTTTCGCGGAGGGAATGAAGGCTGTTGAAGAGGAATAAGCATGTCGTAGAATCGTCGCCGAGGTGTCGCCCCTCCGTTCTTCAACTACGCCACCCTTTTGTTCGTAAACCCTTATGGCACTCTTTCAGTCTCTGCCTGTCCCTTTTTCTCTTTTTCTGTCCACAACACAGCGCAATCACGTAATTTCCCCAAATGCGTCTGCCCACTGTATTATTAAACAACTATTCCGTCCGAAATGGAAGAGGGAGGTAGCATGCAAGCATTCTACAAACACCTCATCATTATCATAACCACCCTAACGACACTATCACCATCGTAACCTTTGATAACAACAAAACAAAAAAATCGTCAACTATCTAACCGGCGATGTTATTGAAAAGGAAATACGGATTATTAATTATAGTACAGTAATAGATTGAGAGCGTCGTGGAGCTAATGAGATAACTTAAAAGGATCGATTTATAATTACTCGAATAAAATATGTGGATGATGTCCAATCGTTTTTTCTTCTTTCATTAGGTAACCGGAAAACCTATTATAATGGCATGGGAAAATCGGGGCAAAGATTCGTACGAGCCCAATTACGTTTTTTCATTTCTCTTTCGTTCTTCTTCCTGAATGCGGTGTAGCGTTCACCTATTTTATTTCTTTTTGGGTCCAAAGCATCGCATCGAGGGCGGTTAATTCGTAATTAGAATGGCAATTTGTGCTATGCGGTGTATGCATGTGTGTGTGTGTGTGTGTATGTGGTGCGAGGCGAGCAGAAGATATAATTAAATGGCCTGGGTCGAGGTCGTTCCCCTTCGGACCACGATGGGCGTTGTACATATGCATCTATATGTATGTGTCTGCACACAGGAAACCAAAAGGGATTGACAATTGCAGTTTCAACTCCTCCGCGCTCGATCCACACGCCGCCACGGTTTGAAAAAGACCCACACCCATGGCGCGCGGTCGCGCAACAACCCACGGGCTTCTCTTTCGCGCGAGAGAGGTCGTAAATTTCGCCAGATTCGAAAGCGCGAAACCTCACATACCTGATAGATGTTTTTTAAAACTTTATTTCCAATTTATCTTCACCTCTCTGATTGCCAAACAAACGCGGGGGTGGTATTCGCAATTTCATCGGAATGTTATACGAATAGTTCAAAAGACAAATATTTTAACCAAGATTTGGCGAACTTTCGGTCAACGTACTTCCATAATTTATATCCTACAAATGATTGTCATAACGACGAAGTTGTTTAATTTTGTGATCTACTGTTTCCGTTCCCCGGGCGACAGCTGCACCCAAGATAAGGGCGCGCCCTTACCTACCTCCCTCCCTCTGTAATTATAACGCTTACGCCACATCTGGGGAGGCACAGACAAAAAATTCCCACCCCACAACCCCGATATAAATTATTTGCATCGCCCGTACACTGATCCTGTTTACATTAACGCAAACCCAGAAGAAGATTCATCCAATGTTTGTTAAATGAATATTAAATTAATTACGTCAAACTTTAATTTCACCCCGAAGTGTATATAGTTGTGCCGGATGAGATTGCGTAAGCGATGCCAGAGGAACAAACAGTCATTAGAGAGATGTGTGTACTCGGGAGTGATGTTGAACATGATTGCTTTTACGTGTACACTGGTTAAGTAAACATCTTGTGCACTCCTATTCTATCTTTTTTTTTCAGTATTTGTATGTTTCGTTCGTTGTTGTTACTACTTTCTTTCCTCCGTGCACTTAGAGAGCGTTCATCATTTCGCTTCAATTCCTCTGGCGTCAAGCGCGAACTTCAGAAGAAACTTTAACTGCAGATATCTGGCATTGCACATTAAATCCGGCAGTCTCGAGAGATCCTTTCGCATCAATAAATGCTACCTACTTTATTTGGAACTTCATAATAATACGACGTATTTATTAGACTCTGAACTTATTTCTAGAATGTAATGGATATAAAATGAAATAATTAAATTAAGAATTCGAGGCACTCAATTCATTCCGAGAACCTTTGAAATTGAATAACTGGAAATTCTAAATGTTTTAAGTTATCTATTGAACACGGCTTCCGAGACTGCAGCAAAGTGTTGATAATTGGTTTCAAGAAAGACGCTTATTTTTAGTGGAATATCAGAAGATGAAGTTGCATGAACGTGTAGAGAAAAAGACGATATTCCATTTAGATTGAAGAGATCAAAGTGGGAATAAAAAAAATGTCGAGTGGTCCTGACGTATTTATAGAGAAGAGGGAGAGGGCTAGATGAAGATTGATCCGGCCATCTGTTGAAGATTCTTTAAATTTGTAACGGATTTTCTCGTTTATTAAGACCATTCGGTATGAAGTATACATGTGTGAGACACGGAGCTTTTGTGCTGTACTCTGTGCAAGATCCCTTTTGGGATAAAGGGCGAAAACGGAGCGGGCTGTGGGCGGGTGAGAGAGAGAGAGGTCGGGGATAAAATGGTAACCATGGTTACCGGACAGACGCACGTCGAGGGGTTTGAAAAAGCCCGGGCCCAACCCAGAATAGGATACGCGAGAGAGAGAGAGAACTGTATTGATTTTAGAAAATGTATGCCAGGGGTGCCAAAAATGGGCAACGAATCTACCACTCACCCTCCATCTCATCATCATCCTCTGCAGTCATAACTAACGGAAAAAGGATGCTCGCTCTATTAATAATATTCCTGCAGACGGATTTTCAGTTTGCTTTTCTTTTCAACGGCAATATAAACAAGAGCAAGTCTTCTCCCAGAGGCGTCCCAACCAAAAAAAAATATCTCTTCAATATAAAATAAATTTCCTTTCCCCGGTGGTGGAAATTGCATTGCAAATTTATGCATTCCATTGAAACAGTATAGTGTGGCTGCATTTTATAGATAAGGTGTGCTGTAGTGCACACACAAACCCATCAATGTTAAATATTAATTTACGTAAATTTACTCTCCATGATTTAACAAACAATTTCATGTTTTTTTATGAAAATTTTCATAATAGTTTAATAATCACAAACGGTTTAATATTAATGCTTAGTTTTTTTTTTTATAAAAGCTTGCGCACCTTCAGTTAATTGTTACGGTTAAATTCCATATTATGGTTAAAAAAAGTAAATGTAACGTTTTTCACGCTTTCGTCTATAAGAAGTAGAATTAGAAGAGATGCTCCGCTCGAATAGGAAACAGATGGTCCAGGGAATGATGTCATTAATTTGGGTTGACATTACGCGCCGTTTGTTATTAATTACTTTATCCGATGCCTTGTGAATTAAACAAAACGCGTGGAATGTGTGTCAGAACGATGAGGGGCTGAAGACTAAGCAGCAGAAGAAAAGAGATACAACTACAAATACAAGTAGAGAAGAAGCGAAGATTCTCAGCTGCTGATGCAGTCGAAATGCGCTTGCCGAGCACATCATCATTCTCATCAGAGTCTTGTGTTTCATAACCAGATTACGTTACCCATTTTTCTCTAAACAAAAATTTCAACAATTCCCATCATCGAATTTCAGCGCTCGCACACAAAACGAGTTCATTATTAGTAAACAACAAATTAAGTGCTTCTGTCTTTCTTTCTTTCTCTCTCTCTCTCTCGCACATTACATACACTCTCTAATAAATTAAATTGAGATGGATTTCAAGAGATTTTCTAAAATATGCTCACCTAACAAAATGATCTTTTAACCTGTGTTGAATTCGGGAAGCCAAAAGCCGTGAAACTTGTCGTTTCAAAATGAATGCAATATGAGAAAAATAAATACAACTGGAATAATGAAACTAGTTGGGGTGGCTAACCCTCCACGCATTATCTACCCTTGGCTGCATACAGTTCTTTTTTTCACTCTATCGTGACCAACCCTCCGCAGACACGTGTCGGTTCCCTATTTTTTTTTATTTCCGACGATAGTCGCAACCCCAGCATTAATTTCTACGAAGGAGAATAGAGAAAACATTCTAATCCGAGCAAACAATAAATCATCATCCGCCCTTCCATCCACTTATTACATATATTTTTTTCCCAGTAAACGAATAATAATGACTCTGCGTTCGAAATGATAATTTTCCAATTCGTGATTGCTGTTAACGATGATTGATGCTAAAGCAAATTATTTCAATTCGAAACGATAACGATCTTTTTTTTTGCAGAATGTTGATCACAAGATGAAGTACCGCTCTAAGAAGGGTCAGCTGCCCTTCGTCGAGTTCAACGGTGAGGAGATCGCCGACAGCGCGTTCATCGTGAAGGAACTGTCCAAGCACTTCGACAAGGACTTGGACGCATTCCTCACGCCGGAACAGCGCAACGTCGCGCACGCCATGATCTCGATGATCGAGAATCACCTCGTCTGGATCATCTTCTGGTGGCGCACCAAGTACCCCGATCAGGTGCTCAAAGGTTACAAGGTCAACCTGCAGCACGCCCTTGGAACGAGAATACCGAACGGAATTCTCAACTTCTTGTTCAAGTTCGCTTTCGGTCGCAAGGTAAGATAACATAACAACAAGAACAGCATTTAAAACATCTTTTACTGTTTATCTTTTAATTTTTATATAATAATTGGGTGTTACGGTTTTGCATGTTTTTTAAATTTAATAAATGCATGTTATCTAGTTCTTTTTCGTTCCGTTTTCGTTATTTAATTAGATATTGACTTATTTAGTGGTTACAGGGCGCGAAGAAGGTGAAGGCCCAAGGTATCGGTGTACACACGGCCGAGGAAATCAACGAGTTCGGAAAGTCCGACCTGAAGGTCCTCTCCGAGATGCTGGACGATAAACCGTTCTTCTTTGGCGATGAACCCACGACCGTAAGACCGCGACATCTCGCATCATCCGTGCAACCATTTTACTGATTGTCATTGTTTTTCTTGTGCAGTTGGATGTGGTAGCGTTCTCCACTTTGGCTCAGATCTACTTCATCGACAAAGAGATCAGCTACCCTCTCCGCGACTACATGGTGGACAGTTGCGCCAACCTGGTTGGTCTGGTGAACCGCATGAAGGAACGTTGCTTCCAGGATTGGGATACCATCTGCGACACCTTGGACCTCAACTCGCATCTGCCGAAACCGGCTCCTGAAGAAGCCAAGGACAAGGAGGGAAGCAAGGACGAGAAGGAGGGCGACAAGGAAAAGGAGCCCGAAGATAAGGACATCGAGAAGGAAAAGGTAAGTTTCGATTACATGTAGTTAAAATCAAAACAATATATCTATGGAATTTGTTTTTTTCTTTGTTCTCGCAGGCTGACGAGAAGGAAAAGGAGAAGGAAAAGGACACGGAGGAGAACAAGGAGAAGGAGGCAAAGTGAAGGGACAGACAGCAGCAGCGTCCGTTCCATTGAAGGGCCCACTGCCGTTTCGACATAAAACATCTCCTCATCCTCCCACATCCATCTCCTCCCCATCCCTGCATACACATACATACCCACCCCCCTTTCATCTACTCCCTAAAAACACACACACACATACACGAAAAAAAAGAAGAAATTCATTTTATACTCTCAACGTGCAAAAAAAACAAGCTAGTTTTAAGTGATTTTTCCCCAAATTTTTCAAGAAAAATTGTATAAGAAATATCGCCAAAAAAAAAAACATAATATAATTGATTAAGAAGTAATAAATGTAAACGTAAAACATATATGATTATGTAACCGCAATTTTATATATATATATATAAATACGACGATTGTATGGATTAAAAGGCAAAGAAGAAACACACTCACACACTGGATCATTGGTATATTCATACTATTCAACGACATATATAATTTACGTAGCTTACGACAGGATATTTTAAAGGACATTTTGCAAGGATAAGAAAAATATATATACATACTATATATATATTTATATATATTCATTACTAGTTAAGGATATTTGTTTTTTTTTATTGTATAAATAAATCTAGCTAGGATTTTTATTTTTCATATATATTAATAATTATTTTCTGTTTTTTATTTTTTACACTTTTTCCTTTTTAATTATTATTATTAATTAATATTATTATTCTATTTTTTTAGTATTTTTTTCTCATAGAATTTGTCTTAATTTTATTGTTTTATCTATTATTTCTTGTAAACGTAAGGCAAAATATGTATGTCTGAGGTACGGACAGCTATAGCACCCGATACGTACACTAAATAAACTTTCTCGGAAAACGCGAAAAAGACGAAACAATAAGAAAAACTGAAGAAGAAGAAGAATTGTCTGGGGGACGCGCGTTTACGTAACACGTGCCATAATATCTGGCCCTTTGTCCATGTTTAGTGCAGTCTCTCGCTCTCTTTATCTCTCTTTCTCTCTATTATATTAATTATTATTAATAATATACGGCAAAAGTAATGAACGAATTGTTCATTATGAACAAACAAACAAAAAGAAAAGCAAACAAACGCACCCAAGTAGTGCATTATTCAAACGCAATTATATTACTATTACTTTTAATTAATTAATTTAACTGTTAATTTGCATTCATTCCACATAACAAAAACAAACGCGAATCGAAAACAATGATATTGTTGTATTCGCATCACCGGAAAGTTCGCGCGGCTGCGATCCTCCATTTTTTCGGAGGATTCTGAGCGGAGCAGAAGGAAAATCCAATAAGGAACAAATCTTTTGGATATATGTGTAGATTATTATTTTTTGTATTTTTTTTTTATTTCAAAGACGAGAATTATATAATTTGTAAGATGTTTACGTGTTAAGCATATTTTATATATCTATATGTAATATATATATATATACAAGAGATAAAAAAAAAAGAATTTTTCTATATTATTTTATTCTCTTTTTGTGTTTTTTTCTCTCTTTTATATCTAAATATATATATATATATATATACAATAATTTCACGTATGTTCGATATAAATTTATTATATATAACATTTCCTGTATTATTTCAATCTTTCTCCAATTTTTTTTGTGTAAATGAATTCGTATAAAATATATTTAATAAAATCTTAATGGAATCTTGACGGTGGTGCGCAACTCAATTCAACAAAAGAAAAACATGCAAACGAACAATATTTGATATACATATAACTTATATATAACTTATTGATGATCGGAGATCGTGTTGTAAGATGATGATGATGGTAATGCTATTAATTTGGTTTTAAAAATAATAAATAAAAACTATTCGTATTTGAATCTTCTTTGTCGGCGCCAAAAGCATAAACGTACATCGATACAACGCGTAAAGTATAAAGCCTTAACTTTGATAGAAGGGCGACATCTGTGGATCAACGAAAGGCAACTGCGTGAAGACAGAAATCTAGCGACTGAGCGCAATTATCGCAATTTTCGAATCGAAAATTACCTTGTGAATAAAATTAAATATATATATAGAATTTTAAATTATTACTAATTACGTTATATATAAACAAATTTTCTATTTAGGTATTCAAAATTATGTATAATTACCGAATATATCTAAATAAGAACAATTCTTAACAATTCTTCACAAATTAAAATTTTCTATTATTATCAGTTTGTTCTTTCTTCATCGATAATATTTAAGTGATAGACGCAATACAGAATTAAATATAATGTTTTTATTTTGAAACTCGTAAGCTAGAACTAAAAGTATTGTTACGCATAATTTAGGAATAATGCAGGTAAGTTTTAAAATGCAATCATAATTTGACATTATTAAATATATATTCAGTTTTTATAAACTATGTAGTATTGTTAAAACAATTCTTGTATTTAACATAACTAAATATAAACGACACAAAGACTTTGGTTTTGCTTTGAAGGCGCCGGGTATACATGAATAATTGCAAACGAAAACAAAATATTTTAAGTTTTTACAAGGCATTTAAACTCTACTATTTAATATTTTCAATGCACTGTAGTAAATAATAACAATTTTAAGTAATTTTCATTTATAAATCGTCCTTTTTTTGATAGACCAACTTATCACGATGGACGAAAGTTATCGGTTATCCGAAATTTATAAAATAACTTGGAATAGATTTTCTGTTCAGATAAAAAAAACTGGAATTGATTTCTTAAATATCAAGAAATGATAAATTAGTAAATCTAATATTTATTAATTACAAATCTTTCTTGTAAATTTCAACAATTTTATGCGAGTAATCTTCTAGTCAAAAATGATCAATCGATTATCCATAATTTCTAAAAGTGAATAAATCTCGTTGAAAATAATAATTTAAATTTAATTAACTAGAGAAAATACTAATATATAAATAGGAAATCCAATTTGGAGTTTGTTACAAATGAAAAATCTAAAAATAATATTTTAGTAGAATACAAATTGTAATATGAATATATTTCGTGGGTTGTAAGTTAATGTATTTTCTCGAGGCAATAATTCTAAATAATTGAGTTTTTTTTTTTAGAATAACTTTTGAAGACTTGTTTGTTGCGAAAACTTGGAAAGTTTAAAAGGATTGTCTGTCGGTTGAAAGTTGTTTGATTATTAGTCGTAATAATGAATAAGTTGAAGGATATTTTTGGACGTTGTATTGTGGGACAGACTGGTAGGTTTAAGGATAATAGTAAATGGAAGGATGATACGTAACGCCTGTTGTGTATGTAACTTATTGCACCTTGATCGGTCGGCCACCAGTCGGAGAAGCAAGGCTATGGCTATGTCGGCGCTCTTTCACCCAGTGTTGGCTGAGCCGTGGTTGGACCAAGAGCAGACCGGGTGGGCTTGGATAAGATGGCGGCGCCACGATACACGCACGCCGTCGTCTGCAGGATTCCCCTATCGCTGAGGACGCGAGGCGAGATCGAGCTGGATGAGGCGAAGAAGCAGCACGAAGCGTACGTGCGGCTCCTGCGGGAGCTCGGCCTGGACGTCATCGAATTGCCGCCAGATGAAAATCTTCCGGAGTGCGTCTTCGTCGAAGACACGGCCGTCGTTTGCAACGGCACTGCCCTCATCACCAGACCCGGAGCACCTCACCGGGAGAAAGAGGTAACGCACCTACTCTACTCTAAGCACCCAAATATTATCAACATCCATCAAAACAGCGAACGCAGGAAAGTCGTCGCATCGACATCAATCGATTTCCGCGGCCGGAAGGAATTCCATAATTACTCGCGGATCGCGATAATATTTACATAACACATTCGAAATGTGTGCTATGTGGAAAATGCAAAAGAAAAACAAAGGAAGAAGAAAAAAAAACAATAATAACTGAGAATCCAAAATTCTTTTCCCCTTCGAGATAACGAGGCCCATTGTACACTTCGATGTGACAATTACCGTCTAATTAACAAAGCTAGAGGACCTAAATAAGCTCCTTTGTACGCGAATCCAAATTAAAAAGATACTTGTCAACAACTCCGTTGATTGCAACTGCAGATATCCGGCTGCTCCTTCCGGATCAATATGATCCAGCAATAAAAAGCAACCCCATTTCCGCGAGAGCGATCAAAATCGCAATTGACTAGTGTCAATGTCGCACGCAATGCTGGAATTAGTCTAGGGTGCGAATATAATGAAACTTTTGTTGTTGTGCACAAAAGAATCGTTAAATTTGATGAAGGTTGGACAAATAAGCGCGTGTAAATAAAGGCAAGGTTGCTGCGAAGGCTTTCGCAATTTCGAGTATCAGTTCGTAATTACGAAATGATAAAGAAAATCGAAACGGCGAAAAGCAGCATCAAACTGTGCGATCCTGTAATAACATCATAATTAATATAAATATTATCGCGAGAAACCACCTACGTCATTCACGATGTATTGATCATCATACTTTGAAATTTGCTCACGACTTAAAAACAAACTGCATTCTGCAAATTGGTATTTCCATTTTCCCATTAAATTTTATTTTTTATAAAAATAAATAACATAATATACATCTTTCATCGAATTTCTTGATGCGTAAATGTACACGACAACAAAAGCTTTGTTTACTTGGTCAAGTTTTAGTCCATTGTTAAAATAAACGCTGCGACTGAAATTACATAAAATTATTATGATTATAGATCCATTCAAAACACTTTTAAGACACTGTCGTGTCCCGGGATTAAATAATCTCTGGACACCGTGGATTATTTCGTAATTACGTAGTTGTGGAGTCTTAGAGGGGTTTATGAATATTAAATACAAATATTCTAAAATAACTTTATTGTTTAAAGTAGGGTTTTTATTGAGAAGTCAACTAGACAAGTGTTGATCTCAAGGTATATCAACTAAGAGGTAATTCGTCTCTTAAAGTTAATAATTAGGTAGTACTAAGACTAACCTCTTCTGTTGGCCCTCCAACTAAGACTAAATTATATTATACAAAAATCTGTTCATTTCAAAAAGGGGATGAGTGGGGAAAGGAAGTGAGTTTTGACTACGTGGGTGTACAAAAGGTTTCTTTATCTGTGTAGACCCAAATGTTTACGACCTATGAAGTTTCAGTTTGTGTTGATAGTCACATTCTTGGAAGGATGTACAGTCTATTCAAAATAACGGATGTGCAACGATTGGGTTCCAATAATTAAGTAGAATTTGGTAGGCCCAATGATTAATCATATTAACTGTACAATAGTTAATAAAATGGTCAGACATGACACCTCCTTCCTTAAAGTAGAGAAAAATGCGAAGAATAAGTATTTTTCTCGTAAAAACAAAACATAATACATGGTTTGTAGTTATTTCACCTGAAATTCACATAACATTATTTTGGGTTAAATTATCAATAGTAGTTCCTCGTCGCTAACACAAAAAAAAACAATAATACAATAAAATACACATATGTGAAATCTTAATTTCTAATCACAGTAGAAGTGTTGATTGGCATCAAAAATAATGAATATCAGATTTCTATAATAACATAGTTTTCAATTATTAGAACATTATTTATTAATATCAATAAAAGGTTGATAATGTTCGTTCTCAAAGTTTATATGACCTATCTTTTTAGCGTCTTCGTTAAATATCAAATATTTATTACTTTGTGTATGTACACATATTTTCATTTTAAATTCCAATGAAAAAATTAATATAATATCGTCATCTCCCCATTCATTATCAGCTTCTAAAATTCGTTTAGCATCCTTTGGTGATGAGCATTCTTTTAAATATTTTGAAAACAATAATTTATTCTTAAATTTTCTTAAATTTCCCTGAAAGTTGCATATTTTTATTAAAGTATGAAATAAACAATTACCATCTTTAATTGTATTTTTTAATTTCAATCTTTTCTTGTTTTCGCAGCAATGTTCTTTTCGATTATAAGTAACATTTATTTTTTCACTTTTATTTTCAATCTCTAAATCTTTTCCACTATTTTTATGGACAACAAAATTTGTTTTCGAGAGTTTATCTGGGTTTTCTTTATCTCTACTCAATATATTTTTATAATTTGATCTGAAATAACAACTTTTACTTTTGTGATTTGTTTTACCACAAATAAAACATTTTACGCTTTTAATTTTTCTTTTACTATTTATACAATGTACTTGACAATACTTTTGATTTCTATTTGTATTGATATAGTCTTCCTGATAATCATTTTCATTCATTAATTCTTCTTGATAATAATTTTCATTAATTGATTCTTCCTGATCATATTTTTTGTTAGGTTGATTAAACATATTTTCAAACGTTCTTGATTCTATATACAATTGGTCCTGGCGTTTATATTTTTGAATTAACTCTTCTTTATTTTCTGCAAATTTTAATGCAATTTCTATCGAGTCTGGATTCTTATCTGTTACGAATTCTCTAATTTGAGGTAAAAGACCTAGTTTAAAATATTCTAATAGTTCTAATTCCAATAATTCATTATGTCTCTCTGCAATATCTGAACTAAAAGTATGATGAATGCTATTTTTAACATTATTCGAAATATTATTAATTTTATAATAAAATGAATAGACTGATTCGTTATCTTCTTGATGGCATAGATATAATTGAATTCTCCAATAAGCTATGTCAATAACTGGACCAAATCTGAATAATAATGAAGTTTTTAAATCATTCCAAGTTTTATATTTTCTCCCTCTCACTAACAATTCTGCATCTTGGGTAAAACTTGAACAAATACATGAAATAAGCTCCTCTTCTAAATTTAAAATTGTCTTGTCTCTAAATAATCTTTCACAATCTTCAATGAATTTATCAATCGTATCATAATTTCCATCATATTGATGATTTAATATTGTCTCTAATTTAAGTTTTTGCAAAAAAAATTGAAAATTTTCTGTTTCCATTTTAATTTTAATTTGATTTTATTTTTTTATTCTGACCAAAAAAAAAATTTCTATTTATCGAAACTAAATTTAGTTTATTTTACGTTTCAATCATAGTTTTTGTTTTATATTTTCTAGTAAATTTCTACAGAAAACTGTTTTTATTTAACAAAAAATTGGCCAAACACAACTACAATAACTAGAAATAAAAATTCCACTTACATTTGTTTATATTTATTTTCCTTCCCGTCGGTTTACGCCGTCGATTTCTGCACCAACGTAGCTTCTGGAGTTGATTTGCCCTCTGCTGCAAAATAGACTCGGAGGAACCGGAAACTGAGGTTGAATCGTCTGTTGTAGGCTTCGACCAAGGTTGTGTAACTCGACCGCTCTGTCGCCTGGAGTTGATTCCTGATGATTTGGCTTCAATCCTGGTTATTAAAGTTGACTTATGACGGTGCTAGGTCACGCTGAGAGTTCGTACGCCGCTGCCACCATTTTTCAATATGTCGTGTCCCGGGATTAAATAATCTCTGGACACCGTGGATTATTTCGTAATTACGTAGTTGTGGAGTCTTAGAGGGGTTTATGAATATTAAATACAAATATTCTAAAATAACTTTATTGTTTAAAGTAGGGTTTTTATTGAGAAGTCAACTAGACAAGTGTTGATCTCAAGGTATATCAACTAAGAGGTAATTCGTCTCTTAAAGTTAATAATTAGGTAGTACTAAGACTAACCTCTTCTGTTGGCCCTCCAACTAAGACTAAATTATATTATACAAAAATCTGTTCATTTCAAAAAGGGGATGAGTGGGGAAAGGAAGTGAGTTTTGACTACGTGGGTGTACAAAAGGTTTCTTTATCTGTGTAGACCCAAATGTTTACGACCTATGAAGTTTCAGTTTGTGTTGATAGTCACATTCTTGGAAGGATGTACAGTCTATTCAAAATAACGGATGTGCAACGATTGGGTTCCAATAATTAAGTAGAATTTGGTAGGCCCAATGATTAATCATATTAACTGTACAATAGTTAATAAAATGGTCAGACATGACAACACAATAAAGCATTTTGCTGGAAAATCCGTAAATTAGAAATACCAATGCATTCCTAAAAATAGTAGATAAAACTTAATTGTATTAAAAACTTCTTTCCATCACATTTCTTTAAATGAATGTGCAATTGGAAAAGTTCGCTTTAGGAAACGAAAGTCGACCACTTTTAAATTTGTTCAAAGCAATGGGTGAAAAAAATGCTGTCTGTACAAGCTTTATATAATTTCTGGGAAAAAAATAAGAATATACTTGCTTAATAATTTTATTATACGAGTTTCGTTTCGTAACTTAACCGGTTGTTTCGAATCTAAAAAAATATCTAAAAACGAATTCATTTACAAGTTTTACATTAAATAAATAGTATTCATACTGAAAAATAAAACTAGGTGGTAATTATTTTGGATATTGAGTTTAAAATAGAAGCATCAACTTTTTAATTAATGATAATTATAAATAGATTTCGTCTTTCCAGCAAAACAAATTTGATTGATCGACATTATCGATGCATACGAAATACGTATTTACAAGGAAAATTGCGGCGCTGAACGAACATATTTTAATGTATTTTTAGAGACCATGCCCATTTTCCCGCGCTGTTTTCACACTGATTTTGAATGTTTGCATTTCATTTCCTGCAACATTTCTATATCGACGTTTTATTACGAAGCCGTAAATCCTCGCTTTAGGAGTAATTTCACCAGAGGCCAAGCCCAATAAATTAGCGAGCGTACTTTTTGCACTCGACGTTTACCAAAAATATATGTAAACAGTACAGTAAAAGTGGGTAACTTAAAATAGTCGATTTACAATGTAATTGAATTTAAAAAGAGGACAATGTAAATAAAAAGTGAAAATTAACTAGTTTCGAGTTTATTATAAACTTTGTTTATTTATGGAGCATTTAAAAATGAAGTGTTTAGTTTTGTTCACTATATCAAATGTCTATTGATATGTATATTCATAGTCGATTTTATATGATCATTGAAGCTTGACACCAGCCAGCAGCATCTCGCCTGGCAAGTTTATTGAAGGCGATAGATACGTTAGAGAGCTTTTTCCTTTGGAGCGGAACGACATCACTCGAACGCAGCACGTACACCGGCACGAAATAAAATTTAAAAAACAAAACAACCGTCGGTTACATTACGTAATTCCCCATAGGCCCGTTTCGTAAGCGAAGCAGATGCCTCTCGGGGTCGCATTAATTAATTCATGAAAATTGGAAGCTCGTAGTTACATGTATGTACATTTCTGCAGTAAATGATGGATGAAATGAATCCGCAGAGTAGTAGTAGCACACATAATTCCGCATTGCTTTTGCGACGTCTCTGCTTTTGGTGAAACGAGGTTTCTTCTTGCAACGAAGAACGGAAAGTATTTTTAACTGCGATAGAAAACACGCCCGCGGTTTTTGGTAAAAGCCAGATTGCAATCACTATTTTTAGGCGAAGTTTGCGTGCGACCCCTCGCGAAGCGAAGAGCAAAAAAACCAAAGGAAATAAACAACAAAGAGTTTTGAAATTATTGGTAATCTAACGATCCACCCGGAATTAGGTCATGTGCGCGCATTCCGAGTAGGGAATGAAGAAAAACTAGTCGGCGTTGAGACATGCTCATTGTGTCGAAAACAATCTTGGGATTAATAATTGTAGGTGTATATGGGATGGAATCACGTACGAAGGGGAAAACATTAATTGGCCAGGAAAACAATCTTGGGAAATTTTTCGCCGTCAGCTAATGAAATATATCGCGTGCGCAATTTACAGCGAGGGTGAATTACACTTCATCAGAAATATCGTTGTTGCTGTGCCACAAATTACATGTAAATTGCGGCTCTAATTTAGCAGTAGTAGTAGTAGGTGGAAAGACCTTGGGGAGTTAACCTTTGACCCCGAATTGGCGACGATCAATTCGGTCGGACAACACCTTTGCAAAAAATTCATTCCTATTTTTACTCGACCTCATCATCAACGCACAAAGCGGTCTTTGTAACTAAAAAAATAAAACAGTCTTCTTGGTAATTAAAGGATCGTTAAGATTGTGGTGCCGCTCGACAGGCAATTGCAGAATGTATTGTAGAGCGTTAAGCAGGAAGTCGAATTAAATTTGAACTCATCGAGATTGAGCCCAATTGAGTTAGTTGGGCTAGCTGGCTGGCTTTTAGTCGCTCGTCGCCTCCTCGTAACTAGATTTCGAATAATTTCCCATCTGCATTCGCGATACGCTAGATGCAATTACTACCTATGTTGCCTCCACCATTCAATGCAGACATCAAAGCCTTGCTCGAAACTTGAGAATTAGCAGCATAATTCGAAACTACGTTACTGCACTCGAGATATTAATTCAGACTTACGTTTTGAACAAGCAAACAAGCAATTCCGAGGCATTTAGCATTAACTCCGAACAAAGCGAGTTCATTTTACTATAGCTGCAAAGTCTTAAGTCTTGTTTCATTAGCATTTTATGACGTCTACCCACTGAGCCTTTATAATATTCTCTTGAAAATATAAACACAGTGATAAAAAAATTCCTCGGCCCTTTACATTACATAATGGTTATTGTATAGAAAATTGTAAGTGCTTTGGATTGGATTGGCTTAATCTTTGGTTGAAAATGGGTTTACGTACCGAATATTTAGCCTCGGAATAATAATGAAGAACTCGTCGGTCGATTTGGGGCGAGGTGCAGCAGGTGTACGCTTCGTTAAAGATTCCAAATTATATACGCAACCTGGGCACATGAAATTGCCTATCCGCACGTAGTTGGATGGGTTTCCTTTGGGACGCAAATAAACATCACATTTCCTTCCTTTGCATAATCATAGGTCATCTGCAAAATAAAATATATAATAAAATACAATTCCAGGTGGATACGATTCGAGTGGTTTTGAAGAAGGAATTGGACATGCCCATAATCGAGATATCCGATCAGAACGCGAAATTGGATGGAGGCGATGTTCTTTTTACTGGTATTAATGCACATTGACAATTTATTGATTGAATTTAATTGAATGGACAAGATTGAGTTTTTTTTTAAATTTTTCAGGGCAAGAATTTTTTGTGGGAATATCGGAGTGGACGAATGAGGCTGGCGCCAGGGCCGTCGCGGCCGCGTTTCCCGAGTACCCGTGTACTCCAATAAAGGTAAAACCTCAGACATTGGTCCTCGGTGACCTAACAAACGGGGTGCTTCAGGTGAGCCTTCTTTTCCGAAGAAACACCTCCTTCGAAAACGCATCGCACCCAAAGAGCACGCTTCGTATACAAACTGCTTTCAGCAACGTATCTTTAGTCGAAAGGCCTACAATTATTATTTGTATACTTTCAAACTCACTCAATACAAATGGAATTGCCTCACTGATATTTGCGACGACCATTTTTTAGGTGCCATCGCCGAAGAAGCTGAAACATTTTGTAACGGTCGGCGGGCCGTGCCTGCTTTGCGTCGGCGAGGGCAAAGAGGCCCAGGAGGTGCTCAAGAGAATGGAACGCGAGGCCACCTTCAGCTATCAAACGCTGACTCTGCCCGAAGATGAGGCAGCCAATGTGATCTATCTGAATGGGACTTTGGTGCACAGATCTGCGGAGGAGATACCCAAATCCTTCCAAGTAAGTCGCCTCAAAAAAAACAACAACAAAAAAACAACAATAATATTGATGAATTACAGGTATTCAGCAATAAGATAAACTTCACAAAGAGCGTGAACATCTCGCAACTGGCCAAGACCTCTTGCGGACTCTCTTCCAGTTGTTTGCTAGTCAGCCGGCTGCGCGTCTGCCGCAACCTGTAAACGTGCTCATCATTATCATCCTCGATACACCACCACCTCAGGTCTTCATCTATTGAAAAAAAAAAACAGAAAAGTTTCTATTCAAGAATATATCTAAAAAAAAATCATAAGGAGAGAAGAGAAAAAGGACCACTTTATTCTATAATATTATATAAATGTTAGAGATGTTATACATATATGTGATCCCAATTTACATACTGGTCCTCGCTTGAGAAACGTTACATTCAAACAAAAGAAAAAAAAATTAAAAAAGCACACGCGGCTTTACCCACTGCGGACGCTTCGCAGCTAAGAAAAACAAAGCAGTCACAAAGAAATTCGAAACGCGAGTAAAAGTTTGTAAATTCGAATTTTTGTTAAGAAAAAGTTTCATATTATATATAAATAATCTATTAGCGGAAAATCCTTCTTCCCAAATAAAATTTTAAAAAAATCTTTACACACGCGCCCTTTTCCTTTAAACAAAGAAACGCATGAAATCTCTAAATATTATTATTATTATTACAATGTATATTATTATAGTTGTTTGTTTTTGTTTATATATATTTTTTTGTAACTTAATTATTTTCTTTAATCACGTCCAGGTAGTTGCGCACGTGTTGTATTATCATTTAAATTTCCATTCCACGCAACTTCTCCTTTTCGGTGCGTTTACTCTGTATATTTTGTTTCTATTATTTTCCTAGTTATATATTATACCAAGTATTAAATTGACGTATATTTGCATTTTCAAGTAAATAATATATTTTTTATGTTTTATTTTTATTATTACTTTTTGAATGGTACAATAATAAATGTATTTTACTTTAAATCCTGATATTTATCTCTCTACCTTCCATTTGCCAAAATTTGGATTTGTTAGCTGTAGTTTTTTTTTCGAGGGTATTGTGAAAATACTCAACAAAACGGGATTGTTTTCATGTCTCCATGTGTTAATGTTTGTACAATGACAAGTAGGACGTGTTTTGCGATTTACTTTTTTACTGATTACATACATTACATTTTTTACTGATTAACATACTGTGTACCCAAATTATAACTTTAGCATTGCAAGTTTAGAAGAAACAAAAAGTTTACTTATTAATATATAAATGCATCCATTATTTACTTGTTATTTCTACATCAATAAATTAATAAAACAATTTCTTAATCTATAAATTTAAACGTATACTGAATTTTTATAGAAACGTAATCAACTACATGGATTTTAGGCATATTTTGAAAAATACTTCTGATTTGTTTAATTCGAATTAAAACAAAGGTTTAACGAAACAATTTTTAAACCTACAATACATTTAGATATATAGAAATGTATATTTGATTCCCATAAATAAATGATAACTACATGAATTTTCTAGAAACAATGTATATAATTGAGAATTTGATAAATGTAATTGCTGTAGCCAAATGCAATATGTACATTCATGTCATAGCAACAATCTTTAAAGTCAATAGACATTGAAAATGTAACCTTAACATGAAGATATATTATTGTCCATTTCGAATGCACACGAGCCTCGTTTGAATTACATATATTAAAGAGCAAGTCCAAAAAGTTATGCAACGGCGTTTCGACTATTTTTAAAAGCATCCATAGTACCCGTGGTGTTTGCGTTTTTTTATAGCACGAACGTAACCGCGAAAAATAATACAATTTTCGCTTCGACCAGCGAATAGTCGAAAAATCCGCGAATGATTAACACAAACAGTCTAAGTGGAAATTATACAACTGTAGCATCGAGCGAAACCTTGTATAATGTTTTTTTTTTTATAAGTTGTACATTGAGATGTCGAGCGTAGTTACCTATTTCGAAAATAACCCAATTATGCAATTGCGATATCTCGTAATAATGCGTAGTTTTGAAAATGTGTAAATCGCAGCGATAACAATCTAATCATCGCGATTATTAACAATATATTCCCTGCTGGCTACAACAGTATGCGAAGTTCAAAATAGAGACGGAAGACCCAGACCTAGTGCCCTTTGCAAAATGCGTCTGTTTGTCGAATAATTAATTATAAATAAAGCTTTTTCGGCCTCGCGCTCTACGCCAAAATCCCAAAACGAAATAACAAGGTCGACACTGTGTTCATTGTTTCCTAAATGAAAATACAAATAAACGAATCATCTACATTCAGAAACAATTAACAATTACAAAAAAAAAGCTTGAAATCGATAATCTTGGTCATTTCATAATTTCGACCTTCATCAAATTTCGAGTATCGTAAAATACTGTACGTAATCAATGGATTCGTATAGTATTCGTAAATAATGATTGGATTTGACTTTGCTTCAAAATGGAAAGGTTGAGAAGGTTAAAAAAGAAGGAAGAAAAATACACAACATTCATCAACACATTTTGATTAATATAAAACGATTACATTTTATAGCAAATAGTATTAATTTCACAATGGAAATAAATTACGTTAAGATAAAAAAGAAACAATTACGGTTAATAAATATTTTGTTAGTGTTCTTAGATATAACTGTAATTGCGCCTACCGAAGCACAATGATGCATAGCAGAAATGATTATCAAACACGTATACGTTTCAAGCGTCGTCATTGAAACGAATATCGTTGCCTTTTTTTGCAAATAAATTAATCCATTAAATCGTCTGTACTACGCAATTAAAAGCTTTTTCGTCATGTCAGTCAATCAACAAATTTTCTATGCGAAGCGAAATTTTTTCGTGTAATCGATACAAAACGAAAAAGCAAAGTTCAAATGTCTGTCGCGCAGCGCACACGCATATCATCGAATTAATAACACATTTTGTCTCTAATTTTTGCTTCATTCAACTGATAACGCGTCGATCAGCATTACGACACTCGTATTTTTTTCACTTTTCTCGCGATTTGCAGTTCAATGGTATGAATTGGGAAACTTTGACCCTGAGTTACATTATCAAACTAATCAAGTTCACACAGCGCCAATTTTTCACCCAAGAACAGATTAATTTGATAACGATTAAGATTGATAAGCTCTAGCGTCTCAAGAGAAACAATGGGAAAATATTTATCGTTGAGCAAATATTGATACACCTCAGACGCCGTATTTTCATCAAAAATACACTCAGACTGCAATTTATTTAACGAAAGAAAAATTTTCCAGCTATTTTATATTCAATATGACATTTGTAACATAAAGATGTTGGGCGTATTTTATGGTATTGATTTGTCCCAAAATGTCAAGAAAACACTATCGATTTTTATATTCATTATTTCATCAATTATACTGATGGGCGGGAATACAATAAATTTTGTTTATTATTATTATACTGATCATAACTTAACAAAATGTATCAATGTTTTCTTACAAGAAAATATAGTTAAAGAAGTATCGAGAAATTTAAAATAATCGTGCATACTTATAACTCCTATAGTGTCAGTAATACAATTGTGTATGAAATACAAAAAGATTTACTGTAATTTTGTTACAGTAAAACGGAAATTAGAATTTGTGTTTTCGTATTGATCTTGGAAGGAGGATACGCAGGTGCAGATAGTCCTGCATCTTGGGGATGGGTCTCCTGGAACTCGCGGGAAAATTGAAACGATCTTTCGGAAATTTTCGCTGGAGGCTAGGGATTTTTGGTTACCTGTTCTTTTCAGGTAGCAAACAAAAGGCCATATGGGTCTGTGGGGTTTTGCAGCTGGTCCGTAACGAACTTCTGGGAACTTCAATGAATGGCGAAGAGTGGAAAATTTCGCAACAAACATGAAATAAGATGGTTACCTACTTTGCTAACAAAGATAGAAAAAGGGCTGAAATTTTGAGGGAAAGAAAAGAGAATCTTCGACGACGACATAATGGGCACAGGGGATCGTTCAATAACGTTACCATTATCTAACCAAAAAGCAAAGTACACGAGTTTCTGCGTTCGTGACGTGGAAAAAATCTATTCCTGGCGTTGGCCTGGGAGAGGAGAGCACATGATCGACGCGCGCTTACCACGTCTACATACGCCATTCTCCACTCCCAGTTCACTTGCAGTTCAGTGCGCGATCTGAACACACGTCCAAGAAGGAACGCTCTTGTAACTTTGACCCAGCCGCAACCAAAAACCAGAACCGAAGATGTCTCTCGGGGACCCAATGGGATTCATGAAGGATTTCCTCGCCGGAGGAATTTCCGCCGCCATCTCCAAGACCGCCGTCGCTCCCATCGAGCGCGTCAAGTTGCTCCTCCAGGTCCAACACATCTCCAAGCAAATCTCCGAGGAGAAACGTTACAAGGGTAAGTCCGCCATTGAAGTCACGTTTTTATATATAAAAAGCCATCAGCAAAGAACTACCAATCAATTCAAGAGATACAACCAGTTACATAACGGCAACGGCATCCAATCTAAAATTAAGACCTCATGAGAAAGCTGAAAAGTGGAATATCTATATCTATCCACGACCTACTTCCGAAGCTACACGCTCAATATGAATGGTAGAAAAAATAGGCCGCATGTCGGAATCAATTCTCTATCCAAAATCTTTATGTAACACCTTTCACATATCGATATTGATCCGGAAAACCAGAAGCTAGTTTCCCCAATGGACGCAAGCGCGAGCGCTCGCTCGCTCGCTCCTCACATCCTGTTACGCAATGGCAGATCATCCATCCACTGAAGACAATTGCAAATTTAATTCTTTTCATCTATTATTTCAAAATTACTATTTATCCATTATCTGTTCTTATGGTCCAAGGTTTTTTGCAACCTACCCATCTCATATCTAAACTTCACCTCAATGCCAAAGTATGTTACACACTTGGCACACGACGTGGCCGCGCTTATATAACGGCCACTAATTGTTTCATGCGTGCGTCACATGCCTACAATTTTGAAGGTCGATCAAACTTAATATACATACTTGTTCTTTTTTTGCTGAGTGCGAATCTCACAACCATTACTACTACTATTCATGCATCATTAATCCAAGAAGAAGAAGAAGTAAAAGTAACGGAAATCATTGATCGATTACAAAAGGTCAATGTCAGAGATCGCCTTCTGAAACAACACGTGGTTTTATGATAATTAACTTTCGTTCCGGTTGCTAAGTCAATGACCACATTCTTTATTTAAAATTATTAAAAATTGACTTGTCACATTAAGACTTAGTGATGTTATCCATTCAACATCACTAATCCTTTATATAATATACAGTTTAATATACTATATACTACAGTGTAGTAAATTAAAAGAATAAACCACGATTGTATTGAAATATAGGAAATGTGATGACAAATTATTATCGGGTTATTGTGTAGGCAAAAGGCCACGACTCGCTAGCAATGCTATCAAGACTTTCAATTTTACAGCAACGACGATTGATAAAATTGCATGAATCACGAATGCCGATCGTTGGTTTTGCTCACAAAATGGCGCCGCCCGGTCACAGAGAACCACGTGCTCGCAATGTGCATTGCTTTCAAAAAGCGGTTTGATTGAACCGTCTGTCTGGAGGGGCTCGCAATAGGAGCGGTAAACTCGCAAGTTGTTCACCTTGTGCAGACGTATTAAATTCCAAGCGAAAAAAAATATTCAGACTGAAAAAGATTGGAAAGTGCTAAAGCAAGCCGAAAGAAGTGCACCGATGCACTTTTATTTGATTACAGTTGGAAGTTAAACGATAAAATTGCAGCAAACCGCTGCAATTCATAATAATGATTTTCATTTTTCGATCTACAAACTGATGAAATATCGAAAGTAGGTGTTTTCGATATTTTTCATGCTCGGTTGATCAATTGTTTCAGAATACATTTTAGCTCTTACGAAAATTAATCGCGAATGTATCAATTAATCAGAGTTCATGCATTTTGTAGTAAACGCAGATAACCTTTTGGCATTGTTAATCAATTGCAGTCTTGAAAATAATAATTATTACGAGAAAACATTGATTAACTATAATTAATTTTTAATTATGTAAAAAATTACCTCATATTAATTCATCGATTCTGCTCATCAGTTCTCTTTCTTCATTTAATAAGAAATTTGTTTGTTATTCAAATCTGAAACAAAGAAGATTTCATTAATAATAATGCTTAAAAAATACATGCAATAATGTACGTTTGGTTGCCTATATGTATATAAGCTTCTTAAAGGAATTACATAATTAATAATTCACCAAAATTGAATACTCCTGTAATGCATCAGTAAATCTTCACTCAAATCATGCATAAGAACAAAATGTTTCTCATTGAGGTGGAATTATAGCAAAAATTTAAATTATTGAAATTACTCTTAAAACTAGACGAATATACATTTCATGAGAAAATTATGGGAAATAAAACTTTGAAATTTTTAATTTACCATTGATAAGTCTTGAAGATCATCAGTTTACCATTTGAACATGATCTTTCTAAATTATCGATGCACGAAGGATGGAAGAGGTTGTACATATCGCCATTTTGTTTAACCGTCTTCAATTATCTGTAGAAATTCAGAAAGGCCAACACATCAAGAAAAATATTTGAATTTTTAAGAAGAAAAGTAAAACATAATTAATTAATATTACTATTATTGTTAACTCGTACTAGTTATTTTCGTTGATTTGATGAGTTATTTTTACATTTGATTTGAATTTGTTAATAAATCGTATCATATAGCTGGTTGTCTATATTAACAGATTCAAACTTAAAAACTTTTAAACTAATTGCGAACTATTTGAAATAAAGCAGAAGAACGGTTTTATGCTGGATTTCAAATTAATGATAAAAAAATGTGTTTGTAACAAAAGGTTGGTCTTTGTATTGATTAAATATTGTTGCTGATAATTTTATAGAGTTATACAAGTTATTTGTGTGAATATGCAATGTATTAATTTTGTTCTTGTTTCTGATTCTTATAGGTATGGTCGATTGCTTCGTCCGTATCCCAAAGGAGCAAGGTGTTATGGCCTACTGGCGTGGTAACGCTGCCAACGTTATCCGTTACTTCCCAACACAGGCTCTTAACTTTGCCTTCAAGGACAAGTACAAGCAGGTCTTCCTCAGCGGTGTCGACAAGCACACCCAGTTCTGGCGTTACTTCGTTGGTAACTTGGCTTCCGGCGGTGCTGCTGGAGCAACCTCCTTGTGCTTCGTGTACCCACTCGATTTCGCCCGTACCAGGTACGTTTTCGACAATTCGTAATTTGAAGGAATGAAGTAATAACAATGTTTGTTTTTTTTTTGTAATATATAGGTTGGCCGCTGATGTCGGTAAAGCTGGTGGAGAACGTGAATTCTCCGGATTGGGCAACTGCCTGAGCAAGATCTTCAAGGCTGACGGTCTCTCCGGTCTGTACCGTGGATTCGGTGTATCCGTCCAAGGTATCATCATCTACCGTGCTGCCTTCTTCGGTATCTACGACACCGCCAAGGGTCTCCTTCCCGACCCCAAGAATACCCCGTTGGTCGTCTCCTGGGCCATCGCGCAGACCGTCACCACCGTTGCCGGTATCATCTCCTATCCCTTCGACACCGTCCGTAGGCGTATGATGATGCAGTCTGGCCGCGCCAAGAGCGAAATCTTGTACAAGAGCACAGCTCACTGCTGGGCAACCATCGCCAAGACCGAGGGTGGTGCCGCCTTCTTCAAGGGTGCTTTCTCCAACGTTCTCCGTGGTACTGGCGGCGCTATCGTCCTTGTATTGTACGACGAAATCAAGGCCCTTTTCTAAATTATTAGTCAAGATCACCTAATCAACTAAAAGTAATGTCGTAAAACAAAAAAGATCACAATACATCGCGTCACTGTATATGCAAGTAACAACAACAACAAAACAAACAACTACTACTACAAAGTCCGCAGGAAGAAGCAATACGGTCACGGACTAAATAATAGTAAAATTCATTTAAAAAAAAACACTACAAAAAATATTTTAGTTAAATTGCGCCGTATCGGCAATTCCCGATAACATTCCGGATGTGAGCGGCCCTTTATTGTTTCGATCTCCATCCCCCCGCAACCCCCCACAAAACTCATCCTCAAAATAAGGAACGAACACGAAAGGATCATCCGCTTCTGTCGTCACATCCGTCTTCTTACGGGTCTCGCCGTGCGTCGCAACGTTTCTAGTATTCTGTTTTTATTTTTCATAAGAAAATAGATGCATTATTTATTTATTTTCCTTTTAAAGAATCCGCTCCACCCTTGTTTAACTATTATTTCCCAAAAATCTGATACGAAAAGCGAACAACAATTTTTCGAAACTGAAACACATACACTTACCAACAAATTCCTAATGATGCCTACGAAGTACCATTGTGTAAATAGATGGAAGGAAATCTTAGCGGGCGGGCGGGACGAACGTGTTTCGCTTAGCTGTACAAATTATCTTGTTATCTTCGTGAATTGCGTTTATATTTTCGCGCCAATGCCATCGGCGAACAATAAACAACAAAATAAAATAAAAATTACAAAACGAATCTTATAATTTCTTTTAATTTTATACCTTTTCTACATACTCCATAAATATATAGACCATAAACAGTGTTGAATTAAAAATAAGTAATGTTTGTCACTTATAACTTTTGAGATTAATCAAATAATGTTAAGACACGTGATTTTTCGAAGCCTTAATGAAAGATAAATCTTCAGGAAATGAAAACTACATATTTCTGGTTGAACAGATTACATTTAAGTGGGCGGTCCAATCTCTGTGACATAAATTTCTCTTTATTTAAGACAAAAATATACAATAACTTTCAATAATTTATCATCCTTATCATAATATAATAATTATATATCTGTAGTATATATATATATATAGAATTCTTTTTTGTTTCTTTTCAAATTTGTACATCAACTGAAAAAAAAACAACTGAAGAGACAAAGAAAGAAGAACAACAACAATAAATACGAGGAAAATAAAAATGAAGAAAGGAACAAAACAAAACCGGAACATAATATGTACATTCATCTCAGTTTCCTCTGGAAGATCAGCTAAATACTATTTATTTATTCTCCACTTTCCTCCTCCATCATTAATTTTACAAACTAGAGATATCTTGTCGTATATTTTTGTTTTTATCTAAAAGCTGGTTTATATATACTCTCTGTTCTAGATTCATCTATAAATTCTTCATTAATAATTAGTTTAATTGTAATATTTTTTCTTTTAATTTTTTTTTTGCATTGTTAAATATACATTCATAGAAAGTTGTTTTCATTTATTTGATAAATCGATAAAGATCCCACTGTGTTCATTCGCTACTATTTCAGTCTTTAGAAAATAAAACTCAATTAATCGCTTTCTGTTTCTGTGGAAACAAACGAGGTACGAAAAATAGGAAACGGAACGTTCAAAAGTGATGTTTCGTCCATAGCAATATGTACATAATTTATATAATTAAATCACAAATGTTAATTTTGATTGGATTGGATGGAAGTAGAGACATTTTTTGAATACATACATACATATAAGTTATATAGATTGAAGCGTATGGGTTTTCTTTTTGGTTTCTTGGTTTTACTAGGCAATAAAAGGATTCTTGCCTCTCTACAATTAGGATTCGCCTAAACTTCGTTGCATGCAAAGTGGGTCGAGTTTTGTTTGTTAGTAAGTTTGAGGTTTTTTCACTCGAAACATGTGATTGAAGTATTTGCAGATAGATAGAAATTGAGTCATGATAACAAAGTAACTGCTGCTGTTGCGGTACGCCGAGTCCATGATATGTTTGCGGTACAAAGATCTAAGCCACGATTAAAAACCGATATATTTATATGTTTCCCTTTTTTTTTGGTAAAGATATTTATATAATGATGATATTTATATATATATAAATTTGGAGATATAGAGATATAGAGAGAGAGAAAAAAACAGGAAAGAAAAACGAAGCTTGCGGAAAGTTAAAACCATCCGAAATCATTCATTCTCCACGTTAAGCTGGTTCACTTCTTCTGGTCTTCGTCTCCGTCTTTACCGCTCTTGACCTGAGGCGCGTTGTGGGTCGCCGCTGGGGTCGGGTCGTCCTGGAAAAGCGGATTCTTCACCTCCATTTCGCCGGTCTGCAAAACAAGCAAAAAAAAACAGGACAACGATCTCGTCAATACTGCGAAAATTTATTTCCTGCTATTCTACTATTCACTCTTTTGTTCAATTTACCGGAGCCAATCCTGGGCATTCGTACACCGTGTAATCTCCTTCCTCGTTCTCCTCGTCGCTGTCCACTTCAGATATCGAACCGTGTCTTTCGCTAGCTGCGGCTCTGCTATCAAAGTTCAAAGTTACTAATTACATTCAGGAAATACAACATTCATACTACAGAAAGCTAATCCAATTCAAAATTTCATTACTAATATAATTGAGTATTCAATTAAATTAGTTATGAAATAAATTTATCAAGATTATCTTTAGATTCGTTTCATTTCAATTTTCATTGCATTATTAATGATTAAAATGTCATTGACAAATATTAATATTAAGCAATCTATTAAGTTTAAGTTTATCAATAAGATCTCAAATAGATTGCATCTTTGCATTCATATAGAATCATGTTTTCTTTTGGTATAAATAAATGTGGGTTTGTTATTTGCATTGATTTATACCAAATTGTGGAGAGTAGAGTTAGATACAAGTTATATTAGCCATTTACTCCCTCGGGACATTCACCCAAAACTTCTTGCGCACACACAGAGTGTTGGTCTAATGCGTTAGCACTCTCCTTTCGCTCCACGAGGAATCGCCGCTGAAAGGATTTCACGATCAACTTATAATTAAACTGAATGCTTCACAGTTTTCGCAAAGAAAGAAGAAAAAAATAGAACTTTGAAGAGAAATCCTTTGGGCATATTAAATAAAAAAGTAGTCTACTTTATCAATCGATACTTTTAGTTTCCTTCTGGTCTTCAGTTATTTAGCGTGTAGAAATAAATTATCGCATTTTCATTTAAAAATGTAATTTTATGATTCATCTATGTTATGAAGTTCTTCTGAATATGCTCGTAAGCCGTAAGTCGCGAATCGCGAGGTGTAAAGTAAGATAAATTGTTCCAGCGAAAACGATCGATAATAGTTGTAATGTCAACAAAATAAATCACCTTTCGGTATGATTAAAACCCTTGGCAATTATTCATTTATAAGCGCGCATTTTTTTTTTACTATAGTCGAACAAAAAAATGAATGAAACATGGTTCTAATTCGTTTAGTATTGATTAATATTTTTTGTGTGAAATAATTCAAATTTGGCTTTATTCTTGATTTACAAATGGATAGAAAAATAAGGGATTTAGTTGAGCGATGATTTGCGGAACAATACTAACTTTTCCATGGCTATGATCTGCTGCTTTTGGTGCTGGTAATGGTACATCTGCGCGGATTGGGCCAACCTTCTGTCTCCGGATGGAGAGACTTCTTTGTTGGGTCCGGTCACACCGTACGCGGGATACTCGACGTCCGAAGCATTCTTCACATGTTTCTGCAAACTGAAAAAGAAGACAAACGCAAATTAATTAATTGCTTTTGTTTGTTGTCATGGTTATAACGTGAGAAAGACAACTGAGATGATGATGAAGCTCTAATGGCAGATTAAAAATAAACATTCGACGTTGCAATTTAATTAACGGACCGTCGTTATTATGAAAACTTCTGTTTGTTTTTCGCGAATCCCTCAGAATGAGGGGGGAAAACGAACGAGAATTTAAATTCGCATATCGTTTTTCTTTTGATGGAAAGCGAAAGAAAACACATTCAGACATGATGAATGTGCACGTTTCTTCTTTTCTCTTGGTCGTGTTTCTTTTGTTTCCTTCGGATGGAAAATCCGAGTGCGTAATTGGGTTTTTATTATTACTTTCGATGGATTTACGAACCAAAAACTTTTGGCTTCGACGTTCCTCAGAAAAGTATCAAAACTTTATCATTTCCATAAAACGATATTCAAATATACTTTTTAGAAAACTAGATTTAAGATTACATTTTTAAAGTATTTTAAAGCTTGCATTAAATTAAATAAGTCTGTTAAAGTTTTCTTTAATAAATGGTAGAAATATAAATATTTTATCGAACCGTAAGAACTCGTGAAAACTGCATTAAATAATGTCTCCGGTTAATAGGATTTCCCGAAGTGGCGACGATTAAAAGATGTTTTTCAAGTTTAAAAATTCACAGCGAAGTTTTCTTTATTCTCGACTTCGTGCACATCCGATGCCCGCATCTATTATTTACGGCTGAACAATCCATATTTTCTTGACAAATCGAAGGAGGCATTGATGCACTCACTGTAATGCGTCTGCAATTCTATAAATTACATAGCGATCGTCCATTTGTTTGATGTGTTTTGTTTCGTTTCGTTATTGTTCTTATTTACACTTTTATTTTGTTAGATTCGCAGAAAATATCCGTCTATTTTCTGCGAATCTAACAAAATAAAAGTTTCTTTCTTTGTCCTTCTTTTTTTTTCTCTCCGAACTAACCGATGTTTGTGCTTGCTTCTGCTGCTGCCAACGATCGCAGATTGTAATTAATTAAAGCCGGAGGGAGTTTTCGGCGTCTGCCATTGACTGCCCCGATTTCGGGGTTCATTAATTTTCGAGTCTCGAGCACGGGGATCCTGTAAACTCCTTTACTCTTTTCTTTAAATTTCATTTTATTTCTCTCTGTTTGACTGTAATTTAGAAAATGTAATATCTCTTAGTATTACTTTCATTGAAAGGACACTCTATTAATTAAGAAATTTATAGTAATTACATCTGAATTTCAAAAGAAGTTTTTAAACATTTATGAAATATGCAAATACAAATAGAAAATGTGTATAAGAGATATACAAATCTAAAAATTATAAAATACAAAAACAATGATATAATTAACTGAATGTAAAATATTCAAAGTGCAAAAGCAAAAAATGCAAACAAAAATTTAATATGTTAATTTGTATTAAAACTAAAATGTATTCAGTGTTTCTTACCACTTTTTTTTTAAAATTCTCATTTTAGTATTTAGTGCATTTTTTCTGTGGAATTTAACACATTCATAAGAAGTAAATTTAAATATTGTTTGCGATGTTGGTAAAAAAAAAACGTTTTCGATAGTCCGAGTAGACGAACTTTTCCCCTGTCCACGGCCGGACAGCCTTCAAAGAGAAAGTGAAATATTGTTAGCGCGATTGCATCTGGCAGTGAGTAGTTTCTAACGCGGTCCTCGCACAAAATGCTGCGTATCCTTGCGATGATGATGATGGTAGTGATGGTGACGATTGCGATGATGTCTTCGGTTTCTGCTTACGATCCCAAGGACAAAGAGGTGGAACTGGTACTTCCTCCGGACGGTACGTTCGAAGCCTTCTATCCTCGCAACGTGGGCACCGGATCATCCAGAGCCGCTCATTCCCACGGCAGCTTCTACAAGCACCGAAACCCGGCGCTGGTGGACGCCAAGAACGCCGCAGCCTACGGTTTTCGCTTCGACGGAGGCCGCAGGTTCAATTACGAGTAGAGAGGAGCGAAAGAATTAAAGCAAACTGAAGATCCACGATTCTCGTTTTATTTGCAACCATCCAATCCAGCAGAAGAAGGTGGTCGTCTGCCATCAAAGCTAATTGCTCGCTCTTCGCGTATCGCATTTCCGTTCCACTTTAACGCCGATTTCCTTCCATCAATATTTATCTTTCCTCCTTTAAAACATCGCCAGCTTGTGAAAGCAAATTATCGGCGTATCGCATTACACACATCGACTTCTTATTGAAAATAACGTGCGCGCTGCTGTATGAGTGCAAATTTCGCAAAATCAAACGCGAAAGGTCACCGAGTTATTTCCATTTGCTAATGCATGGTAATCGGTAACGCGATTCGCAAATTGACAGAACACGTCAATTTTCCTACAATTAAGTGGAAAATAGTAATTCAAAGTTCGTTGGAAACTCGATGAATGCAACAGGAAATCCGCTTGCTGCATTTTCCAATCTATACTTAATTAATGATACAATAGCATTAATTGGTAAATTTCACACAACGTTATCTCCGAAATAGTTAATCAAGGTAAGTTTAAATCTATTATAATTAATTTAAATATTTTTTTATTTATTTTTTATTAAATGCAAATTAATTTATGAATTTGTTAAAATTAATCTATGAGAATACGTTTCATAAGTTTAATTCAGTGCAATTCGAAGCAATGTTACAATTTTGGCTGAGGAAAATAAATAATCGTTACGCTCTATTTAATTAATTAATTAAGTAGAAAGGATCGGTAAAAATGTTCTTTAGAGCTCCAATCACGCGTGTTTCGGAAACGCGATTCAGAAATAAAGGACGAAAATATCTTCACCGCATCGATTCGGTTTTGAAAAACAAAAAAAAAGAGAAAAATGCATCGATGAACTGTTTATTCCGAATAATTGGGAATTCAATTGATTGATGAGAGACTTGGAATATTATTTGAGGATTGAGGCGAATATGCCATTGGAAATATATGGATTTTCGTTTAACATAAACGAAATGCAGAAATGTTGAGATGGTTTTATTTGAAAGTGCTCCGAAGATGATTTGCGCGTGAAGAGGAATGTTTAATTAAGCGGAAAGGAGAAATATTTTTTAATATACTGGAATGGATAGAGGACGAATGAAATCGTGCCAAAGCGAAAGGACAACAACCATCAATAAATTTTATTGGTTTGGGTAAATTATTCATGCTCGTAATAATATACCATTAGGAAAAAGAAGAAACTATAATCAAAATCAATATGTAAAAACGGATTTTGAACTGCTTACATGTTTTGGGCGCAATGGTAGATGCCGTTCTTCAGGAGAGCGAAGAACTCCAAAACATTTTTATACATGACATTGAAGACACGCACTCAAACTAACATTTGCTCTCTTCCTCCGAATACCATCGGCGTGCGACTGATTGTGCGGAAAGCGCTTTTCCGACTCCGCGCTCTCGCACACACACATATGTTGGACTGCGAAGGAAAAGCGGAAAACGCGCCGATGCAAATGCTCTCCTCATTCGTTCGTTCATTCATAATTGAAAAGTTAATTTATAATGGATGAAGGTTAATGTTGCAATACCAGAATAAAGACGTTGAGGGCTTTAATCGTTAAAGAAGATTTTCTAATGACAACTTGCGCGCAATGAAACCTGTATACAAAATTATAGAATCGACTTGTAACTAAGACATTGCTAAATCATATTAATAAAATTATAATAATGCTCCAAGATTGCGTAGTTATTTTGCAGAGAAACTTAACAAACATTATTATTATTATTATCAAGATATTTTGAACAGATTATATTTACCATTAAAACTTTGCTCTCATAACTCAAAACATTGTTAATGAACTTTTGCAAAAGTTTATGTAGTTTAGGCAATTATGGTAATTATGTAACTACATAATCGATATATTAGCAAACATTTGCATTGGACAAGCATAAATCAAAACTTTAGTTTGTTACACTTATGCATAATTAATAAAATCAATATTCAATTATCCTATAGTATTGAATAAATTAATCATATTTAGTATTTTATAAAAAAAATATATATATATATATATTATATATTGATATATTTTTGTAAAAAATTAACAGTTGTTGCGTTTTCAGGAAATTCATGTTATCTAAATTAAACCGCAAAGATTTTCTAATAATAAAGAAGCAAGCAAATTGTGTTTTTAGTGTTAGTTTTTAAATAACGTACAAATTTACATTAAAAATAAGAAATTAAACAAAAGTTTAAAGTAATTTTGAACGAAAAAATAATATTTTGCCATTTACACATTACATTTTAATTATCGTCGATAAATCGATTCACAAATATCTGGTTAATTTGCGCACTGATATCAAAGCTTTTTAATTAATTAAAATGTACTAAAATAAATGCATCGACAACTGAAGTTTAAAATAATATGGAGAATGCTGTATATTAATTTGTGTTTCATTTCCATGGCAACGCTTACATAATTTGAATGTGTGGGAGTGCGCTAGTGTGCAGCTCAGTTGAGAGATGGAGCCATGGATTATGTAAGTTATAGATTAAAGTTATCGCATTCCATTCGACTAGCAGCAGTCGTGTTTGCAGTGAGTTGCAAAGCGGATATGTTTGACCCGAACGGTAATAAGCGTATTCACTATTGATCATAGCTGTACAGTAATCGATTTCGTTTCTTATTTTTCTTCTTGTTTAGAGCATCAGCACATGCGGTACAACCCATTAAGGGATGATTGGGTTCTGGTGTCGCCTCACCGGATGTTGAGACCATGGAGCGGTCAGGTGGAGGGAAGCGCAACCGAAGCTATACCACCTTTCGATCCCGATAACCCGCTTTGTCCGGGTGTGAGAAGGGCCTCTGGGATCACCACACCCAATTACGAATCCACCTGCGTCTTCACCAATGACTTTCCTGCCCTCCTCGAAGAAGGGCCGACCCCACCGCCATCCGACGATCCTCTCTTTCAATCCGCCCCGGCTCTGGGCACCTGCAAAGTTATGTGCTTCCACCCCAAATCCAACGTCTATCTACCCACGATGACTTCTGATGAAATACAAGAGATCATCGAAGAATGGGTAACTTTGCACCATCTAATTTTCAATCTATATATCGTAACGTAATTTTACATTTTCAGATACGTCAAATGAAAGAGCTCGGCGCAAAGTACGAATGGGTTCAGATCTTTGAAAATCGAGGAGCGATGATGGGATGTTCGAATCCGCATCCGCACTGCCAAATCTGGGCCTCGAGTTTCATGCCGAACGAACCCAAACTCAAGGATAAAACACAACTGGATTATTACCAGAAGCACGGCAAACCGATGCTCGAGGATTACGCTAAAAAAGAGTTGCAACGCAAAAGTAGGATAGTCTTCAGCAACGAAGAGTGGTTAATAGTCGTTCCTTACTGGGCAATCTGGCCTTTCGAAACCATGGTTCTACCAATCAGACATGCGAAAAGATTCACCGATTTAGATTCTAAGCAGAAGATCGCATTGGCCGAAGCTATGAAAGTTCTCGTATCGAAATACGATAATTTGTTCAAGTGCAGCTTTCCGTATTCCATGGGATGGCATGGAGCTCCAACCGGATCTCAATTGGAGATGGATTGCAAACATTGGACTTTCCATGGGTCGTATCTGCCTCCTCTGCTCAGATCCGCCACTATCAAGAAGTTTGTCGTTGGCTACGAACTCTTGGCGCAGAGCCAACGGGACTTGACTCCAGAAAAAGCGGCCAAGATGCTCAGGGAACAATCCGAACTGCATTACACTTTAACTCTATAATAATGACTTTTCATATTCATCCTTCAATACACATTCCATACTTCTTCATGTTTTATATCATATGTTAAATTTGGTCGAAAAGTATATATGAAATAAACTTTAAATATTAATTATGAAAAAAGAAATGTCAGAAATAATTTTTGAAATAAATTATTTGTTAATAATCCTATACTTAATCGAAACCATGTGCAATAATGTATAATAAATAGTGAATTTCAAAGATATTTTGTTTAATGATTGATTCAACAAATATTCATTTTATTAATCAAATGCGTTTTTGTTTTGTGGACAAATAATCGCAAATATTTATGAGTATGCACAAAGTGCATGAAATGCTAAATATTTAAATAATTTGATAAGCAAATCATGTAACGTTTAAGAAATTTTTAATGATATTTCTATGTTATTTGTTAATATCTATATCACCACTAAACAAATGTTGATCAATGGTTTGCAGGTAATCAAGGTAAACCAAATGCGCTGAAACGGAATTTACTCTGAAGCGCCGACAACGCTTGTAACATTAACGAATGTTTGTTTGCGCTTTCATGTTACACGTATCACAAGGTTTGATACTTCTCTTATTTGATTTACGTTAATTGGAGATATTAAAAGTTTTTAGTTGATAATGAATGAAGTTTTAAACTACTTGGTTGAAGGAGAACCTAAAAGTGTGTGTGTGCTTTTACGCATTTACATGTAGCCCTACAGGTTACTCACATCTCCCCCCTTCAAACATCCACATCACTGAGAAACAAATGCAAAACGAATGTAATCGAGGAGACAGACAAATTATGGAAATCTGAAGATTGTTTGTACTCACTTGTACCATCCAATGGCGAAAGCGATGAGTCCGACCATCGCCGCAGCACTGATTCCAGCGACTATGGCGATGATGTAGACACCGGCAGATTCGATGTTGTGTCCATGAGGCTTAACGGCGATCACGTGGACTCCATTATCTCCGTCCACATATTTCTGCACGCGCTCCTTTCCAGCCTCCAGAACGTATTGATTCTGGTCCTCCGTCCTCGCAATGTCACCGCCAATTACGAATTCCTCCTGCTTGTCGTCCAATTTATCATTAGCATCCGTAGCCTCTGTTGAATCGATATCACGCGCAATATTAGCCAGAGAGAACAAAAACATCATCATCTTAATCCTTACCTTTGGTAATGGTCTCCTCGTAGAAGCGTGGATCGGGTGGAACGTAGCCAAACTCCACTGGGTCATCTCGATTGATCTTCAAATGTCCCAGAGCTCCTTTCCCTGAAGCCTCAGCCGACGGAGCCTCCTCAAACTGCTGCTCCTCATCTTCGCTCTCACCCTCATCATCATCGTCATCTTCATCTCGAAAGCTGAAGTCGTTTTCCTCGTGCGGATACGGTCGTACGTCGTCCAGGATTTGCTGATTGGGATATTTGAGCTGGTACTGCTCGTAGTGTTTGTTCTTGTACTCATCCTCGCGATCTTTCGTAAGCTGTATGTACGACTCCCTCTGAGCCGCCTCGCGAAGCTGCTTCCTCCTCCGGTTCACGAACTCCTCCAGCTTCCTCACGCCCTCGCTCAGTTTGGCTTTCACGAAAGGGTTTTGCTTGAACAAACCCAGATCCTCACGGTCGTTCTTCCAAGCGATCGTCGCCCTCCATCTCGGGTCCATGTACAGTTGCGAGATCAAGGCGGCTTCCGGATTCGCAAATGCATTGTTATATTCTGAAAAAAAAAACAAACAAAAAATCGAACTTTTCAATTTCCACCAAAAATAAAAAAAACGTTATTTATATTACAAAACCAACCAACTGTTTGCATGACATTAACATGGAATACATTTAAAAAATTATCAGTAAATATTGAGCAATTACTCTACTTTTATAATTAGTTCGAATTTCCTAGCAAAATAAGCTAATTCACTTAAAAACACCAACTCATCATTCATTCATAAATCTCACAACGTTTACGAAAAGTTAATAACACATTAGCACATAAAGAGACATAACAATATTTATACGGAATTAAAACATGCAAAAAAAAAGGTCAATGACCGAAAGATTCTTTTACCTCGAGTTACAGTATAACTTATTCAAGAAAAAATAATTAAGAAATTTGCATTTTACTTTCTTGGAAAAGTTATTTTACAATTAATTTCGCTATTGGATATCTCAAATTTCGATCCAAAAAATACACATTTGCAAATTCGTTTAAAAATACAAAGTCATCATACATAAATGACTATACTTTCAAAAATACTGCAATGAACAATGCATTTTTTTTGTTAATTATTTTTATTAAAGTTCAATTTTAGATTCAGGAATAACGTAAAAATAATATAATATTATTATCTAATATAATTTAAATGAAATGCGAAAACATATTGCAAATAATTATTTCGTTTTAAATTGAAATGCGTTTCGGATCTCCTACGCCAACCATGACCTTGTTGTCAATTATGCTCTTGATCAATTGTTCCTATTGAAATGGCATTAATTAAAATGTATTAAATTAATTAATATTGTTGAATGTTAGATAATCGTTGTGAATAAAGACGATTTAAAAAAGTTAATGTTACTGTTTTGTTGACCAACTCAACACTGAATGATATGGAATAAGTCTATTGTTGTTAAAAATAGTTAGTGGTTGCAAATAGTACTGAAGAAGAGTTGGTCAGTAGGGTAACAATGTCTTCGAGGAGGATAAAAGTAGGAGCGAAGGATAAGTGGCGTATGGGGGTCAACAACTTTAGAGTGGTCTTGAAATTGTCTGTTGCGTAGGTATAACACAAAAAGGTGGACACATATTTGGAACTCACCATCGTAGTACTCCAGTTCCCCGCGGACCCAGAGGATGGAAACCGAGGCGATGACACCCACGAAGAGCGCGAATTTCATAGCGCGTTTTGCGAATAACACACCTTCGCTCCGCGATTCAGTCCATATGTTTTGCCCAACGTTCAACCATTTTCTGGATGGAAATCAATAGAGTTTCCCGAGGACCAGGATTGGCGGAAAACGGTTCGGACGTCACCGCCGGCGCCGCTTCTGCAAACGCACGCACGCGATGCGAAAAGGTGCAAAAAGGACACGAAAAAGGAATCGCGCAAAACAGAAGCGAAACAAACAAAAACACATTCACCGGGTTTTCATTGACTGTGCGTTCGATGCAACAAACAAACTGAAATTTAAAATGATGAAACAGTGGAAATGAGAAGCACGAAAAAGAGGAAGCGAAGCGCGCGCGTCGTGCGGTTTTGCGATAACTTATCAAGTCGAACAATACAGAGCTAATTCTTTGGTGGAAGGCTGATTATCCAAAATAATTTATGTATATTACGGTTGGAAGTCGAAGGTGATTTGAAAAAGCAACGCCATCTTCCGGTTTCGGATCGTCGGAAATCAGGAGGCGTCGCGACGCCTCCTGCAATGTCCCCGAAACGTCACGCGGACGTAACGTCAAAGACAATATTTTGGTTTGGTTTAGTTTATTTTTCTTTCGCTGCGATGGTGTACTCATAAAGCCTGGGTGAGGATGAAGTTCGCAGAACACCTGTCCGCCCACATCACGCCGGAATGGAGGAAGCAGTACATCAGCTACGAAGTATACCAAATTCGGAGAACAATTTTGTTTTTGTTTTTCGAAAATTAATTTTCTGCCACTCTCACGAAAATCCATGTCTTATTTTTAGGAGATGAAGGCTCAGCTTTATGCGGCCGTCGAGCAGGCCCCATCCGCGGAGCACGTGGAGCCGGAGGTATTGACCCGATACTTTGCAAAGTTCGACGAGAAATTCTTCCATTATTGCGACAAAGAACTGGCCAAAATCAACACATTCTATTCCGGTAAAAAAATCAATGAAACGTAACGAAACATGCACCCCTCGCTAGGAACGCTCACCCTCCAACGATACCAAAAGAATTTAATTTTTATGCACACAATTGAATTTTGCATTCAGGAAACTTCAATTCAAATCGAATCCAGTTTTAGAACTGTTACAAAATTCAAAGCTATATCCGACAGTTCTTTCGAAATATTAATTCAAATCTTGGCACAATTTCGACAGTGAAGTGCTGCTTTTTTTTGTGAAACTTTCCTTCTCTCAGAAAATCCGTATTCTCGAGATATACTAAAATAAACTCTAATTGATATATTTCCGAAATTGGAATATTTTCATATTATTTTCTATTTTTTTTAATATTGTTTATATATTATTGTTGTTTAGAATAATAAAACAATATAAATGATTAAGTTTCAGATTTGCAAATTTTAACAAAAAATATAACAAAAATATGCTATTTCAATTTAATGATAAAAATAGATTTTCACTCTAATTTTAACAAAACCAACCTAGAATCAATCATATTTTAATGAATTTCTGTTTTTATAATAATATTGTTTAAATGATTGTAGAAAACATACATTAAATTACTAAAATTACGAAGTTTAATTAAACGCGAAATACGTGAAAACCATATGCGAGACCAGCAATGAACTTAAACTTGTCCTTATTTCCACTAATTATCGAGTTTACCTAAGTGCTATTTTTAAGTAGTCGCTGCGTTAGTTAGTCACGTATTGAATTAGATTAGATTGTGAACGTTGTTGTTATTTTATTGCTAAGAAATATTTAAAAAATAAAAACCAGTTTTCAAATACAATTTTACGAATAAAATAATTATAATTTTATATTAGAAAAATTGGCTGAAGCTACCAGGAAATCGGCAAATCTGAAAAGCGAACTGAGCGAAGCCATGGAGGAGGAGTACAAAGGGAAGCAGAGATCGAAGAACTACGGTAAAAGAATCCTACGCAGGAAGAATTTACCAGCGAGGAAGATGCAGGAACTGAAATTGGCTTTCAGCGAGTTCTACCTGAGCTTAATACTGCTACAAAACTACCAAAATCTTAACTTCACCGGCTTCAGAAAAATACTAAAAAAGCACGATAAAGTATTTCGGAAATCTTTATTCTGAACTACAATTGATTATATTATTATTTTTTTTTTTGCAGCTTTTGTCTTCCGACGTAGGTACAAAGTTCCGCATAAACCACGTGGAGAGTTCTCACTTTTACATGAACAAGGATATTGATAAAATAATACGGGAGACTGAGGGAACTGTTACCAATGATCTGGAAGGTGGAGATCGTCAGAGGGCTATGAAACGGTTGAGGGTGCCGCCGTTGGGTGAGCAGCAGAGCCCTTGGATCACCTTCAAGGTTGGACTATTTTCCGGGTCGTTCGTTGTTCTTTTGATCGCAGTCATATTATCAGGTGAGTGATGAATAGTTGAACGATCGTCGGCATTCTTGCTTGAAGCTATCTTCAATAACAAGGGCGACGATTGGAAGATCATCACGCGGCTCTACCGCGGTTCCTTTCTTATCGTTGAGTTCCTCTTCCTCTGGGGTATAAACATCTACGGCTGGAGGTCTTCGGGAGTCAACCACGTCCTCATCTTCGAGATGGACCCTCGGAATCACCTCTCTGAGCAGCACATCATCGAGATGGCTGCGATCTTCGGTGTTATATGGTCCATTTCTTTGCTGTGCTTCCTATATAGCGCGCAGCTCAGCATTCCCGCATACCTGAACCCGCTCATACTCAACTGTTTGATGGCCGCATTCCTGTTGAATCCCACGAAAACCTTGAGACATGAAGCGAGATTTTGGGCCTTGAGAGTACTGGTAAGATTCTTATGACTGAGCTCATCATGAACTAAATAAATAACTATTAACTTTAGAGCCGCGTTCTGGTCACTCCGTTCTTCTACGTAACCTTCGCCGAGTTCTGGATGGCCGATCAGCTCAACAGCATGATGACTCTATTCACCGATCTGCAATACTTCTTCTGCTTCTACATCACCAATACCAATTGGTTCGAAGCTAAAGGTTTGCCCCCTTGACAATACCATCTCTCTCTTCACTCAGATTTCTCAACTTTCTCGACAGATATCGATTATTGCATTAACAATTTTATTCCACTAAGATCGATGATGGCCGCTCTTCCGGCGTGGTTCCGGTTTGCACAATGTCTTCGGCGATACAGAGATACGAAAGAAACTTTCCCGCATTTAGCGAATGCCGCCAAATACTCGACGTCCTTCTTCGTAATCATCTTCTCAACATTATTTACCATGTACTCAGGTAAAGACAGCATCTATAAAGTCTACAAAAAAATAATCTTTTAAAATTCCTTAGATCGTTACACATCGATGTTCGAAAATCCATTCTTCTATCTGTGGTTAACATCGTCTCTATTAAGTTCCTGCTACGCCTACTCATGGGACATCCGACTAGATTGGGGTTTATTTGATTCAAAGGCGGGAGACAACAAATTCCTGCGAGAGGAAATCGTGTATCCTTCCACAGTATTTTTGTCACTTACCAAAACATACATTTATTTATTAACATATAACAAATTTTCAGTACTTTTATTACTTTGGGATAGTTGAGGATCTTCTGCTGCGCTTCAGCTGGGCATTTTCGATGTCGTTAACAGAACTAGGATACATCCACGCTGAACTCATGATAACAATTCTAGCTCCTCTCGAGGTGTTCCGAAGGTAACTCATTTACCACCGATTGTTGCTTAGAGAAATAAAGATTATTTTTTATTCAGATTCATCTGGAATTTCTTCCGATTGGAAAACGAGCATTTGAACAATTGCGGTAAGTTCAGAGCCGTAAGAGATATATCCGTGGCGCCTCTGGACTGCTCTGATCAGTCTGTGATATTGCGGATGATGGATGAGGAGGATGGAGTTATCAATAGGAGGAAGAAAAAGGTTCGCGTGAAAAAGAGAATAGAGGCGCGACTGACGCTCGAAGGCGAATCCACCGATGATAACATGGATCTTTGAATTCATAAATGTTTATTTTCCTGCATTTTGCATTTGTTGATATTTTAAACTCTCTCTATATGTATATTTATATGTTATTAAAATGTAATCGAATCGAAAGAATATTAGATGGTTTTAGTAGACAAAAAAATATTTCAAAATAATGTTATGAATTAAAATATATGAATCTAAAAAAAATATCGTATATTAATCTAATATTTAGATTAAAAACAATTTTGTAATTGAAGATTACATAATTAACACACATTTTCACCATGCGATGTATTTTGGAATTTTACAGGTGGCGCTGTAAAGTAATAATTAATTGCAGATTTCTCAATAATTATTTAATTAAGCAAACCCGTAATTGTGAATACTTACTTATTAACAAAAATTTTAGCAGTTTTATATCTATTATGGTAGTTAATAATATTTTAAATTGAAAAATAAGTAGCTCCATCTGTCGTTAAGTAATTTCAAATTTAAATTAATTATTATTAATTTATAGAAAATTCAATTTTAATAAAAGATAAGTTTACTATAATATTATTTTCATTTTTGATTAAATGTATGTAAATATTTCAACCAATTTAAATTTGTAACCTAAAATACAAAACATAACCTAAGCAGCAACAGTAAACATGATCAGAAATCAGAAAGTATCGTTAATACTAAGATTTTCCATAAGACAGGTACATAGGAACATGTATTTTGTAATCTGAATGTTATAGAAATGTATTGTTTCAGTACCAAAGTCAAAAGAAGTTTAAAGTCTTGGCTAACGAAGAGGTAATTCAAAATGTTGAAAACAATGTGTATTCTGCCAGAAGGCATCCAGGAGTTGTTAAGCAGCCTACAAATGCATTACCTGATAATATAGTTAAAAGTATAAGGAATATAATTGAAGGTATAATCATGTTTTATTTAAGTTAAAGTTAAGTTTAATAATAATGTTTGAACAGATCATCCAATGAAATTGCTTGTTCAATCTGCTAGTACACTGAACAGGAAGTTATTGGGACGATTACCACCAATGGAAGCTGAAGGTGTGTCAGAATTGAAGAGCAATATATTTGAAAAGGTGATGAGCAAGGAAGCTTCAAAAGTGGCACCAGACAAATTGGAGACTGATCAGTTTAAGCAGAAAGTCAAAGATAAAGTGATCAACATGTTAAAGGTGCATGTTTATAATTGGTCTCCAATTGTTTATGATGCTTACAACAGTCTGGTATACCTTATAGGAAGATCTGCAGCAGAGTACTCGGTACTAGTAAAGATATTCACTGAAATTCAATTGAGAGACAAAGACTTTAAACCTAGGAGTTTGTTTGATTTTGGATCTGGTGTTGGAACAGTCACCTGGTTAGCAAATTAATCCCAACTGAAATTATTTTAAAAAAAAATGATGAATTGAAATTATTTTAGGGCTGCAAATATGTATTGGAGGCAGAATATTTTTGAATATTATAACGTGGATACTTCTTCGTTCATGAACGATTTGGCGCAGATCGTCCTGCAAGGTGGCAGAGGATCAAAGCAGTCGAACCTTAAAGGCGTTTATTATAGGCAGTTTATGCCTTCCAATAATGTGATAATTTATCGAAATTAAATATTTATAACTAATTCGTATATTTCTAGACGACTTACGATTTGGTTGTATCCGCTTATACTTTAATGGAATTACCATCGTTCCAAAGCAGAATGGAGGCCGTCATGAATTTATGGAACAAAACGGAGAAGTATTTGATCATTGTGGAATTGGGAACTAAAGCCGGATTCAATGTAAAAAATATATTTAATACAAAAAGTACATTTTTTTTTATTTTAATAATTTCAGCTCATCAATGAAGCCAGAGATTACGTGCTACAAATCAAAGATGAAAGTAATAGGGGACATGTATTTAGTCCGGTATAACGAATTTTCAAACGTATTTTTCATATATATTTTATACAATATTTATATTTTGTTCAGTGTCCGCACGATTTCGCATGTCCCAAGTACATGAACAGCAATTATGCATGCAATTTCGAAGTGAACTTTGTTAATTCATCCACGACCGAGAGAATGCAATTAATGAAGGAACAATATTCCTACGTCGTTTTGAAAAAAGGTAAGTCTGAGAAAATCTATAGGTGCAAGCAATAACAAGTGTTGTGGATTTAGGTGCGAGGGATGAACGAGATGAGAGGTGGCCTAGAGCCGTGAAGGAGACTTTGGTGCGTTCGAAGCACAGCATTTGCAGATTGTGTACGGCTAACGGAAGTTTGGATGATGTAATATTCACAGCTTCGAAGCACGGAAAGTGAGTTTCATTAATCATAAGTTATTTGATAAGTAAAATAATTATTTCCTTACTTTATTCAGAAGCACGTTCCATTGCGCTAGATCTACAAAATGGGGCGATAGACTACCGGTGACGGTGGCCACAAAGACCGAGGAAGACAACTAATAGTGTAGCAGCAATAATATTAATAATAAAAAAGAAATTAATTATAATTGTTATCATGAATATATGCTCCTCGCTCCTAAATATAAAAATTATATATATCACTCTCACTCAGTTCTCTTCTATTTTTTATGTAAAACTTAAATATATCATCAGGGATTTCCTGCGGCTCAACCGATATTCTCCTTGTTGCATTTCCCGGAGCGAAACTTCGGAGTCATCGGGAGTGTTACAGGTTTAGGTGGCACCGGCTTGATGTCTTTGTACAGCTTGATGGGCTGCGCCTTATGCTCGGCCTCCTTTCGCAGCCTAGCCACTTCCATCTGAGCCAACATCATCTGTTCCTCTTCCTTTTGCCTCATCAGTTCCTCGTTACGTTCCTTCATCTCCTTCAGTTTCGCCTCAAACTCGTCTCGTTCTTTGGCCCTCCTATCAGTGTTCAATGTGAATTCGGACACTTCGATCAGGGGCCTCTCCTCCTTCTTTGGCACAAAAGGCTTAGCCTTTAGCACCAATGCGGGACGGGCTTTGAAAGGAGCCGGTTCCAAGATGGAATCATCGCTTTTCTAGAAAATTAAATATGGTTAAAATAAAAATGAAAAATGAACGAGTAATTCTTACTTACATTCGACTTTATGCTCTCCATGGAACCGTACCTCGTAACTTTTGGTTTTATTTGGGGAGCCGTTAAAATCTTTTTAGGTAAGGGATTCGCATGGAATACTCGAGCTTTCTTTTCCTCCTCAATTACCTAGAAAGCACAATAAAACATAAATAACTGATCTATAAAATGAGTCTGAACAACGCACCTTTTGTATAAGCTGCTCTTTCTTCTGCAGAATTCTTTGATCTCTGCTCTCAAAACTAAATGGCGCCGGCTTCGTTCTCGTCGCTACAAATGGTTTCATCGGCTTCAATGGCTCTTCTTTTTTTACTATCTGCAATTAAACATAAAATAAATAACAAATGTACTAGCGAATATGAAAATTTACCTTAGTTTTGGTCAATTTCATGTGATTTAATAAAGATGACTTGATGACTGGATTCGTACATTCGTAATTAGATTTTGGAACAGGCTTCGCATGGAAATTGTGTTCCTTGACAGGCGTCTCTTCTTTCGCCTTTTTCTTGCATTCCGTGAGTTTGAACGGTTCGGGGTTCGTGTTCGGTTTCTTCGTGCAAGGCCCTAATTTCGTAATACCTTGAAGCGCGTTTACATTGATCGGATTCGCTTTATACATGTGTCTACATTAAAAAAAAAAAGAAGTAATTCAATTAAACAATGAATACGTTTTGAATTAAGAGCACTCACTTTTTTGCCTCTTCGAATTCCTGTATTTGTCTCTCTTCGTACGATAAAATATGAACATTCCTTTGACGATTTTTCGATGTCAGCGCTGGTGATTTTGGAATGGTGCAAGCGATAGGTCCACCTTCAATTGTCACCCTTTGTGTTCCCTTTGGTTTGCTCCTGAATCTGTCGGGTGTCATATTGTGGAACTTATTTATTATCTCTGCCATGCTCACGTATTTAGGATTCAATTGTTTTGGCTGAGATAAATAGTTGGACTGCAAAATATTTGTTCATTTATTAATTTATTAAAGTGAGGTTTGTGCATTGAAATACTAACCCGGAAATTTTGTCTTTGTATTCTAGAAACACTGCCAGCCCTGCCTCTCTGATACTCAGAAGAATCAACTTCAATTGATTTGGTAGAACCAGTATCGGTGACATTTAACTTCATATTCTGCAAAGTGTTGCTCACATACTCCAATGGTTCCTTCTTCGGAGGCTTGTCTTGAGGCAAGCATGACATGCTGAGGGATTTCCGCATACCATTATAAGCAAGAGGTGCTAAAGAAGAAAACATAAATTAGAACTAATCTTACAATAATATATGTACAAAATAATTTACCTGGAGAGAAGTACTGGGACTCGCTGAAACTTTCAGTAGTACTGCTCTCGTTCAGGTCTGGTCCACTGCCAGAGCTCTCACTTTTAACAACAACCACCTTGGTATCACAGTTGTTGTTTGGGTTTTCATGGTCGAATTCTGCGGAAATCAAAAATATCGTTAAGAACAGAGCTTTTTGTTTTTTTTATTTGAATTTTACTAACCAAAGTATTCCTCGAGTTTGGATTTGTCCTCGTTTCCTGAAATGATGGTTTCGAAGTCCACAAATTGCGGAGAATCGTAGTCGTATTTCTCGCCCATCTTTCTAGTGAGCCTGCACCGCGTTCTGTACACGATTTGTTGTTGAAAAAAAGAGTTTGGAATGCTGCCTGACAGTTAACACTGACGGTTACAAAAGATTTTTGACTTGAACTGAACGAAAAACTTACGATTAATGCGCTTGCGTCTTCAGCAACGAAGCTCTCCCATTGGTCATCTTCGTCGGCTTTAACCGAGGAAGAAGCGCCAATTATAAATTACGTAACTGCTGAAGAAAAATTTAAACAATCCATGTATTTCCAGAATTATTTTATGTTTAATATTGTTAAAAACAATCTTTCATATGTTATCTTCAATTGAAGATAATTTATTTAACATTTACCTTAATTATCATTTCTTTGTATGAACGAGATGACTCACCAAATTCAAATTAAATGGAATTCCTCGTAAATGGAAATACTTATTGTACCTTTTTCAATTAATATCTTTTTTTAAATACCATGTCAGTCATCTCACACTTATATTAGTTTTTCAATACGTTCAGATTAATTAGTTTTGATTGAAATGGTTTTTTTCAACGGCTTAACAATAATGTATTGAGCTATAGATTTGTCTTGATATAGGTAAAATGAGGTAATATGAAAGAATATAATAAGTATAGGTAAAAGGAAATTGGTCTTCATTATGTTTTATTTCTTATATACATTTGCTTTAGTGTCTGTTCTGTTCGATCCAGTCCAAGTAGTAGTGGACGCTGGTGTACACATCTGGTACACCAACAGCACAGTATGTAACCCAGGAAACGATTCCAACTTGGGCACCGTTGGTATCGACCAAAGGACCACCGGAGTCTCCTGAGCAGACGCCTTCTCCGTATCTGGTGAAGGTGCAGATCTGAGATTCGTAGACGTTCCAGCCTTCGGCAGTTTGCAGATCGTTGCAGGTGTCAAAATCCATGCTCTTCAGATGGATGAACCTGAGAGCGTCCGGGATGGTACCCGGATAGCTGGTGGTGCCCCAACCGCTGATCACGACATCACTGTCGCCCTTGATCAAAGAAGTAGGCAGAGAGACGGGTTGAATGTTCTCGTTGAATTCCAATGGAGTTGCCAATTTAATGATGGCAATGTCGTTCAGCAAACTTTCTGCGTAATCTCCGTGAACCCTGACGCTAGCAACTCTGTGTTCCTGACCTATTCCAGAGATGTGCACAGTTCCAGCCTTCACGGACAACAAAGCCGGATAATAACTGAAAACATCAATGATAATCTCTGAAACCTTCAATTCGCTTAATTTTGTTACCCTAAAACGCAGTGGGCGGCCGTCAGGATGGTGGTCTCATCGATGATGGATCCTCCGCAACGTAGGTAGTTCTGGTACAGGATGGAAATCTGGTATGGAAATTGACCCAAGGCAGCTTCATTTCCACCAAGAATTCTGCTTTCTGGGGCAGCTGTAAAAATAAATTATGATCCACTGTTCAACTCCAAATAAAGAAACTCTTACCGAAAATAGCGGTGAGACCGCAAAGTACTAGAAACAAAGACCTCATCTTCGGTCTATATTTTTATTCGTAATGAACTAAAATAATTGATATCCGGACGTTATATAGAGGAAATTTCGAAGATTACGCACATATCCTAAATCAATCTGTAATTCGGATTCGCAAGATAAACTTGTTTTTATTTTTAAATAAAACCGTTCCTCAAGTGGTGGTATTTACTGCATTATCAGTTAATATATTAATATTTGCTAACAAAATTAGATTTTATTGATGTCTACTACCTAAATTTAGACTACAAATACTTTCGTTGAGTCATTTTACTTTAATTTCACAGAAAATACAATATCCTTTTTTTTACCACTGAAACTGAATCTGAAAATTCTTAAATAATAATATTATTAGTTGATGCTGCAAACAGATAAGTAATGCGCTCATGCACTTTAGTAATTGTTGTACAAACAATCAAATTGTTTATTGAAACATTCTAAACTTTAGTTAGTAAACAGAAAAAAAAGCTGATAATGTAAGCACGCCACTTGAACTTATCTCGAACATTGTAAAAAATTTAATTTAAAAATTAATCAATCTGTAATCTTTGCACAACTTTTTGTATAAAACGGTTGCAAGTTCGATTTTTGCTATATTCCTAAGCGAAATGCAGAAAGTAACATTCCTAGTGCTCTGCGGTTTGACCGCTATCTTGGGTAAGTTTTATAGACAGCGCCAGTTGTTTTGTAATTAATTGGTTTGGTTTTTCTGAAGCCGTCCCTACGTCCAAGGTGGGAAGCAGAATCGTCGGAGGAGAGGATGCTGTCCTTGGACAGTTCCCATACCAAGTTGCCATCAGGTACGACTACTGGCATCTTTGCGCTGGATCCATCCTCGATGAGACTACCATCCTCACCGCCGGACACTGCGTCAAGGAGTAAGAGAGTTTATTTGCTAGTTTTTTTGAAGATGTACTAATTTGTTTGATCGTAGTTCCCATCCATCCGAGATGACCGTCGTCGCTGGAACCATCCACCTTTCCGGCGAAGCCCAAGAGAGCAAGATCAAGAGCGTCAGGTTGCACGGAAAGTTCGCCGTCTCCTTGGAAAACGACATCGCCATCTTGAAGTTGGCCACCCCATTGCAGTTCAACGATTACGTGAAACCCATTGCCCTGCCAACCACCTCCATCAAAGCAAACAGCGATGTTGTGTTGAGCGGATGGGGCCTCACCAGTTACCCAGGAAACGTCCCCGACGGACTCAGGTTCATCAAACTGAAGACCATGGACAGTGAGACCTGCAACAGAATGCAAAGCTGGGAAGTCTTCAGCTCCCAAGTCTGCACCTTGACCAAGGCCGGTGAGGGAGTTTGCCAAGGCGATTCCGGCGGCCCATTGGTCGATGTTAACGACTCCACACAAGTGGGTATCGTCTCCTGGGCAACCATGTGCGCCGTTGGAGACCCAGATGTCTACACCAGCGTCTACCATTTCTTGGACTGGATCGAAGAGAACAGACATTAAACAATTTAATTCGACAATAAATACATTACACATTTAACAAGTACAATATTATTATTTCTATACAAGTAACAAATTATTACACCTTTCACTATAGAATATTGTATTATCTTCTTCATCAGATAACGTTTATTTATTTTTGCAACGTTCATCGGATATGAAATGTGTCTCAAATGAGGAACCCAAATGATAATGCTCAGAGATTAGACCTATCCTAAATCAATCTAAATTATGAATTCCCAATGATGATTCGCTATCATTTCAAGTATTGGAATTTATTGCATTATCATTTAATATTGTTTTGTTTACTAACAAAGAATATTCGTTTGTGCTTAGATGAGCCAAAGTGCAGAAATTGTTATCAATCAGTCAGTAATTATTTGCAACAAAATATTTAAAAAAAATCGTCCCACAAATAATCACATTCAATCAATTCAGTGATTATCCTTTGTATATTTAATTTGGTTAATAATTGGAATTATTTATATACATATTTATTTTATTTTTATTTATATTTTGTATTATTAATATATAATTGTTAATAATATATATTGAATAGATTAAATAGATTCTAAATCAAACTATATATATATATATTTTTTAAATATTTCCACATATAAATATTTCGGTTAGGAAGTGTAATGATAATAATTAGTTTGTAATCAATCAAAGTAATCTCATTTATCGTTTCAAGTATATCTTTTTAAATCTAAAAATAATCACAATTTATGCAAATTGGTTGAGGGATTTTGATTCAGTTATAAAGATGTAAAGAGTGGATGTATTTTGGAATTAAATTTATTTGTTCAAGAAATTTTATTGGTGATTAGTGTCTGTTTTCTTCGATCCAGTCCAAGAAGTGGTAGACGCTGGTGTAGACATCTGGATCTCCGACGGCGCAGAAGGTTCCCCATGAGACGATACCGACTTGGGCACCGTTGGCATCGACCAATGGGCCACCGGAATCTCCCTGGCAAGTACCCTCTCCGGCCCTGGTGAAAGTGCAGACTTGGGAGCTGAAGACTTCAAAGTTTTGCAGTCTGTTGCAGGTCTCGCTGTCCATGGTCTTCAGGTTGATGTACCTGAGGCCGTCTGGGACGTTTCCTGGGTAGCTGGTGGTTCCCCAACCGCTCAAAAGGACATCGCTGTCTCCCTTGATGGAGGTGGTTGGCAAGACGATTGGTTTCACGTTCTCGTTGAACTTCAATGGGGTGGACAGCTTCAGGATGGCGATGTCGTTCTCCAAGGAGACGGCGAACTTTCCGTGCAACCTGACGCTATCGACTTTGCTCTCTTGACCCTCACCGGAAAGGTGAATGGTTCCGGCGATAACGGTCATCTGGGATGGGTGAGAACTACGATCAAACAAATTAGTACAACTTCATACAAAAAAAAACTAGCAAATAAACTCTCTTACTCCTTCATGCAGTGACCGGCGGTGAGGATGGTGGTCTCATCGAGGATGGAACCTCCGCAGAGATGCCAGTTGTCGTATCTGATGGCAACTTGGTATGGGAATTGTCCAAGGACGGCTTCATCGCCACCGATGACTCTGGATCCCAACTTGGACGGAGGTCCAGCTGAGGCAAAAAAAAACATTAATTAACCCGAACCAATAAGTGTATAAATGCATATAAGTTACCCAAGATTGCGGTCAGTCCGCAGAGCACCAGTAATGTTATTTTCAGCATCTCGAATTGTAATAAAAACGAATCTCAAACAATTCTACCTTTTATACGCTAGCATAAAAATTCGATACAGATTACAACTAGATTAATTTTTAAATTGGATTTTTTTTCGTTTCGCGATGACAATGATAACATTAAGTTCAAGTGTTCAGTTTATTTCATTATCAGATCCATACATCTATATTTATATACCAACTAAATACAAATTAAGATTGACTAAATTTAATTTAATTAGAAATTAAACTTGAAAACATTTTTAATTAGAAATTAAACTTTTTATTAACTTTAAAAGAGCTAAGTACAAGAAATATAAAAGTTAAATATCACATTATGTACATATTAAAGACTGTATGTTTAATTTTAATTTGTATATTCATACTTCTATTTATCATTAGTAGTAAGTAAAAAGATCTAGGTGAAGAGACCGCTTTTTTTTAGTCTAACTTTTACAAGTTATTAGAATAGCTATAATACTGAATAAAAAGTATTGTATCAGCTTAAGTATACATAATAATACTCAAATAATTCCATGAACTAGTAATAGCTAATGTTTATCGCACACTTTAAATTCAAAGTTAAAATTAAACTCTATTTTTTTTATGTGCATTATTTTTGTTTTTAAAGTGAAGTGGGTATTTTTAAAAACTGCGTCAATTTAGATTTCGGGTATATATATAAAGGAGCCGGAATAGTTGCAGAGTACTACAACCATCATGATTCTTCAACTAGCGATCACGTTGACCGTGGCTTGTCTGCAGTTGACTTCTGGTGAGAATTAGAAAACATTTTAAAAGTATTTATAAATATTTTTTCTTTCAGCTCTGGAAGGTAGGATTGTGGGAGGATACGAAGCTGGTGTTGGGCAGTTCCCTCATCAGATCTCTTTGAGATACGGAGGACAACACGTCTGCGGTGGAGCGCTCCTAGATGAATACACCATTTTGACTGCGGCTCACTGCGTTATCAAGTATGTTGAATATTGTTGGTAAAAAAAGATCTTTTAACTTTTGCTCGTTAGCTACAACCCAGGCAGTTTGACCGTCATCGCTGGTACTAATTACCTTTCGCAAGGCGGTCAAAGCAGCGATGTTAGCCACTACATAGTGCACGAGCAGTACAATCAGGCTTGGTCCCAGCACGATGTTGCCATTATCAAACTGAGGTCCGGATTCCATTTCGATGGGACCGTTGCCGCCGTCCCGTTGCCACAGTCGGATATCGACGAAGATGTTGATGTAACTGTGAGCGGTTGGGGCTTGACCAGCTTCCCTGGAAACTACCCCGATCGTCTGCAATACGTCAACTTGAGAACGTTGAGCGTTCCCAAATGCCAGGAGCTGCAAACAGCAAAGCCAGTGATCAGCTCTCAGGTCTGCGCTTTCACCGGTTACGGACAGGGAGTGTGCCACGGTGATTCCGGTGGTCCTCTGGTCGACACCTATGGATATCTTGTCGGAGTTGTCAACTGGGGAATCCCGTGCGGCGTCGGCGTTCCCGATGTCTTCCTAAGGGTATACTCGTACTTGGACTGGATCAACTACAACAGGCACTAAACTACGCATCACATACTTTTGATCACAAATACAATGAAAAATACATAAATTAATTAAACAGTTTTATTTCCTTCTTTTTCGGACCTTCAATTTGATCTAACTATAGGCAACAAAGTTCAATGATTCTTATAATCAATTTCGTTCCATGAAACTGTCTCCCAATATTAGAAAGTTTAAAGACTTACAAACTTGATATTCATAATGTGCAGAAAGACGTACACATGTTGACTTTCTCAATTTCCCGTTTTATGGATTTCAATTTCAATTTCAATTTAATCCATAATTAATTAATGAAATCATATAATTTCCAAAATCTGTTAAATAAATATAAAATTGTAATATATTAAAACAAGTTTATTACAAAAGAAAATTAAGCTATTTTTGTTGAGAAATTATTAACTTCCATTACTTGCTTGCCTCAATCCTCATTTATATTTTCTCTATGCCAAGTTCATATTTACTTATTATAATAAATATCATTACAGACAAAAGGAATGGAAGTCTAGTGGAACCGAGATGATTTTCCAGAGTAATAACTGTTAACAATACGCAGATTTACACAAAGAGCACGGCTGAAGAATTCATAAAATTGCATACATCATAATTCTTATGGATCTAAATATGAATAAACGTGTTGTATATTAAAATTAAATATAAAAGAAGAACAATAAAAATTTGCGTTTCAATTAAATTTGCATGCGATTTAAAAATTATATAATAGAGAAACAACAAAAAAAAATGAAGTTGATTATCTGGAGCACTTGTTGTTTTCGGTTCCGAAATAAACTTGCTTGAAGTGCATACAAATTCGAGAGGATTAAGATAACAACAATAATAATAATACTGGGAGAGAGTGAGAGAGAGAGTAAAATAAAACAATAATTATTATGAATTGCAGATTATGTAATTGAAGTTGGAAATTTAGATTTTTTTCTTAATGCAAATTTTACTTTCTTTTTTATAAAAAAAAAATGCTTTTTACTTTCTTTGGGTTGGAAAATTTGTTTTAATTTTTGGTGAATTCGCGTCGCATACGTTTCAATTCGCGCGCGCGTTGAGACAATGACCATGAAAGCGATTTTCATTGCCATGCACGATGAAGATTTGGCCTACAAAGGTCACTTTCTGTAATAACGAATTCAAAAAATGTACCATGTGCAATTTATATATAAAAGCGGCGAATTTCCAAATGGTAGACACACACCGGCATCGCACTTTGTGGAGCGATCTCATCTAAAATGAAAATATTTGTAAGTAAACTTGACAATCCTGCATTGTGGATTAATTACATTTTGGGGGTGACTTTCAGATTCAGATCCTGATCGGTTTCATTGTATTGATCGGTGTTAGAAGAGCTTGCTGCGTTTACCATCCACCCGCAAATAAGTTAGTAAATTGTGTTTCCTTTTAAACATTTTTTTTTTAATTGAGTTTGAATGATTTTTCAGTTTGCTACTACCCAAGGGCGGAGAAGGGCCTAGCGCTGACGGATTTTGGAAGGCGAAGACACAATGGAAAGCGTACTGGGTGAAAGATTGGGTGGAAAAAAAGGTACGGCAGATGAACTGAAAGCGCGCGCGCTCGCTATTATTTGCGCACTTTTAATTAGTGTTAAGTGAAAGAAAGTGATTCCACTAGCAGTTTTCTTTCCATTTCCATTACATTTTCTTTTTATTTCGGGAAGAAGTCGCACGAAAAATAGAAAACACTGCATGAATAAATAAATACAGCAGGCATCTTTTTGTTGATTCGGAAAATGTCTCGAGCGGCGAAAGTGCTTCCTTCTTCCGGATTTTTCGCTGTTTGCGCAAATCGTTACCATCGAGATTTGAATTGTTTCCTATACGATTACCAATCAATTTAGCGCCTTGATTTGTTACTTATAGCAGTTGATGATTTTTCTTCTTTCGTTTTTATTCAAAGGTTTTTGTACCCGTTTGGAAAAAGGTCTGGGGTCCGATCGAGGTAAAAGAGTGGGTACCAACTGGGGCGGCGAGACCGCATCCTGGGGGATGGAAGCAGTCCGCAACAATTCACTGATGGTGGAGAACATTGCCAAGTATAATTACACGATGCTCGTGCTGCTAAAATCCGCCGTTCCCCAACGTTAACTTAGCCACAAATATTCCTGAACTATTTATTTATTTATTTATATATCCATATTTATGTATAATTAGGAAACAAAATAATAAAAGTGTTAAACTATTAACGTCGTTTTCCTGTTATTTATTGCTACCTGCACTGCATCATTATTGCCATTGATACAATCCGTTTATAAATCGTTTGATACTTTCTATCGAGATATCCCGCCGAGATACACTAATAACAATCCATTTTCTAATCCACAAAAACCTAATTCATCCATCTAAATTAAACTTTGATTTCAATCTAATCTTAATCTGCTATCTATTCAGGATGTAATTCAAACACTTACATTGAATATTAATTTCATTATAAGTGAAAAGTTACTGCTTTTATTGTTTCGTAACATCCTACTATTCTGTATAAACGAACACCTGAAAAATTCTATATAAGCAATTCAGAACTGACTGAATAATATAGATAGAGACTAATTATATAATTAAGTTACATGATATTTTTTAAAATAATTATATAAAATATATAAAGACACTTTCTCGAGATATAAGAATTTGTTGGTGTTGGAAATAAGACAATGTAAAATAAAAATTCTCTCTTTATATAATTTACGGTTGTTGCTTTGTAATTTGCATATTCTCTATAATATCTCTAAAAATCTGAATCACTCTATAATTTACGTTTTAGGTGTCATCGTTCGATATTTCGTCTAGTTCATCTTTTGCGTGGAAGAAAGTGTACATTTTCGTCGTGAAAGCTTTGCGGCATCGCCGAAAGCAGTCCTGGACTTTGAGGAGAAATAGAAACCCAGAGGAAAACTTTCAAAACAAAACGGCAACACGAAAATAACGTTGCCAAATAAATCAAGTGCACGTATTATTCCTAAATCAGCGCGCTCGTTTTATTTTCGTTTGTCCTTTCACTTTTATCTTGACCTGCGATTTTGAGTCAAGTTAAATAACTCTCACATCCTCCTCCCGCCTCTTTCAGTTGAAGCAGTACCGAAAGATTGAGAGGATGAAACCAAATAATCAGTGAAAGTGTCTTTTAATTGGCTTAATTGAGCCGACGTTGAGTAATCGCGAAGCTGACGCCCACGACATAATTTCTTCGGTAAATAACTCTTGGAATGCTTTCACCTAGGACAAATAAGGAGCGTTGGTTTGTATTTTTTTTTTTAATTTTATATGTATATAATAAAAAAAACAAAAATTGTATAACAAATAATAATACGCACAGGCACTCTCAAACATAAAAAAAAAAAAAATAATTATAATACACAATAAAAGGTACTAAAACTTAATCAATGTCAGTCGAAAGTTCGTTAGGTGAGAAATTAGGTTGAAAGTATTATTTACAATTGGGTTACGAAGGGGGAAGGAGTCGCAATTACGAAGGGAATTGCCAATTTGATTTTAGCTGTTGCTGCTGTTGTTGTTGGACATTACTTGTCTTTTGTTGTACTTGTTCTTGGGTGTTTCGCTTGAAGATCTCGTTGGTTTTAACGCCCTGTTGAGCGGGAGAACCTTTTCGATCCCATCCACCACCGTGCTGCTCTTCGTGATGGTGATGATCGTGATGGTCGGGTGTGGGGAACCACTCCTGGATGATCACTGGTTTCCAGATTTCCTTCCAACCAGGAACCCAGATCTGCTTCCAGTCTGGTACCCAAATCTGCTTCCAAGCCTCCTTCCATTTCAGCTTCTTGTCTGTGACCCAAATCTGCTTCTTTTCCGTGCGCCAGATCTGTTTCCAAGCTTCCTTCCATTCCAACTTCTTGTCGCTAACCCAAATTTGCTTCTTCTCGGTGCGCCAGATCTGTTTCCAAGCTTCCTTCCATTCCAGCTTCTTGTCGCTAACCCAGATTTGCTTTTTGGCCGTCTTCCATTCCTGCTTCCAGCCTTCCTTCCATTCCAACTTCTTGTCCGGAATCCAGATTTGCTTCTTCTCCGTTTTCCAATACTTCTTCCAGATCGGTTTCCACACCAACTTCTTCTTCCAGACATCGTGCGCGGTGTATTCGTTGCCGTGATGATCCTTTCCTAGGAAATGCTCACCGGGAATTCCGATTTTGTGCCATTCCGGGATCCAGTGCTTCTTCCATACTGGCACCTGATAGTCCTTCCACGCCGGCACCTGAATCTCCTTCCAGACGGGCTTCCAGATCTTTTTCCAGTACGGCACCTGGATTTCCTTCCACGCCGGCACCTGAATCTGCTTCCAGACCGGTTTCCAGATCTTTTTCCAATCGGGCACCTGGATTTCCTTCCATGCTGGCACCTGAATCTGCTTCCAGACCGGCTTCCAAATCTTCTTCCAATCCGGCACCTTTATCTCCTTCCACGCCGGGACCTGAACCGGGACCCAGATGGGCTTGTAGTACTTTTTCCAGGACGGCTTCCAGATCTGCTTCTTTGCCGGTTTCCAGATCTTCTTCCAGCCCTTCTTCCAGGTCACCTTCTTCTTCCAATACCCCGGATCGTGGTGATGCTCATCGTGGTGATGCTCGTCGTGATGATGATGTTCATCGATAACAGGATGGTGATCTACTACGTGGTGCTCCTCGACCAGAGGAGCGTAATCATAACCAACACGTTTTTCAGCAACTCTAAATTAACAAACAAATAAACACGTTACAGAAAACAACATAACATCACCTGATAACATTCAATACTCACTGTTGCGTTTCAACAATTTCTTTATTCTGTTGTTGTTGTTGTTGTTGCAATGGTTCTACCGCTTTGCTGAGAATTAGCGCAGCTTGCAGAAGCACGACTAGGGTCACCTGCAAACGCAAAAAGCAAAGCTATAATAGATAATCTCACCTAACCTAAACTACTAAAATCCGAAATCAACGAAAATATATAAAAACTTATCGCGATTGAAACTAGTTTCGGCAAACATTATGAGAAAATTCGTGACTTTCACCGGGTTATCAAAAGAGATGTCGAAGGCGAACAAACAGAAAAAAAAAAGAAAAAATTGGGACGCGAGGTGCACTCGAATTATAAATACAAGGCGCTAATCAATGGAACCGACGCTAATCGCTGAAACAATAATGAAAGAAGATTTCACCGGAGGAAATTGCAAATAGAAAATCGCACTGATGTATTTGGAGATTTAGTTTAAAAAATATATATGTTTTTGATTTTGCAAAAAATATCACTAACCACTAGGTTCCTATGGACCCTCATATTTGATAGGAACCACGGGACCAAAAGGATTGTATTGAAGTTCTTCTTCGGAAGAAAAACCGTTAACTCATGGCTCCGAAGAGGCCGCGGAATATTTTATAGTCCACCACTAAAGTCCGGCGACTTCTTCTTCTACCGCTACTTCGGAGGAGGAAGAGAAGAGTGGAGCGAAGGTGGGGCGGGCCACTTTCGCCGGGCCAACCCTCACCGAAGGCCAAAGCACAAGGCCTCGGTCACAACCTGCTCTAACCTAGTGAAAACTATCTCCTCCGAACGCACGCATTCTACGCACTACACCAACAAATAATAAAGAAACGAAAATTACGAAACGATCCACCAATTTACGTGCTTCATTACACGCGAAATTATGCAATTGCTAGTCACCACATTCTTTTTGAATATTCAGAATTACAAGATGAAACAAGACCAGACATAGTTGTTTAATCTCGCATTAAATTTCTCCGTTTATTATTTGCATTTTATTTCAAATAGGAAGTAAATTTATATTAATACAAATATTCGAAACGGAAACGCGCGTTCTCGCCAATTACCCGACTTCCTATTAATATGGAAAGAAAGAAAAGGAGCAAAAATCTAGAGCAAATAATAATAATAAATTATCCATAATTTCAACTCATTCGTCTCGCATAAAATTATGCGTATGCAAGAAAGTGCGAGCAACTAATATTATTTATTTATGTACATGCAACACGAAGACATTATTTTATACATTATTTCATTACATTTAATTAAATTTATTTTCAAAATTAAATTAATTGGAAATTTACAAATATTGAATAAAATTCTTCAGTACTTAAACTATTTTCTCAAAATTTAAATGAAGTCCTCAAGTTGTGACATTATAATGTAATTGCATATGTTACAAAATAAAACAAACAAAAAAAAAACAACAATGATAATGTTTCCATTGTTCAATTAATTACACTGATGTATTCGGAGTGGAAACCATATTAGCAAAGTGTCGAAACGTCGATTTTCCCCTAATGAATTTCATTGAAAACACTTACATAGGTGAAATTTCAATAACAAAAAAAAAATAATAATTCACCGCCTAATTTTACAATCATGTTTTTTTTTGCATCAATTATTTCTAGCAAATTTCCATTCATTTGCTCCATTCAAGCCTCTTAGAAAGTTGCTCAATTTGCTGAGATATATGAGTTTCGGCTCTTAAACGTTTGCCCGAAGGCGTAAACAGCAAACACACAAAACCGCGATGAAACAATTAAATGAAGCGTGACTGAAAGAATGAAAGAAAGAAATGTTTTGCGGTTATTAAAAAGGAAAGACTTTTCCGAATAATTAAATTACGTTTCTTTCCCACAGCAACAAAAACGTAATAACACAGCCGCAATTAACACTAATTTGACTAATTATATTAAAATAAATATTATTTAAAAAGTTTCACAAAGACTATTAATCAATTTATTTTTCGTGTGTCTCGAAAATGTTTACGTAACACGAGATCAATTAAGATTCCGAAAAGGATCGTTTAAACAGATGATAACATAATTAAAGTGAAAAGCATTTCACTTTTTTGCTCCAAAAACACACCTTAATATTTCGCTCTCGGTGTTTTATCGATGGTCAAACTTTTTACCAAAAAACCGGAACTAAGCTTTTACGTAATGCCGATGTGCGGTAACTGATCTCGTTCGACGAGACGAGAAGGAGAAAAAAAAAACTTTACGAGTTTGCTCTCGTATATCGTCAAATATTTGGTGTGTGGTAAAAAAGAAAACAGACGGACTTGTTTGCGAGTGAAATATTTGTTGTTTGACTTGTCGTGCAAACATCAAAAAAGTGAAATAAATCAATTAGCAAAAGATGCAAGAACGAGAGAAAGAAAGACTAAATTTCGTGATGCAATATTCACTATTTCCTTTGATCATTTTTTAATAATATTTACAAATTTTGGAAATATTTCACCTAAAAATATATATATTTTGGAGGAGATCAAAAATAGGAAATCCACGAGATTAGATAATGAATTGCACCAAAGCTCAAGTCTTAATAGACTGATTAGATCGACATCAAGTTAGACGAAAAAAACATTGGAATTAGTAAATAAATCCTATCGTTTCTTATAATTTTTTCAAATTTAATTTTTTTGTTTTGATAAATCTTGCATTCCTCAATTTTTAGATAAATTTATCAAAATTATATCATTTATATATTTATTAATAAACGAAATTTAATTTTTTTATTTAAAATTAATTCAATAATAATTTAATTGTTTATAATTTTGTTGCAATTTTTATTTAAAATTAATAATATTTTAAAATTTATATTTTCGACTTTTTCGAAAGGTTAATGCAATTTATTTTTATTCATACACGATAAAACATAAATAGTTTAGACTCGTATGAATAAATATTCATAATAATTGTCTGTTTTTGAAGTTTCTAAATTTCCATTTTTTTGCGTAAATTTATAACTTTTGACAATTATCTTATGGGTATCATATGATAATTTGCATTTCATTCGTTTTTTCGCGAATTAACGGAACGAGACAACAAAAAGTAAGAGATATTATACAAAGATTTAAAGCGGTTTCTCATCTGGAGATTCCCATGACAATTTGTGTTTAATCCGAATATAATTAGTGCTATTGTCATAAATGCAACTGCGTGTTTGGTGTCTTCACACTAAATAAAAAAAAAGAACATCTTCAAAATTTAATGTTTTCAATTAGAATTTTTCTTGGATTTGAAACGATAATTAATAATATTTTTTTTCGCATACATTTTGTGCAATTTTAAAAACTAACATTCAGAAATGTTATTGACACTTGCTCTTTTAGATTTTTAACGATTGAACTTTGAAACGGAAAAAATATCCTTTATTACTCACACACATCGAGTGAAAGTTTTGCTTTGCCAAAAAAATTATGCACTTTGCGCGTTGCGTTCGTTAATTTCGAATCATTTTATTTTTAACGTCTCTCATATTTATTTAACTCATTTGCATATTATGAAACGTTTTCGAACCACTTTTTTTTCTACTGTTTACGAAACTAAACTAAATGCCGGAAACGTTTTACATTTAGACTTTATAGTATTAAATAATAATTAGTTTACATGTTTACTTATTTCTTAATGAAAATGCAAATACCTCATATACATGTAAATACTCCTATTATAGCTAAACCTGAAGTTAAGTAAATCATTTTATAATAAAGTAATATTAAAGATTTAATTTAAATTTTGATTTGGGCTTTATTTTTATTTTTTTTTGCAAATTCTAAGAATTATTAATTATCTTTATGAAAGTGCCTGAGTCGCGTGTTTGTTTAATGATCGCTAATTATGAAAAACCGTCGGCTCGAGTGGTGGAAAAGAGATACACTCATGCAAATCAATTTCTAAACTTTTCACGTTCTGCAGAATTGCAAGAAATCAGGGTTAAAGCGAATTTACATAATTATTAATAAGTTCCATAAACAACGAATGCATTAATAAAATTAATTGCATTTGAATATTAGAAATTATTAAGTAATCCAAATTGTAATAATTGAATACAAAAAAGTGAATCATTAAAAGTTGTGCAACTTATATATTAATTAATATATTTTCAATTGCATTTGAACTATTAAAATATTGAGTAATTCAAAATGCGTTTATTGAATTATGAAACGATATTTAATGGAATTGATTGTATTGTAACGAAACTGTCGATATTGTTATTAGCCAAGTCGTCCGTTTGCGACCGTCACGTTCTCGTTCTCGATGATTTATTAATTTCACAAGTGCAAGCGAGCTGACGGACGGACTAACGCATGTATTACGTAAGTCGAATGAAAAGAAAGCTTGAGGGATTTTCCGTGAGTCTTTGGAGGAAGCCCGAAAAGTGTTAAACGAAGTATCTTAACGCCAACAGCAAGAACAATTTGTGATGCAAATACCACGTTACGTTATGCAATTAGAAAGCATAAGGAGAGGAGTCCAGAGATCCGGGAATGCGAAAAGTTTCGGTCGAAACGAAAATTCGCGCCTAGAAAGCGATCAGGCCGAAAACAATACTTGGAATGGTGGAATTTTTGTGTATGTTTGTTTTGGTATCGACTCATGGATGGACGGACGCCGGATGACTTCTTGATGAGATCGGAATTCCTCTGGAACGGTTTGTTATGGATCGCGTCGGATAGAAATCGCATCGATCACTTTCATTAGCGGAATTAGTAATGCAGCGGCGACGAAGAGTGAAAAGCGTCTTTGGTCTTGTGACGAGGCCCGAAGACCGAAGAACGACGTCGTACGGCGTATGCGTATGTGTCTGTGTGTAGTCATCGTCGCGCTGTTCATGGACGGACAACTATATAAGCGTATGATCTCAGAGCACTTTCACGCCGTATCATTTCTATAATTCTTCTTCGATCGCCGCAACAACAACAACAACAAACAACAACAAACAACAACAGCGAAGACGTCCAACGATATACGCACTTTGCAGATTTCACTTGTAGGCATTAGAATTTCATCGCAAAGATGCAATGAATAATTGATATAAAAGATATTTCACATTTTCTTTTCATTAATTTTAATTCATTTCATTTTACGATTAATCTAGCTTACTGTGATTTACTTCATTAAGGATTCCTAAGTAATATTATTAATATATTTACATAATTAAAAACTAAATTTTAAAAATTATGAATTATTCAATAATTTACTTTATTCAAGGTTTCAAAATATTATTATAATCATTTGTTATTATGAAATGTGCATATCATTAATAATTGCACCGTTATTAAGAATTATATAAGTACAAAAAATATGATTGTCAGGTGTGGGGTTCGAACCCACGCTCCCAATCGGGAACCAGAGCTTAAATCTGGCGCCTTAGACCGCTCGGCCAACCTGACTTATATGTAAAATGCTCGTTAAACTTCTACAAAAATATGAACTTGTTAATGAATACCAATTTACTAGATAATTAAACAGTCTTCATTAAATTTTTATGTATTTTCAATAATAAATAATCAATTAATTTTATTTATAAATTATTATTGAAGTGGATTAAATTCGCTGACACATTTATTTATAAAAGAGAGAAATAATAATATTAAAAAAAAATAAGCTGCAGACGTCTTAAATCTTCTTAAAGAATCGTGGGTGGTGCACGTCGGATATTAGAAAGGCGATTTGCATAAAAACTTTCAGCGACGCGAAGAGCACAAAAAAAAACAAAAATCGTGATCGTCGACCATCGATCATTCATACTTAATTAATTAACTAATTAAATCGTTATTACTTTTTCGTTTTGATCATCGAACTTTTGCAAATTGGATAACGTGCAGCGAACTGCCGAGAATTTGTACTCCGATTTGCATGTCGATCACGCGTCTGGTGAAATTTCTACGTGCCTTCCGACGAATCGAAGAAATCGGCGCTTTTTATTTCATTCGTTAGCTCTTAATTATTTAACGAGACACACAACCTTACGTAAACCTGCATTCCGCACTTTTTTTTTAAATTCGCCTTAAAATTGCATTCATTCCCTAAATCTGAAAATAAGATCAAATCAACTTAATAATAACTATTGTTTTTTTATAAAATTACCATGGAAATCAACCATTTACATAATATTGTTATTGTTGTAACAGTCCGAAAAGCATTCACTTAAGAGATTTAAACACATTTCGGAAGAAAGTGAAACTGAGTCATACAGGTTTTATTTTATTTTTTCTTAATTTCTTTGCAAACTACATCTTCTTTTTCCCACGCACAAAAGCGCGAATATCAAGATTTATATTAGCATACGCGATTACGAAATGCCTTGTTTATTATTTATTGCCATTTAGCAATTTGCCCGTTTCAAATCAACAATTTCCTTTATTATACACTATAATTTATAGTTAACTACCTAGAACTCAATTATTTTGCATTATATAATTTTGCAATTTAATTTTCGTTTTTTTTTTCAGAATAATTTAAACATGTTAAATTTAGATATTTTTTATTACAGTTTTTATTACCGTCTGCTTATAAACTTATAAATATTAAAATTTGACTCTCCACGTATAAATTTTCATTTTATCGAATTTTATACACGTAATCAACAAGATTCTCCAATATTTCACTTGTTTGATAATCGTAGACGAAGTGTAAACTATCAGCTTAATATTTATTTGTATTTATTATAAAAAACAATCTCTCCGGCCATTTGCTTTCCTATCTTGCATCAGTTTGCACCTGTCGTAGACCAGAATAAATTAGAATAAATCGGCGGTGATAGCGAGGATTTACGGATGCATTCGGTTCGAAATGCATTTAATTGATCCGCTCGGATTCGATGCGATTGCATAAATATAAATTTGGTCGAAAGAGAAATCCCAAAGATTGGCCGGAGGAGGTAGACCAGTTTCTTCGCTCCACAACAATCCCTCCGATTTTCCATTTTGGAAATTCGCGCCACGCTGTTTTTTTTTGCTCGCCATTAGAGAGAGTTCCGCTCATTTCGATCAATTATTAACGAATGCATCGAAATTATTATCGATCATCCTGAACGATCGGAGGGAGAGCTCGCAAAGAGATGGAGTGGACTGGAAACCGTTATCGTGAATTCTGGAACTCTCTCATCAATCTATACATGTGCACTTTAATCTAGCCTTGGGTGCACTTTCGCTGTCACTCCAATTTATGCACTTGAATCTTGCATAAATGTGCATGAAACGTTTTCATTTTCAACGTTACAGCAGTGAAACTGTAAGAATCTTCAAATCTTTACCGTGCGAAATAACGAGAATAGAATTTCAATGCGAAGACCTTTGACTCCCTGCTGCAGGATTCGCGGATTTCCCAAAGACAACGAGTGAAAGATAAAGACGTCGCGCAAACACATATATTTTCAAGATCGTTTAAGTTTGTTGTTGTTGTTGTCACTATTGTTCTTGCAGCCGTCTTTCTCTCTAAAACTTGTTACTAAACCGTGCAGAACTTTCCCTAACGTTTCCATATCGGTACGGCTCGGCTTTCTTCTTTAAAGCCGAAACGACTTCAGCTCCGTACGTGTCCTTCCAAAACCAAAAAACAAATCAAAACATTATTAGATAACCGTTGTCCGTTACAAAACTTTTCGTTCATTGCAACTTTTCAATTGATTTCTCGAGTCTTATCACTCCGGTTTTCAGACTTTCCAGAAGAAAGCGGTCTCCGCTCTTAATTATGTCACATCCTTTCTTTCTTTCCTTTTTGGCGCCAACAAATAAAATCATCGTCAATTGGGCAATAAATTATAACTATCTGATTTATGTTGCTACTCGTTTATAGCCATAACGCAAATAGTCCATAACTTTCTTTCAATCTCTAGTTTTTCTTTCTTTCTTTGTATATAAAAAATCTATTAACACTCCCACATCAGATTACTTAATGAGATTTCCTGTCGTTAAATTCATAAATTCTGATTAGTGTATTTAATTAAATATCTTCATTTACATAAATTTCCATTTTTTTTTTAAAGAAACAAACTAATGCAGTCCAAAAATGCAATTAACTTAATTAAATTAGAATAAAGAAACTTGGAGAAAAATGGTCGAGAAATGCAATATTTATTTTTTTTTTCGTAGGAATGTTAATTGTCGAGGAGTATAATGCGTTAAAAATTATACACTGCGTGTCTTCCAAGTACGGAACTGACCCACAAATCTATTCCTCTGCTGTGAGAACAAGAGAACGCATTATTAGAACAAGTTAACACGAATTAGCGCTAGAAATCCATAAAGATGTTCGATGTACTATGGATATTTTCAATTATAATTTGGAGAAATCCAAATCCAACATTTACAATATTTTAAATTTAAAAAAGACTCATTAGTAAATCAAAAATGCGTAAGGGAATAAATATGTTGTTGGAATGTTTTAGAAATCCTCAGAGATGTTTATCTATAGTTTATTGTACGTGCCAGTTAAGTTTATACTTTTCATAGTTTTTAAAGTTAAAAAGCAGAATAAATCATAGTTAATAAGAGAAAGAGTATTGCGAAAATGTATATGTTTTCTGCTTGTTAATTTTTAATGAAGATTTAGTAGAATTGAATTCAAATGTGTAAATGCTAGAAATTGAGGCTTCATAAGTTTGCAAAAGAAATAATTAGTTTTGGTTGACGTAAATAGGTGTAAGCTGTAGGATTAGTTGGATTTACAAAAGTAAAAAAAGGTTTGTGGAAAGAAGCGTGACGAAGATAGGTAATCCGTTTGAATGTAACGGATTGGATAATTTGGTTCGGTAATGAGAAAGACCCATTAAGTAAATCGAGCAGAGGATAGGAGAAAATCGAAGAAATGGAGTACCGTGCACATCGGAATGGTGTTTAACTTCACGCTCGTCCGAACACCGTGGCAAAAAGTCTGCAAAAAGCAAACGAAACTAAAAGGATTGGAAAACCGGGACGGAGGAAAATTGCATTCAAATTAGAACATTCAGTTGCGTAAGGGAATCGAGTCGCAACGCGCCGCCGCCCAATGGACACGGGATTTTTGCGAAACGCACAGTTTTATTGTTGTTCTGACCTCTCCTTTCCTTCACATCGAATAACGTTTCATTCCATTTCTTTTCGGGGAAAGCAGAGCGCGCAAACTCGCGGAGGCGTCGATGTTACGCAACGCGGGAGGCCCTTGTTTTGCAAAACAAAACAAAAGTAAATGAAAAAAAAACGATGGGGTAAATCGCCTCTCCTTTCCAGATCGCTCGTTATTCTCGTTGATGCGTTTTCACTCCGGATCGATGGTTCTTCAGATGCCAAATATAAACCGGTAATTAGTCGCAAGCACAAAACAACTCTCACATACTTATTTACATTTTGCATTTATAGTATGTTTGCAGCATCATTTTCAAATTGGAATTTGCAATCATTAACATCAAAAATTTAGTATATAATATAATATTTGAATTATATTTCTACTTCAATGTTGAATTATTACAACATTTAAATAATTTAAAAAAATAATAAAATTAAGAAAAAAATGTTTGTAGCTTAAAAATAATAATTTAAATCGACCTGTAAGAGTATAATGTGTTTGAAATGTGAATAAAAGATAAAATTATAGGAATTGAAAATATTTATGTAATCATGATCATGACCGAGTGTATCTTAGTGCACGTGTTCATTTGTTTTCTTGCTTAATTGTCATAGACGACCATAAATATAAATTTCTTCTTAGGAAATCACTTTCTCGATTTCAATCGGTTTCAAATTAATTTAACTGAAACTCAACATAGCAGCCTTTGCGTTTTCTATTTTATTTAAATCCGAGCGTAAATCAACGCAATTAAACTAGTATACTCGTTTTTTTTTTGGTTTACAAACACTTGTATTTAAATTATTGAGTTTTATATGCAATAAACATATATATCTGCAACGCATTAAAAAAAGTTTATTTATAGTCAAGGTGATTAAAATTGCATTATATTTATATTTACTCGATTACTATTTATAGTTCATACAATAAATATATTGATTATCTATGAATACATACTAAAAATTAATAAAAACTAATGAATTTTCAAATTTAAAAAGTTGCATTCAATGATGTTACTTTTATGAAATTTTTAATCAATCATACATACTTTATCAATAACTATATATATATATATATTAATAATATTAACTACACATTTTTGTTAAACAATAATTTAAGGCCCTAATTACAAACATAAAGATCGAACAGCTAAACAGTTCTAATAAACAATTATTGAATTTTTAGAAAATATATATTTACTAAGATTAAGTAATTATTTGTAGATTTAGTAGAATTTTTACTTAGTAGATTATATTTTATGCAAGATCTTTAATCCTCTTATGTTGCGACCTCTATGTGTACATTTAGTAATTATAATTTTGTCTTATATGTATAGTGGTGTGCCTAAGCAAATTTGAAAATAGGCCGAAATGGTTAAAAATTTCATCAGAAAATAAATATAGCTATTGAAAATAATAGCTCATGCTATACGATGTTCAGATGTGGAAAAGAAATGTATTATTACATAATATTGGACATAAATAATATTAATGCATATGTGTACTATATTGTATAAACATTTGTTTATCACTTGCTTTTACTTATATTATCTATCTATGTTAGATTACTATCTTTCATATTACCTAATCTTGAGTTAAATATCTATGTAAGAGAATGTTAGCCTACTTAAAAAACATAGGAAAGACAGTTTCACAGTTTTAAATTATATCCTACCACAAATATACCTTAAATATTACATTTTTGCATTTAAAAAATATTGATAGAACCAAATAATATAATTGTCCAGAAATGATCGAAATGAAAAGAATTATATTTTTCGTAATCCTATTTCGTTTCAAAAACATTTATTTATATAATTTGCTTGTTAATAATACACATTAATTGTTTGAAGGTTTTTTAAATATTAAATAATATTAAAACTTTTTAAAGTTTTGTAAGAAATATTCAAAATTTAAATTTTTTGGCGCTTGTACTTGTGGCGCCCCCACTACACAGGCCATAAAATGCATTTTGTATAAAACTTGGTTTCCTTGCTATGTTCAGTTCGCTGTTTGTTTTAGTTGTGGAATATCAGTTGCAAATGAAATATAAATAAGAGTGATTTTTAGTTAAATGCGCACTTTTCTTAGCTGGGATTAAAGTTAGGTGTGCTGTCACGAATATTTAGTCTAGTGTAAAACGAAGAAGTCACAACAAGAAGATGGGACGAAGATCAATTAATACCACCAAGAGTGGGAAATATATGAACCCCACAGATCAAGCGAGTAAGTGTTCAATGGATATATTGTAGGATTGTGATGAATAATAATGTGTATGATTTGAAACAGGAAAGGAAGCCCGGAAGCAAGAGTTGAAGAAAAACAAGAAACAGAGGCAGTTGGTTAGGGCTGCTGTGTTAAAAGGCAAAGATCCACAGCAACTATTAGAAGAATTGGAGAAGATAGATCAAATGGAATTTAATGTGTGTCAGCCTTCACCACTGAATGAGAAAGTTTTGAAAGATAAGCGAAAAAAATTGAGGGAAACTTTGGATAGGGTGCTTGGTATGTATGTAAGTATTTACATTGTTGTTTTATGAGTTGCAAGATTTAATTGTATGTATTTTACGATTACAGCACAAAGATGATCAAGAGAAATGGTCTGAATTGAAGAAGAGGCAGACTGAATATGAGCACAAAAGAGTTCAATTGCTCACCTTCTATGAGTCGGTCAAGTCAGCACAACAAGTTACAGTGGATGAGATCCCTTTACCACAAATACCACAGCAAGCTCCATCTTCGACGGCCTTGCAGATTCCCTTACCAACGGAAATCAAGAAGACAGAACATACAATTTACTCAATTGCAACAGCTTTAAAACTGCAAGCCTTGGTAGCACTAAAAGATTTTTTTTGTATTACTGTTTTGTTCATTAATATTGTTATTAGGGTCAACCTATGAGAGATCCTCCTGGATGTCCGCCAGGACCTCCCCCAGATATTAATAGCGACGGCGAACTTGATGATTTGGATGGAGAGATGGAGGAGGCTATAGTCCATATGGATTCTGAGGATGAAATTGATGATGTTATTAAACCGACGTCGGTGCAACAGAAGATGGTCGCAATTTCTGGTCAAAACGTTGACGATTTCATGAAGGAGATGGAAGAGGTTACGCAGAAGAAACCGGAAGAAGATCGTCCTAAACCTATAATCGAATCTCCCGCTCCTCCAGGAACGAGCGACCCAATGCCAATGAAACCACCCATGAATCCTCCAGGACCACCACCAGGTCTCTTCCCCAATGTGGGAATGAGGGTGCCACCAGGACCACCTCCGGGTCGTCCTTTGCTACCTCCAGGACCTCCCCCTGGCCTTCCACCACGTCTACCGCAACTTAGGATGGGTGGACCGCCTCGCCTTCTGCGATTACCCGGTCCACCCCCCGGTATGCCGCCACCTTCGCAACCCCTGGGAATACCTAATCCCAATGTGCTATCTGCTGCTCCTCAGCTGATACAAAGGGAACACGGAGCGGCCAAGCAGAGTGCAACGATATCTGCGAAACCGCAGATTAGGAATTTGAGCGCAGATGTTACCCGCTTCGTGCCGTCTACATTGCGTGTGAAACGCGAAGACAAGAAACCCAAAAGCTCGAGGGCTTTGGTACATGAGCTCAAGCAGAAAGAAATACTTATGACTCAAAGCCAACACTACGGTAAACCGACGAAAGACGACGCTTACATGCAATTCATGAAAGAGATGCAGCAGTTGATGTAATAATATCGAATGTACATACATAATGAAAAATTTGGTTTTCGTATTATTTATTCTTATATAGTACAGTATATGATAAAATGATTGAGTATTTAAACAAAAACTAAATAATGAAGACGATTTAGTGTAATAATATAATAATTATAATAGTTTTCTTGTCTTGCTGTTGCCGCTGTTCATTGTTTTATGACGGAGGTTGGTGGAAAGTGGCTGGCGACGGAGAGGTGGGACTAGGCGATAAGTGATGATGATTCTTTTGTTGGGTGGGTTTTAATTTTATTTTTTGGAAAAGTGGAGACGATGATATGTCTGTCCTGCAACGACTACCTGGGTAAAAACATATTTATCGAGTTCGTGTTCGCCCTCTTCCTGATCAGCCGTGCGGATACTGCAAAGAATTCTTGAATTAGAACGTATCTCTTGAGGTTTATTGTTGCTTCCTTAATGCTTACTTAAATTATCTTGGGGCGTCATTTGGCGCTCTATGACCCTCTCGATGACCTGAATCCACTGATCCCGATCGTTCTCGGTGCTCGCCGACAAATTGTACGCCCTTTCGGGTGTGGTTAAAGTGAACGTGAAACCTTGGTGCTCCTTCACTCCCGCCGACACGCCTATTCTTACACCATAACCATCGAAGGCGTGTCCTAGAACAGACACAATCATTAAAACTTTCCATATATTTATAATTCTCGACTATGAATTAGGCATACCTATAAATATTTCTCCCTTTGGATGTGCATCTAACGGTTCGTCGTGATACATGAGTTTCCTATTATCTAAAGTGAACCAGCGCTTCTTGAAGCCGTCGGTAGGTCGGGGACCGGTCTTCCACAACCAGCCCTCCTTGGAAAAGTCCTCGGCCAAATATCCTATGAGCTCGGACTCGCTGCATGCTGGATACGCGACCTGCAGCCGGTGCAGCTTCGCGCATCTTATAGCCATGTACCAATTCGTGATTACCTCCGGATCGTCGTGGTATAGGTAAATGTGTCTGGTCGAGCCTTCCTTCAGAAACGTGATCTGCAGCGAAGACGGATAGTCTATCTTCTCCGGAGCGAAGACGACGTTGATCTCCGAGACGCGCAGTATAGCCTTTGGATCGCGGTTCTCCCGCACGAAGTACTTCAGAGTATCATCAGACTCGGACAGCACGAACTTCCTTGGATGATACCTGCTATCTTCCTTACCTCTCTTCATCAGGAATCCCTGCATTGAGCCACTTATGTAACACTGTCTTTCCGGATGACTGAACTCTTCCCTCTCATATTTGGCCTTAATCCACTGCTCAATCAACACCCTAAAAGCGTACAAAAATAATGTAAATACATTGAAATTAATTTCCAATTAATCGTTAAAAGAAATTATTTTTTTTTACAAAATTTTAAACAAAACTTCCTAAAAATTATTTTAAAAAAATATTCATTTTTAGAATAATGATTGTAGTCCAAAATAATTTATTTTTGTGAAACAAACTGATATTTTTAAATTACTGCGGGTCATTTTCTTTTGGTCTCCTGTAGCAGGGCGGCACCCTCTCCTCATACTTCAGCCTTGCAGCATTGTTGCCCACTTCCTTCATCCGTTCCACCTGTGAATCTTCCCACCTGTCCAACTTCAGATGCTTCACCTTACTGATGTGCACACCCATACTTCGGTGCACACCTGAACATCTAGTGCATATGAATATACCAATATTGTATGAAGCATATTCGGGATCTGCAAGATGAGTGCACAGCTTTAAAAATTCAATTGAAACTGGGCCTCCTCATTGTTGGCCAATTAAAATATGTGGGCTTTTGTGTCTTGATCAAACTTAATTGAATCAAACGTTTGTTTACACCCCTAAAAACAAACGGCAAAAGGCGTGCGGTTTCACGAGAAGCTCGATTTTTCTACAGGAAATAGGGAGTAAATACGATTCTTTCGCGGCTATCGCTTATCTGCAGGAATAGTTACTTTGTCTGCATGCACTTTTTCCGCAGTTTCTTGCTTAAGAAGAGAGGAAGATGGGATTTCAGTAATAGCAGAAGTAGTACTCACTTTTGCTGCCGCAATCGGCGCACACGTTGTTCCCAGCATGTTTCAGCAGCTCAACGAGCACCTTCTCGTTCCTATCTGCCATCCCGATGCTTGATCAGAGATCAGAAAGCCATGCACATAATTCAACAATTTCACAAATCAGGAAAACTATGACCATTTAACGTCGTCCATTTTTAAAACGATGCCTGCATTTGACATGTTTTGAACACACATTCAACGCACAACAACTTCATGCCGTTTCTTCATCCTCCTCTTTCGACATACACACACTCCCTCTTTCTTTCTCCTTCATTTACCATCTCGCTTCAACAATCCAGACGCCAGAATGCTATATATACAGGGTGGACACAATACGGAAAACACGTGTTAACTGCAAAAAAAAAGATATGAACTGCCCCTTGTATTAAAATAATATAAAATGCACCTAATAATAATTAATTTAAAAATAATAATTATTGCATTATTATTCGGTTGCATTGAATTGACTAAAATAAAAATTACTGTTGTTTTACATAAATTTGATAAAAAAAAGTGAAAATTACTATAAATCGTCTCTTTATTATTAATACCTAGTTTAAGCTATTTTAATATTTACAACTTGTAATGAAAACGAATATAATTGTATTGAAATTATAAGAAAGTTTATGTAATGAGAACTTATCGATGGGATCGACAATTACAAACGTAATAAATGCACAATTATTGTTTGCAAATGCTCCTTTTTCTAATTATCAGCAATTGTGTTTTAAATAATGTTGGTATCCCGAGTGTCAGGGTAAAAAATTTGAAAAATTATCCGTTTACCTTCAACTTAATTGTTCTTCACCTGTCGAAGAATGTTCGATAAACTATACATCACGCACCTGTATAATTGCATTGCCTTTAGGAAAGCATTTATCGTCGACCGCCAGTGCGTCGATTGCTGACCCAATTTCAGTAACGATGTGGTAACATTGATGATAACAGTTAAGTATGACAGTTTAACCTTAAATTCTTTTGCCACTTGTCTATGGCCTGGCGAGCCAAACGTGTCCATGTATCAGGATGCCCTTCAACACAATTGGTGTTGTTTTTCTGGGAGAAGCCAATGGGAAATTGGTGTGTGATAGCAGTGGCTATGAAGGACTCTTCGAGAATATTGCCAACCTTGGGTGCAATCTGGAGAGGTTTCCTATTGGTGCAATACAGGATATAGTGAATCAGAAGGATGTAGTGTTGCTGATTGGATCGGAAAATGAGTTAAATGGGACATTGCCATGGCAGTACAGTGAAGAGGGAGATGGCTTTTTCATGTATAGATCTTTTATATTGGGAGGTTACTTCAATAATTGGAGTGCTCTAATTGATCACATAGCATACTTGAGACAGCCAATCAAGTACACCAAAGTGTTTACATTTATTGATAGTAAAAATTTAGGAAATCTAACAAGGAGTGTTAAATTCAAAGATGCTGAGCTTCAGATTGATTCAAGTGGTGGTCTGCAGGTTACATCTACTAAAGTTGAAGTTGTGAATAACATACAGAAACATTTGAAGAATAATTTCAAAAGTAAATTAACAAATGTTGAGTATTTCGATGACTTGCATGACAAATTATTCGCCTGTGGTAAAGTTAATATTAGAGAAGCCATTCATGTGAGTAGATTGAGTTACTCAAAGTAAATATTTATATTTATATGTTGTTTTGTTTTTAGAAAATAGAGCAATGTTTTGATTCTTATGGACCAGATAATGTGTTTATCAGTTTCAATGGTGGAAAGGATTGCACAGTGCTTTTGCACTTAATGCTTGCTGTTTTAAAGAGAAATTATATAGAATACAATACACCTGTATTTTGCATGTATGTGAAGAGCAAAATGCCCTTTGATGAAATTGATAAATTCATTGCTGATATGCAAGACTTTTATGGATTGGAAGTAGTTACTATTGATTCATGCATCAAGGAGGCCTTAACAAATATCCTCAATGAAAAGCCTAACCTGAAGGCTTGCCTAATGGGAACTAGAAGGACTGATCCATTCTCCCAAAATTTGCAACATTTCAAGGTATGTTTGACAATCTTAATCCTACCTTTGACTATAATGTATGGATTATAATATTATAGTTATGTTGACAGAGAGAAAGTCAATGAATCATGGATGATATAGTTGAAGGTAGGATTTGAAGAGATTTCAAATTTTATTAATGTTTGCATTTAGATGACGGATAATGGATGGCCGGAGGTGATGAGGGTCAGTCCGCTGTTGGATTGGGATTACGGTGAGGTGTGGGATTATCTTTTGGACTTTAAAGTGCCTTATTGCGGATTGTACGATCAAGGGTATACGTCCTTGGGGAACGTAGACAATACGGATAGGAATCCTGATTTGTACTATAACGGGTCATATCTGCCGGCTTACAAACTTCTGGATGGTTCCAAGGAGCGAAGCGGCAGGCGAAAATAAATCTAGTATGTTTTAGGTCAAGTTTTTAATATGCGGTTGACCTATGTATGTGAACATTGAACTCTATTGATTCAGTTGATTGATTCGCATGAACCTTAGTTCGATCGATGATCTAAAGCTAAACTTTAGTCACTTAGCGGGAATACCACTTATTTATTCACCTTTTTGTACAGTACAAAACTACTTAATTTGCAGGTAATTATTTGAATACTTCATAGACAGTATTTTATTTCTGGCTCATAATCGGGTAATAGGGATGGATTATTTACTTAAATGAGAACGATTTAGGGCAATTTTATATATTACATTAAATCAATAAAGAAAACAACGAATCCCTTATCGTTTGTGCTTGTGCTTCTTTTTATGCTTCTCCTTCTTGTGTTTCTTGTGCTTTTCCTTTTTGGGTTTCTCCTCTTTCCTCTCCACCCAAACATCGTCGCTCTTCGATTCCGTCAGATTCTCCACCCTGTTTACAATCTTCTCAGGTAATTTAGGCCCGTACAGATTATCGTCCGGTTGTTGCGGAACTTCTTCAATCACCTCAGGTTCTGGCTGGATGGCCTGGATTGTTCCTGGTTTTGTAAATTTGATGAATGGTATGTCCGATAGAATTCCCTGCTTCAACGGTTTGATTTTTGGCAGAAATATGTCCTTTGCTAAAATCGCCTCTTTCATCTCTTCCATTTTACTGTCGGACGTTGGAGGTGGTGTTGACTTCTCCTGCTCGCTTTCCATGGACTCTGGTTCTATCTTCTTCTCGACGATTTCCTCATCTTCGTCATCGCTAAAAAAAATTGCTTTGAATAGGTCCTTGTTCTTTGAGACGTCGATTTTTTCTGTTATATCGATAGTTGGAATTTCTACTTCCACTGGTGGTATAGGCAAGGAGTCGCCGCTTTCACCCTCTTTAGGTTCATCATTTTTCGTGGATTGTTCTTCAGTGTCGATTGTTTTTGATGATTGATTTTCATGAGGGACTTTGAAGTCGGGATTATTTTGCAAACCGGAACTTTGCACACGTCCCGTTTCATCTACTTCCTTTTCATTTTGGAATATCAGGTTTCGCTTGCGCACTGGCGTTTTTAATTCCACGTTTTCCCTGCAATACACAAATCATTAAACATTTATTTGAGTGACTTTATTATTATCTTACCAATAGGCAGGTTCTGGAACGTTAAACCTCTTGCAGAGAAACGTATGCGGCAACCAATCTTCGGTAGTTCTTGTGAAGTCGCCAAACATCTTCAGCCTCGCTGCTTCCCTTTGATGCTCTGTACCATAAACTGAGGAAGATTTCTCTGTGGGTGCCATAGGATCCGTATGCTCGTCAGATTGCCCGGCCGAGACGAACTTATCGAACACTAACCATGGAGCTACATCTTCTTTCTTCTCCTTTTTCTCTGGTTTAACATCCTCCGTCTTGGATGAAGTGCCGCTATTCTCTGGTGCCTTTTCACCCAAAGCTTCAGCTCTAGTAGTGGCATCAATATCACGTCTATGTGTCTTCTTAGGTTCTTCTTTGCTACTTTCATCAAGGACAGGCGCAAACCTGGACCTCCTCACTTTATGCTTTCCGGTGAAGCTGCGAGGAATCGTTGGGATAGGAAATATTTCATTAACCGCTAAATAATTGGAACTCAAGACAAACGAATCGAAGAGCACCCTTCCAGTGGTCCTGATCAATTCCTGCTGCTTCTCTGTGTGCATTTCAAAATCGTAAGATTCTATATCTTCCCTCCCGTAAATATCGTCATCTTCATCTTCGAACGCCCCAACCCCGAACGCCTGTCCACCGATCGTCATGTTCTTGTTCTTAACATTTTTTACAACAAAGTTTTTCTGCGATAGCTTTAAACTGGCGTATCCGCGATCCAAACCTTTATACCCAATACCAAATGTATTGTTCTTATGAACTTTCAAAGCTTCAGCATATATCTCTGGTAATTTGTATGTTGAATTCCTGATTGATGGCCGCATCTCATAAGCATCTGCAGCTGTAGAACCATACACTCTCTGTTGCTTCGATATCTCTGAACCTTCATGCTTGAAACCAATATTCCTGAGCAACAAATAACCAATGGTTTCTGTGCTGTTGTCAATGAGCATGTGCAGCACGGGAACACCAGGAATAGGTCCTTCAGAAAAAACTTTCTTTTTGCGTTTCTTGCTTGTGTTAAAGTCCTTTGTGGCTTTGATGACTTGCGGGGCTATACCGAACTCCCCGATATCCTCTTCATCCATGTAATCCTCAGCCGTCCGTATTGTGCTAACGGATTTCTCCGATCGCGAACTCTTGAATTCGGTTGGTTGCCATCCTCCAGCTGAACCCACGGTGTTGAAGAATCCAGCAGAGAATCCTCCAGTGAACGCTCCATGAAACCTACGTCTGCCATTGCTATCTGTGGCGATTTGATCCTCCACATAAATGGGTTTCTTCTTGGGAATTTCATCTACACAAATAATGATGATTATTAATTCCATACATTCAATATCGGACAAAATATACTATTTACCTTCATCGTATTGCTCTAACGGTTTCCCATAGAAATTGAACTTTTCCTCTTCGTAATCCTCCATAATTTCATTTAAATGGAACACATTACTAAATCATTTTTAAAACCCAATGTTTATTGTACTTTGGTTAACCTCAAATTATAAGTAAACGTCAGGAGAATTCTGAAATTCTTCACTAGATGGGACTTCAATTATTTACTAAAGTTCATTTTTAATTAAACTAATAATTCCTAGTTTTCGAACGTACGTTTTATATTTAAATGTGAATGCATTTTAGTGGTTTTTAGTTTATTAGTGCTGTTATTTAAATTTAAATATATTAGTTTACAGACATCTGCCAACGAAATTTGAAAGTTAAAATTTGAAATTATTTGTCCGCTGGTTGCATACATATTATCATCAAATTTCTATTAGATCTAGTAATTTAATAAGTTTATTATTGATATTCGTATATTACATTTATTATACCATGTACTCATAATATTGAGTCCATGATCAAGTAATGAATTAAATTGAAATTTGAATAACTTTTAACTTATATTTTTCAATTGTGCAAGAGAATTTTTACAATTCTGTATTTATGTGTAATCATTTTAAATTATTTTTTGAAATGAATTGAAATAAAAAACCGAAGATAATAAGTCGGGTGATTTTATTGTAGGGGTCGGTTATTGCACGGTTCGACGGTCGCATTATGTAAAGTACCCGACAATAATATAGAAAAGGAGGAGGAGTAAAACATAAGAACAAGTAGTAGAAGAACGCGATCTCCTAGATAAGGCGTTCTGGATAGGGAGCAGTACTCCGTCGGATTAATCCAGATACCCACTGCATTAATTCACAATTAAAATAATTTACGATTTAATCCCAGGCAGATAACGCATCTTTATCTGTTTTACACGCTCGCTGATAATTCCATATCGTATTAGCCTTGATTTTGTAATCACTTCCGAAAAAAAAAAGGAGTATGTGTGTGTGTGTTTTTCGTATTTGAATATCGTTACTCCTGCTTATTATTTATTTTATTTTTTTGGTCGTGCGATAATTACAAAAATTTTATGTGATTTATGCAGCTCTCCGGATGCAGTTTTTGATCTTTTCATATTCATATTTGAACGGTAGAATGGATGACATTTTACGGTAAAAATTAGAATTTTTAAATTTGGTATTTCGCGCGAGACCTCGAGAAATAAAAAAAAAGGAGGAGGAGGCAATCCGCATAATAAATTCATTACACACGCACACGGAATGGCTCGAATTGTTAATAGGAACGACGTCGTCTGTATTTGGCAATTCTCTGGTGGCCCGGACATTTCTCACACACGCACATTATCATATGATTATAAAAGAGGAGCGTGGACGTGGATGTTTGCCGTCTGCTGGACAGGGAAGGATAGAGGTAGTTTTATATTTTTTTTTCTGTTTGGCGCGTTTCACTTTCAGCTGCGCAGCAGAAATACAAACGGAGAACGAAAGGACCTTGTCCGGCCTATATCTACATAAATCTCTAGGTTTTTCAGGGTTATCAAATCGCCGGAGGATATCCTGAAAATATATACGTTTGTGTGTTTCTCTCTCTTTTTCTACGATTACCAAACGTCTCGCCTCTCACCAAAAAGAGCGGCCTTTTGTTCTGCCCTCCTCCTCCTCCTCCTCCCGCGTCTAGTACGCGCCTTTCCTAATCCAAGACAAGAAAAATCAGGCGGGTGCTAAAAAAAGAATGGCTCTCCAAGGTCCGTTGAAAAGATTCCCAAAAAGTGTTAACACTTTGGACAAACGCAGACAGTCTAAGAGTCTCCGTTTAGAAATCTCCGTTAAACGCCCACACGTTTCATAGGCGCGGAATTGGGAAGCATTAGGCTTAATATCATCATGATCATCATCTCTTTAACCGTCTTGTATGATCCCTTTCATCGCGTACAGATATTGCTGTGTTTATTAATCCACGCACAGGAAATGAAGCAACTTCTCTCTCTTTTTTTTTGTTGTAATGCTGTAAACACACATACGCGCACACACACACATATATATATAGACACACGTAAGTGTGTATAAATAATGCGGAAATTGGAATAGAATGGCCCTTTGTGCGGCTCAAGTTCAATATATCATCGTTACGCGCCGATCCTCTCCCGTTCGTTCCTATGGAGATTTATGTGTGTGAAACGATAATACCGATTCCATTTCAACTACTTTACACTGCTTTTATTGCGTATTGTCTCTAATCGAATCCATTGTTAATTTGTCAAAGACCTTCTAGTCCTTCGAAACTCGCCGCTCTTTTTTTATTATTTCCAGCCGTCTTTGCTCCACAATACAACTCTAATAGTAATAATAACGTTTCTATAATCGAGGTGATTGATGACCACACAGGAAATATCATAGTTTCTCTGTTTATATTATCTTTCATACAAAACATTTCTTTGTTTCTAACAATATTTCAATATATTACAATCATCAATTTAGAGATTAATTAAATAATTAAAACAATCTAAGGATTTCTCATTTATGCTTATATTTTCTTGTATCTCTGAAAAAAACTGAAAAAAAAAACGCTCATTAAGGTGGTTAATAATTATGTTGTGTTTTTTTCAAGTATCCATTTTGATTCTTGTACTCATTGGTATTATTTTTGTTTATATAAAAATGGTAAGAAATCTTTGCTGCAAGTACTAATCTTTTATGTATTTTTTTTTGTAAAAGTAAAAGTTATTTTTCAATTGATTTTAATTTTTATGAATTAAATCGGTTTGTAGTATGTAAAATGTGTGTTGGTCAATAATCGATAGTTTCTAAATTAATTAAGACTTGAATTTATCATCAATCAAGTAGTACTAGTCGAGAGGGGGATTTAGTAAATGCTTAATTAAAGTGGAAAGAATGATTGAATGAGCGATAGGAGAGCGCACGGAATATAAGTGAATTCAATTAATCTTATGCAGGCCAGGTTTCTTATTGTCTCTGCCCGAAGTAGGTGGAAGAGAACGGAGGAGGAAGCCCGTCCTCTTCAACTTCGGAGAGCTGCATTGCGGTACCTGCACTTCGTAGATCAATGTTTCGTAATTAAATTTGAGTCGAATCTGCCGTTGGCAACGTCCTCCATACGACGACGAATGAACAAGAAGAAAGAGCGGAAGGACGATACAATTATTATGCAATCGAATATTTTGTTGCTGCTCGAAATAAAGAAGGACGTTGCAGACGCTCGAAACTCGTTCATTATTTATAATAATCCCGGCCAATTATTGTTTGGTAATGCGAAAGTGGAGCGAGCGAAGCTTATTGCGAGGCGATATATTATTATTGGGAGGAGTATCCTTTTTTCGGGACAGGTAGCCCGAGAAACGTTTACCGCCAAAGAAGTTTTTTTTCTTTTTCCTCTCCTTTTCTCTCCTCTTCTAAACACTAGTTTATAGAGAGCACTCAAATTGCAGGGCGTTTGAACTTCGGCAGGATCATAGTTTATTATATGACACCGATATCCCTGGAGCCTAATACTCCCCCTCATAACTTGTCCCATGAATTTCGCACTTCCCGACGAATTGTTGTTACATTCCACGCAGTTACATGAGTCCAATAAAAAAATAGTAGTTCAAATACCATAAATCGATTAGATGTTTCGTGATGTTTTTGTTGTTGTTCTTTCTTTTTTTTTATTCATTTTATATTCATAAACTATATCTATCTATCCTTGGTTAAGTCATAGACAAACAATTGAAGACGCGTACTCGAAACAAACACGTAACATCGGAAAAGTACGCCGGATTGATCCGATTGAACGGCATTAGAAAACATTGATACGATGATAATATGTCCCGAGACCAGTTTAGGTCCAGTTTCGTGGATGATTTTAGTGGGAAGAGATAACATCATAGACTGGCGCAATCCAAACCACATATATATTATTGGTATTTATATGTCTGTATACAAATAGAGGCAAGAAAAAAAAACGCAATCGGACTTATCGTAATCCATTTTTATTGAATGAAAACTAGTCCGTGTCGAAACGCTCTTCAATTCGGATTTTTGCTGGAAAACAACAGATATACTCCAGTTATAACAAGGATGTAAGTGATCGAAATGGCCATAAAATAAAGCACTTTATCTGATGCTTTCGATTAGGAAGAGTTTCAAGGAAACATTACTTAGACTTAATTAAATTCATTTCTAGATTAATTTTAAGAAATGAAATTCCATGAATTTGGTTTCCATGTCGAAACGCTCATCAAACGCATATTTAACAATTCAAAAATTGTTAAATTATTACAATTTCAAGAAAATTTATTTGAGCAATTTCGTTGCATCATTAAAACATTACCAAAAAAAAAATTGTTATAAAGTTAGTATCTAAAAACATCACACTCTTTCAATTTACTTTTTATTTTAAGTTTTAATTACATATAAAAAAAGATAATTGCCTTCGGATAACAAACATGCACTATGATAGATTACATCTTATTGCTACCCCAATTAGGGATGGAAACGGTAATTGGAATTTATTATTTCGGAATTACGGTTGACCAGTAAGGATGGGTTTTCCAACGTTTTGTTGTTTTGGGTAAGAGTAGAGAAAAATAAAATAAATAATGATTTTCCTTTGAATTTCCACGACATTTCCACCAAAGAGACGTGAGACTATTAAATTGATGTAACTGCAGTGCAGATAAACTCGCTCAGGTATCCCATTCACGGGGATTGCCAAAGAAATCCAACGAAAAAAGTTCTCTTCCTCGATTCAAGTTTGCGATTGATTTTCTTAAATTGGATTAAAATATCAGTGAAACAAAGAATGCAATTCTCGGAAGACATTTGGCTTATTTTAAATTATGTTGAAGGTAATTTGAAGAAGTAACAATAAAAAAATTGTATTCATCGGTCTGAAGATTCTCGTAATACTTTTTCCCAACATCTGGAAAAATCATTAACTTTTTTTCTCGCGCCCCTCGACTTCTCAATTACGTTTTATTTCCAGTCCCGATGCGCCTCGGAATGCACTCCATTATGCAGACCGAAAATAATACTTTCCTATCGCGCTCGCACCTTGTTTGATTCTTCAAAAATAATAATAATAATAATAACTATCCAATTAGCTCAGTTCTTTGCACCAGCAGTTTTAATTAAAAGCAAGCGATTACAACGTTGTGGGTAAACGTTGTAATCGCCCATTTTCGTCCCTAAATTAAAAGTAAACAACAAATACATCCAGCTTTTTGAGCACACAAAACTACCAGCGTAATCTTGTGCAATGTTTGACTTATGGACGATATTTTTTTTTTGAGTTGAAGATGGGAGAGTGAAAAAAATATCTCTTATCAAAGGAAAATATTTGATGGGGTTTTTACAATTGCTAACAGTTCTGGAGTACGTACTCTGCACCTAATCTTTTAGTGGCCGGAGATAAACAAAGGTCTCAGGTAAACATGGTCCGAAGAATCGAAGAAGAAGGAAAAAGGATTTCCGAGGATCGTCACGGCCTTTTCGCGCAGGTAATTTAACCTTAAGACAGGTAAAATGCAAATTGTATAAGCATGCAACACCTGCTCGGTCTTTTTTAGCAGCTTCCAGGTATAAGGAACTCTTTCTGGGTGGTGTTTTTTTTTGTTGGTGGATTCCGTTAACTATTTATGCCGGAATTAAGTGGCGTTACAAAATCTCGTTCTTACACGAGAAAATGTTTGGCAATCCGATGGAGGGATTGTTTATCTATCTATTTATTTATTTACTTTTGATATGTATAATTGGAACGAAACCGGGTAATAAAATTGCGTCCGTCTCCTCGATTTCGTTCCTTCTCGTCCGCCTGTGGACTTATTTATAGTCAGAAGTGGCTCGAAAGAAGAGTATTTTTAAACGCGCGAAGAGAGTTCGTAACCTTGATGATGATGGTCTCTGATGAAACAATATTTATGAAGTTTATATTGTGTATAATTTCGAAAAGTTGGGAAGAGTAAAAAATCTTTATTTATCTACGGATAACCAAACGGTCGTATCTTTGCTTTATTGGTAGATTGCGATGCACTCGATGGTTTCTTGGAAGAAGTCGGAAAAGGGATTTTTCATCTCCTTTTTTTTTGGTTTCGATTGGAAAATATGTGTGAGAAGTATATTTCTGTTTCCTGTTTCGTTAATTCTATTAACAGGCCATTCGCACTCGACGATTTTTGTGATGTGCGTGGGTGGATTGTGTGTTCTCAGAAGTCCGACTTTCCTTATCTCGCAGTTCCTGCCGACAACAATCGCTTTATCACTGGCGATTCTTTGCCGGGCTTTCAGAGATGGAACGTTATTTTCGAAACCGCAAAACCGACAATATCATTTAACTTTTACAGATTACTCTACCGCATATCGAAACGCTCTGTAAAAGAAAAATAGCTTCTCCACATTTAGTTTAAGTCTGTAGCCAATATTTGCTAATGTGAAAAAAAACTAAATTTTATAAAAAAAATTGTACTTAGTTTTATCCCAAACTTACTTCAATTACTACAATTATAATCCAATTGAAAGAATATTCTGTAGAAGTTTTGTAGGAAACAGATTATAATGCAATTCCTGCAGTTTCGATCAAGATAAATCGTTTATGCGGAAATCAAATTTTTACCAATTCCACGTTTCCCGTATCCCACATAATAATAATAGTAATAATTGCATTAAGGGCAACGACATTTCCTTCAGCTGCACCGGAGAAGAATACGCAATATTACCTAAGGATGAGGGCACTAGCTCCAGCCTGCATTAGCACCTGCACCGTTGTTATCTGCAATTTGCTCATTAGAAACGTGGCACGGATAGACGACGAGTGCCAAGACGGCTAAAATAATTACGGCTCAAAATACGGAAGTACACGGGGGACAGAAAGCATAAATAACGCATTAGCATCTGTTATTCAATTTCTTTTTTTTCCTCTCTGTCTCCACAGCTTCATCTAGTAGTGTACACAAAAATAAATCAATAGACTCTCTTCAAGGGAACACAAACCAACACAAAAATTGAGTGCAGATGAGGAAGCCGATCATCACAAACTGAATATTACTAAGTCATCGGGAAGAGACGCAACAAAAGGATGTTGTTCTCTTCATTTTCTGGATATTCCCATAACCATTTTTTTTACCCGGAACGCAAATCAATACATTTGCTCAGCCAGCTAAATGGGAATACTCGCGAGATTTTTATAATGCGAATGTATGCTGATAACAATAATAGATACAGATACATCGCACTTATGTAATGAATACCTATATGTGAATCATCGCAGCACATAATGTTTGTTGTTGTTGCTATTTCATTTTCGTGTACAACATTGCGAAACCTTTAACAATTTGTAATGTTGATTGAAAAGAAATATGAAAATACAACTTGCACAATATGCGGAAATTGCTGAATGTGTGGGAGGAGACATTGAAGTTTCAGAGATCGATGTGAATCGTTTACGATAATTGTGCCAATTGTCGCATGATTCATGGTGTAATAATAGTAAATAATAGTAGGAGAGTCAGTGTTCTGTAAAAACATTTTTTTTTTCAACTTAAGGAAGTTGGAAAAATTCCAAAATGCTAATGCTAATTTTGAAAATCGAATTTGAAGTATCGTTAAAAATGTTTCATAATAATTTGAAATTTAGTTTAAATATGAAAAAATAAATAAATACTAAATTTTTACAGTTTAGAAAATATTAAGTAAAAAAATCAAAATTTAAAACAAATAACATTTCAAACATAAATTATAATTGCAAAATATGTTGTGGCTTGTATTTTAATGATATTTTTGTTTGTTTTGTTGTAACAAACTGAAAATGTTGGTGTAGAAAAAAAGCGTCTGGAGACTTGGAGAATACATAGAGAGAATAAAAAGAATGAAGGACATAGTCGTAGGTTGTATCGATTCGAGAAGCGAAAAATGGGGTAAATTGTAACTGCATCGACCAGCAGTTGCACAACGTTTCGCATACAATCGCAACGGACGATTAACGCTTGACCAAATGTTGTACAACATTGTGATGGAAATTGCAACGAAAGAGTGTAAATAAACGAAATGGCAAACAGTATTGAAAGATTTGGGGCAACATGCTTAGTATTTAGATTAATAATGATGGCGCATTGATATGAAGTCGAAGAATGCTCCAAGGATGTGGAACGCGGTGTCACATTCAAATCGCTCTTGTCCCAAATTACGCATTATCTATTACGAAATAATATTATAACCGTTTGTTTATCGCGCGATTTGAACTCAGCCCCTAACGCAGCCCCGACTTGCTTCGAGCAAAGAGAGAGAAAAAAAAAGGTCCTTGGCGGTTGTACCGATGATGATGATATTATAATAATGATAATGGTGACAATCACGCGAAGACAAATGTCCTGGGGGCCCGCATGAGCACGACGAATTGTAATTTATGCGACAGAATTCATTAAAAGAAAAATAAAGTCCACAATCGGCTATTGTAGATTATTATTATATTTAACGCGAAGCGAAAAGGAAAAAACTGTACAAGAACGAAAGAACAAGTTAAAGTGTGAGCGAGACAGCAGGACAAGAGAACTAGTTATACTTAGTCCAATTTCCTGACTGATACGTACCGCATTAAAATGTATTCGATATGAGTTTAACATTCTTGAATTATGTTAATTATATTTTATGGTTCCAGATAAGGAACGGTTTCTTCCGTTGGACGCTCGCTGCCGCCGAGTCTCGTAGGAAGTCCACCTAATTGGGTGGAAATTAAAACAAAAGCTGCGTGGAAAAATATGTTAACAATCACGTTGATGATAATAGTACCTGCAGGTCCAGATGGTTATCATCACCCAACAACATTGGCTTTTTTAACTCATTGAACGAAGACTGTTTGTAAGAGAATTCTATTTAATGAATTAAACTTCTTGAATTGATTTGGTTTATTGGAAATGTATATTCAAATTCCAACTGGCAATTTCATATTTGACACCGTGTCGCCGATGAAAGCTCAATGAGCGACGCCCACCTTGTTCGACCTCAAGAGGAATGTGCTCTCTTGATACAAGCGTATATAACCTTTTGAAACAACTAATAAAAAAAAAACTAAACTAAGGCTAAGACTAGTTTATTTCTGGACGGTTCAATTAATCTTTGCATAACTGTTCCATTTTGGACTGTGTGATTCAAATTCTTGGCGAGCGGAACTCGTTTTTCTTTCTTTCTGAGCTTGAACCTGTTTTCTCGAGTGGTGCTAATGGTTTACTACTGGGAAGCAATTCTTCGGCAAACAGACGAGGTGCGCTCTAATTCAATTCCCGGAAAGAACACCCTTTTGCTGCTGTGTCCGTTTCACCGCCTCTGAAACAATGTACCGCTTCTCTTGCGCCATACATATTTGTACGAGGATATGAAACGTCGTCGTTCATACGTAAGGTGTATTAATTGTCGTTGCTATTACACGATTGGTTTGGTGCGTGATCCGAATGGATTTGGGTTTGTGGGCGCGTGGAAATCGAAAATTCGACGGTGTCGTCGGACGGTTCGAGGACCCAAGGCTGCCTCGGCTCCTCCAGACGTGCGAATGGGTCTAAATGGGCTCCTTTCTGCTACCCGTGAATTCCTCCTCCTCTATTTGTACACATCCATTAATAATTGATGGTAATCGCCATGAATCACTTACATTCTATTGAAGACCACTTAACAATCGTACGAATGGTGCCAATCGATTCAACTCGCATACGCTCATTGATAACATACTATATTTTTCACTTAGAAAATCAATGAAAAATTACTTTTAATAATAATAATAATACTACCATTATAATATTCTTGAAAACTTTATGAATATTTCATTAAATATTTTATTATAATTTACTTTAAAAAAAAAAACTACAAATGATGGAATTTTTGAGTAATTAACTAATTTCATCATAAAGTTTGGTAATTTGGATACAAATGGTTGCTTTCACGAAACAGATTAATTATAGTTAGAATAATTAAATTTAAGAAAACACAACTTATTTTTTTTTGAGAGAAAATTAAAAAATATTTAAGAATTGAATGACCAATAATTTACAATACAGAATATCTGCTTAAGTCAAGAAAAAACATATGTGTTTATCGGATTGTGAATAATTAATTTATTTTCATGTGATAATTAAAAATAGATTTCAGATAACTCTGGGAAATGTTTCAAAACCATATGGAATTGATAAAATTGTTATTCCATCTATGTTTATATACTATTTATTTCTAGCGATAATTGGAAACTTAATGGACGTTTCTTGTAAATGGAAAAAAAAAATCAATATTAGTTTAGTAACAATGAAAAAAATTCATGCGTTTGTTATCCAACAAATTTACATTGAATAATAGAATAAAGTAGATTTGAGATTTATGGTACAATTTTGATATTTATTAACAAGATTAATGTAATTCAATTTAAACTAATTATGTTAAATGTTTCCTCAATGTGAACTTAAGCACTGATAATTTTGTTAATTATTGTTTACATACTTTGCATTTTTTTGAATTGATAAGAAATTTATAATATGTTTGGAATTCAATTGATTTTTTTTTTTAACTTTTTGCTGTAATTAGATATTCCTCTCTTATCCATTTTTATTAGCAAGATTAATATTAACTAATTATGTTAAATGGTTCTTTAATATGAAAATAATTGAATCACTGATAATTTGTCTAATTATTATTTGTTAATACGTATTTTTTAATTAATTTAATTATTGATAAGGAATTTAAGGAATATAATTGGAATTTGTGTAAAATAGATTTTTTAGAAATTTTCTATAAAAATAATTAATGTCAACGTGGTTGTCGTGTCAGACAATGTGTGTATGACTTCATTCATTGGATGTAAGACTGACGATTTGCTACAATCCCTTATTAGACGATTGGAGTGAAATCTGAATGAAACGTGGCCGTATTGGCCAATCGAATCGGGGATTGGCTGAAGACAAACGCATGAATGAACGAACGGCGCCGATGAATGCCCAATGAATGGAAGTGCGTGACTTCCTTTGCGAAATGTGGACCGAACGCACAATTGAAATTCGTCTGGCGCATCAAATCAACGCGCCAAAAAAAAATAGTTAGTTGTTAATAGAAGAAGAAGAGGACATCAAAAAAAAAATCAGCAAAGAAATTAAAAAAGGTGCACGCACACGCACCTGATTTTGGTCGAGGCAAAAGTTAATTGGCGACGAACGAAGAAACGTGCAATTCGTTACGGCAATTTTCGATTAAATAATGACCGAGGCGCACACACACAACACTCTCCTTTCTGCCAGTTGGTCCAATGGTCTTATCGGCATTTCTGCTAATTAATTGCATTATGACCTTAACGGAATGCGCGCGGCCGCAATGCGTGATAGAAAGATTTTTCAAAGTTTTCCAATGTAACCGAGGTTTATGTAACCGATAAGGGCTGAACGCCGGAGGCTGATGATAAGTTTAGTGACCTTACGGTTCAAGATTCTTTTTTTTTTCCATCTCTCACTCTTCTCTCGCTCCGCTCATTTCATTTCATTTTTTTTCTCTCCAACTTATCTGCTTGATTTATTTTCATTTTATTTATATAATGGTCGCTTTGAGGCTTACACTTTTATTTCGTTTATTTTACGGTTTTCCTCTTAGCTTCAGTTAAAACCATTGTGAAAATACATTAAAATGAAGATAATCCATTTATAAATTTAACTAGATTTTATAGTTGAATCAAATGATGAAATACATATTTTTTTAATATTTATTGTATTAAATTATTTATTTTATTGTTGATTTTAATGTTGAGATTTTATTATTCATTTATCAAACTTAAAAACTCTTTTCAAATCCTCAAAATCCTCTAAGAAAATTACATTTTCGTGACTTTCAATTTTCACGATATTATCCATTCCATTCAAATTGGAAATACAAATGTTAAAATAATTATGATTAATTTTGTTTCAGTTGAATCACCAATCATTAATGATAAAAACGCGCTTACATTTCATTTCTGTGCAACTTTCCATTTCGGTTGTTGTTGTCGCTAAGGAAAAGCGCCGAAAAATCGCACGCGCCGCCATCCAAACAAATATTTGCGCAGCGCGAGCTCGTTTTTCCGTTTTTCTTTCGCGTTTTAAATGCCATGGTAACAATTACGATTAAAATATTTATAGCGCTTAATTGTAATGCACACACGTTATGCAAATGCGCAGCCATCTCGCTTTATTCATTCATTTCGTAACGAAAAAAAAAAAGTGGAAGCAGAATGAGACAGAGTGAGAATACGGATAAATAACAAAAACAAGAAGAAGGAATCATTAATGTAATAGTAATAAAGCGTGCAGATAAATATGGTAAATATCAGGCACGCGTGAAACTTTCAGTTTCGCTCGTTTTCCATTTCCTCGACCTCAAGATTTACCCGTTTCTTCGTTGTCACCGTTCCATTTTTTTTGTCTTCTTCTTCTTCATCTCGTACGTAGAGAGAAAGATGGAGTTTAGTGGATATATAGAGAGTATGTTGTTCCAGCGGCGTAATTATTTTTAAACCAGTATTTATTTCTAATTCCTGCATGTCGCACGCACACGCATTCTAAATTTAAATGGACGCACCGTTTAATAACGATCCTTTTGCTACGTTCCTCGTCTTCCGTTTGCTGCTGCTGTTACCATCAAAGTCGTAGAAAACGTACGCGAGCAATGTGCGAAATATAATTACGTTCCACTTTTCCATCCTTCTTTTTCTATAATTTTACACGACGCCAACATTTCCAATCGCACTACAAAAACGTACAATTTCTTTCATCTGATTGCGACAATAAAACATTTGCTTTTAGAATTTACAACGTAATTCTGAATTTCGAAAAAAATATTTACCTGAAATTAGATTTTTTTCAGTTAGTCTTTATGATCAATTCATTTTCTACTTTAGAAACTTATAAAAATTATATTAATTCAAACAAAAGATGAAATTAATTTTCCATTATTCTAATATATAGTTTACAAACTAACTATTAATTTTATACTATAGTATAGTAATTTCAAAACTTGAAAAAATATTTTTTTTTTCTGATAAAGTTTCAACATAAAATTTCTAGCATTTTTCCAAACTGTCTTTTTATGTAAATGTACAAATATATAGAACATTTTCTCAAGAAATGTTGTATTCAAACCAAACACACTAAATCAACTCATGCTACCCTAATTAGATGTGGAAAAAAAAAACACGATCCACAGCAACTTTCTGAAAGTATAAGGAATAGCCGCAGAAGGATAATGTAAAATGTGGCATCCATCATTTTGAGAGAAAACACATCTGGACTAAAAGCTAAAGTTGGGAATATGAAGCTCAGCAATCTGCAATGGATTTTAGGTAGAATTTCAAAACTATTGTTAGAAGATTTTGAAATAAAATTTAACTCTGCAGTTAATTGCTGAAAAAATAGATTTGTAGTATTGCTTTCTCAATGTCGACGACACTCGACAAAAAGAAAAACATATAATTTTTTTATACACATATCCTTCATTCTTCTTTCATTTTTTTTACCAGGAATGCTGCACAGCATATGGCATTCAGCGTTTTAAACAAATAAGGACGTTGCATAATGTTTGCGCTTTCGTGTACATACACACACTCAACGAGGGATGTAACGTCTATTTATTTGTATTTATTTAATTTACGATTTTTTTTACGAAATCGATTTGACAATCGCAAATACGCATCTTAATTGCGTAACAATCTATGCTTTCAAAGTTGTTACTAATAGTGTAACATGCGTAAATGGTTTGTCGTCTCGTTTTCTTTGGCTGGAAAGGAAAAGAATGAAATGTATGCCAATCGCATTAAAATTCCTTGTTGTCCGGTTTTTTAAAAAATAAAATAAAAAATAACAACTATATTATTAGGAATATTATTCAAAACGAATGCGAACGCGTGCACGCAAATAAAGTGTAACAAGTTTTTCCCAACCTTCTGTCTCTCGGCTTTTGCGTTTATGGAAAAGGAGAGTTTTTTTTCTTCGCGCAATTTGAATTGGAAACGCACAGTTCGCTGCTGCTACAATTAACCGTGGGAAAGAAAATGCCACTTGCGAAATTCACTGCTGCTTTACGTTTTTGGTGTTTGTTCGCAGCGAGTAATTGATTGAGTAATTTGTTCAATTTTATAAGAAATTGTTCTAATTCTTCAGGAAAAAAAAACTAGTTCAGTAGTCGAGTTATGTGATTGCAATGCAATAAGTTATTTTTTTTTATATTTTCATTGAGTATCTCTTTGGTTTTCATACATAAACTTTTTTTTTTAACCAAGAGTTATTGGTGTAGAAAGCAATCTTCCTGAGGCGTTTAGATTGGAATCATTGAATTCCTTGGATGTTTCATGAACTTGCTCAGCTGAATTCCTCCAAGCCAAATACGCCTTAATATAACTTTATATGTTAGTCGTTTGTTATGTAAAGAATTTTAAGTTTTTAAGTCTTATATTTATTTTTTTAAGTTTTTCTTTAAAAAGTTCTTAAAGATGTAGAAATTTTAAAATTTAAATTTAGTTTTCAAAATGTATTGTGTTAACTGCGTTTAAAAATTTAAATTAAATTTAAAGGCATTTTTTTCGAACGTGAAACGGAAGGGTATTAATGGATTTTCCATGCAAATCCGTGGTGCAATGGTGTTTACATAGGCTTTGTGATGAAAATGATGGGGTGGAAATGGTGAAGCCAGCAGCAGCAGCAGAAAAAAAATATGAATAGAGTCGACACGATTGTATCAAAAAAAAAAAGGAACACATCGAGATGGAAACCGAAAATAAAAACATGTTGATCCATAAATCTGGAGTGCATTTTTAATGATTCCATACAGCTTTTCAACAGCTGCCGAGGGACCACCGCGAGGACCCGAAAAAGACGAGAAAGAAAAGAGTTGAGGGATTATTATTAAAACTGGCATTAAGCAACTAACTAAAGCGTTAATGAAATTCTATTTTCTTTGGATCCTTTTTTTTTTCTTCTTCTTTTCTATATATTTTTTCTCTTCCAAACTCGTCGTTACACGATGTATTTTTGGTCAAAAAAAGCGTTTTGACGCACGCCACGGACGATTCTAATTTAAGCTCCGGATAATAACATTGAAAGAAATAAGAGGATACAGAAAATACAGAGAGAAAAAAATAAAATAGAGAGATGCGCGGATTCATTGCGAAGCTATTTCCGCCTCTGATGGAACCGCTCGAATTCTTTCGTCTCGCAAACCATAAACGTTGAGATCTGAGAACTTCGTTTGGAAGAGGAGAAGTGATTAATGCTTTGCGTTTTTTTTTTTGGCTAAAAGGGGTGGAAGTGCCCTTTTGAACTTCACTTCACTTTCGGTTTCGGTCGTTATTAATCAAGCGTCATTTCACAGATTAATTATGATTTATTTAGATGCGGTTTTATCGAGAGACCTAAAAGGGCCCGAATATTGAGTCACAAAAAAAAATAATGTAAACATGTGTGGTTTATTCCAATCCCGAAAAGATGTTGCAGGTTCTTTCCCTCCGTTCTAAGGAAAAAAGTGGATGAGAGAAAAAACGAGCACACTCAAGAAAAACAAACTCGTATTAATTAGTTTAGGGCCCCGAATGATGTAAGGAGAGTACAAAAAAAAAATATGATTCATCTTTACGATGTTAATTATCATCGCTTCTTCGGGTTGACAGAAATATGAGCCGATTCGTTATAGCGTCGTTTACGGCTCTATAATTATAATCAGAAGCCAAAGTGGATTACCGCTATTTTCGAACTTTTAACTGCTTGGGCTGAAGAAGACGTTGAGGATTTTTGGGAGGACCAAAACATGTCGCTATTTCTGTTTGTGCGCGCCGGTTCAAATCAAAATTTACGGGTGGCGTGAGGATCGTGAGAAGAACAACAATTTTGGAGCGAAAACAACGCCCTCTCACCCTTCGGAAGGGCGGAAAACTGGGGGGGTTCCCACCAATCCGACACCGACGTTATTGAATTTCAGAAAGCATCGAATTGCAGTTATCCATTATTGTCTGTACTACCAATGAAAAGTGATAAATCTTGTACAAAATTTACTGGATTGACAACCCTTAAATCATTTAATTTATAAAGAGAAACGCATCTTCCAAAGTCTTACACTACGAAATTATCAACACCTAAATAAAAATGTATTTAATTAAAAAAAAAACTGCTAACTTTTTAAGAAAATATGATGACCTTGAATTAATTGTTGAATAATTAATGATGATTTCTCCCCCAGGTTATTTTCAATTTCTGATTATATAAATATTAAATTTTATAAAGAGATTAATTTGATCATTACATGTGTAGTTGTTCAGTGAATAGAACCACAAGGGTGGTCGGTTTATACATAATTTACATAAGTTTTCTTCATGTTTAAAATAGAAGACTCGTTGCTCGATGTAAAAAAAAATATAAGGTTGAATTTTTTAAGACAAGAAAAATTGTATTGTTTGGGTTGAAATGAATGTAATTGTATGTAACTTTCGTTGTTCCTTGATAAATGTTGAATAATTAATGATGATGTAATTGGAATGGAGCCGTGTAGTAAACGAAACGTATTTAAATGAATTAGTGCGAGTACGCGTCCACAGAATAAATCATCGGTTATGAGGTCAATTATAGACTGGGGCCCACCTCTAAGTACGTTTGATATGGTGAAGAGTCCAAATATATTCCGAAGAGCACGATCGTCCGCATCGAATCGGAATTGTAATGTATTTGTTTTGGTTGAAGAATGATGAGCGATGAGTAGAAGAGAGAAGAGAGCTTCGGAATTAAATATTAAACAGATCGCATGTACGTTTATGACATTTTAATGGTGTGCATTAAAGCCGTGTCCTGGATGTGCGAGGAAGAGGTGATGCCTCTCTACTCTGCATATGTAATACCTCCCAGAAGAGATGGATGGCTGAATGAATGGTTGAATTCGCACGGCCAAGGTGACTTTATCATCGCGAAATAATACCAAACATCATCATCATCATCATCACGAATGCCAGACGGGTTCGGTTCATTTGCCTCCCGACAAAAAAAAAATTCTTAAAATAACGACCGTCCGAAATATCCATGCACTCACCAAAGCGGAAATCGTCGGGCGTAATCGCATTACGGCACGCACTAATTGAACGCAACTTTTCTTACGCTTCTTCTTACATTATTATTAACTATTCATTTATTTCCCTCCCTAGATTCGTTCATTCATAATTATTATTACTAGTTTTTTTTTTCGTGAACACATTAATTAATAGTCAATTAATTGTGTCCACAGTGCGTAAAATTCGCGGCGGGGAAGTTGCGTAAATGAAGAAAATTGCGTTTCACACACCAAAAAAAAACGTAAGCGAATAAATATGTACAACAAATAAAAGCAACACGTAAAATGATGTTTTAATTAGTGTAATTCGTTTAATTTTCGTTATTGCTAATTTATTCCGACGCGAAACCTTGTTTCCGTCCAAACTAATAATAACTAACGGCTGTTTGAATTCCTTGTAATTATATTCAATCTTCAATTACACATCGAATTTAGAAAAAATAAATAAATAAATTAAACTAAATTAAAAATGTATTATATTAAGAGAGAGATTTCTGAAATGTAGAAGAAAACAATTTGAAACGTAACCTTGTTTCTATGGAAATTATTAATTAAAAAATAAAATTAAAAAGTATTCCATCATGAGATTAAAAATCTTCAGAAATGTGTAATAAAATAATTTCATACATTTCTTCATTTATACTCGAACTTACGTAGAGAATTTTTTTTCAGGAATATTAAAGACAACAATTTGTAACGTAACGTAAACATAAACTTAACCTTCTAGATGTCAAAACTAATAACTAACAGCAATCAGTATTTCTTCAATTATATTCGATTTAAAAAAGATGATTATTTATCATTGAAAACAAATAATTAATTTCCATTAATTTTATCGTACTGCATGAAAGGTTGTGGAAGAAGAAAAAATGATGTCGACCTATCGTATTATCAATTAAGTTAAATTGTAATTCATGTGTCTAAACCGCCATAGAGTTTCTAACGTTAAGGACCTACCACATAGCTTTAACTCAATTAAGTTTAATTACTACGAATGCTATTACTTGCATGTAAACTACCAAAACGGAAAAATCAATTATTTTTCGAAAATTAAGAAATTTTCATTTCTTAGTGATAGATAATAATACCTATTTTCGTGTATATATATCTATATATATTTATGCTCTGTAATGGATAAATGGATGTTAGTGTTTGAAGTATAGTAATTTGAGATGATGCAGGAAACTGGCGTTTGACGTTCGGAGCTAATTATTGTACATGATTCTTGGGGTGCGCTCGTATCTGTTTTCTCGTGGGGTGGGTTGTTCACTTGTAGAGATACGACGCTTGTCACCTGCACTCGCTCGTTTCCGTCTAGCATTAAGAATGCTTTTGTTGCTCGAGCTATTAGTGGGCCGGATTTTGAGAGGCTCGCAGGTGTATCGAGATCACGGGGCGCTTCGATCGAAAGATACCAACATATAATATATATATATATATATATACACACATACAGATGAAGATGATGAAGAAGAAGTAGAAGCGTTCTCATTTCAGGTGGCGCTTTAAGGAAGCGTAAAAAGTGCGGGAAATTTAATTACGATTAATCATAGGTGTCTTGATTAAGTTCCCTTCGGCTGCTCCAATTCTAAAAAAAAAAACATCAACTTTATTTTATTATAAATTTTTCCTTCAATTCTTGCGCAATTTCGCTCGATCCACGCGCGTTTATTCATTTATTTAACAACAATGAACTTTCTAAAGGTTTTCGACGTCAAGTAGAAATCGGAGATTTTTGTATAAAAAAAATTCGCACTCGAATTTTCGTTTCGCAATCGCAAACTTAAATAATCGAAAATCGCAATCTTGCGTGCGATATTTGCTCACAGATTAAATTACACTTCAAACGCACACACAAAAATTTGTAAAATTCATTTAAAAAATATTGAAAAACTTAATTGTATCTTGTATAAAAATAATATTGAATAAATATATAATCCTTGAACTGAATATTGAAATATGAACGAATAATTCCAAAACTTAACTTTCATATTAGTGGATCGAATTTAAGTAAAAAAAAAATAGTATTGCATTACAAAGAGCTTTTAACGATTCGATTACGAAAGATGAATACAAATCAAATAAGAAATATTAATTATTATATCGTACGATAAAAATAATATAATAAATTATTGCAATTAGGTGAGTCGGTTTAATGGTTTAATTGAATGGTATTACTGTAATTAGTTTATAGATAAGACAATGTATTAATTATTTATTTTTAATTAACGATTCACTAATTATTAGTGAATGCGAGGAAAATATTTTAATTATTATTTTAGTAAAATTTTTATGAAATTTGTTGGTTTGTTTACCCATTTTTTTTTTTTTGGAATGCGATCGATCATTGCCAAGTAATAAATGTTTACTTGTTGGAAAAGTTTGTTGTTATTATTGTTGTAATTTGTGTTGCAGGATTGAAGGTTTTCCGTTTTCTAAATCTAAATCTAATTTTTTTTGGAACAAAGAAAAGTATTGTAAATGGTTGTTGGATAAGTGAAGAGAGGAGACGCAAATAGAATAGAAATTTCCTCCTTTTTATTTTCGTCCGTTTTTCGTTGCTTGTTTCGATTAGGTGTGTCGGCGGGGGCCCCGAACGATGAACGGCCAATGAATGGTGTGGTCTTCTCTTCTATAATTAAAACGGATTACGCTCTCTTCTTTGGATTACGTCGGGTAGTTCCATCCGCCCGTCGGAATGGAATAATTAAAAAAGAAAAAGAAGAGAGAACCTTCCTACCATTACTACCTCTCGCCTCTCCGAAGCGTCCGCTCGGTCTGCGTACACACTCTTATGTAATTGATTCGGTTTTCTTGCGCAAGATTCCTCGACTATGATTTATCATAATCGAATGGATAAATCTTCGCGGCCAGCGCTTATCTCTCCGCTCGGACGAGGAGGCCTTCGTTTGGTTTGGTTTAACCTTCGATTAATGAAAAAGAAAAAAAGACAACAACGAATGCCATTCGGGTATTTTCAAGTCGTCTCGAGAAAGAAACCAATAACCATCATCACTAGGTTAATACCAACGACCAGACATCGACGCTCACTTCTTCGCGGGTCGATATCCTTTTTCGAGCTGCCGCAGACACGCCGAGACTTAATTGTATATTAATCAGAGAGACGGAACGACATTTGGTATACGAACGATTGAAAATCAACATCCCCGAACAATTACACTTTCTTTCTCTCTTCACTTTTAATTCTTTCAAAACGCCAAACAAACGGATTTACATAACAAGCTGTGTATAATACATGCACATACACTCTTTTTTTTATGATTTCTTCTTTTCTTCTTTCTTTCTTCATTGTGGATCAAGGTAAAAGGCATCGACCTATTTTTCAAAGAGGTGAACACGTTTGTACTGCACTCTCGCTCTCGCTCCAACCTCACCAAGTTTACTATTCGTATCCTATTTGGTTATACACTTATTTTTCTCTCTTCTCTTCTCTCATATGTGTGCCATTGCACAAGCTCGAAATGCAAATGCCGCAGATCGATTGGAAAATTCCGAATCGATTTGCATTCCGTAATGTCGCAACGGCTCTCCCCTTGCCAAAGATTAGAAATCTTTCAAAACTTAAACTGAAAAAGCCCAGACCAACAAAATAAAACAGAAAGTAAAAATTATATAATACATACTTTTATAAAATACTCAAATTTGATCACAATTTTCTGAAATCTTAATAATTTCAATAAATTAAAAACATACAATTTCTTGCAGCAATCAAAAACTTACGTAAATAATTTCATCAACAAAAAAAAAACAAAGCATTTTTCCCGAAATGATATTCCTTTGTTTTTAATTCGAAAGAATAACAGTTCACGTTACATAAAATCATCAAGAATGCTTGGAATTCAAGATGAACCCGATGTTTCGTGACTAATTCCAGTTTTACATGTTGTCCTTCCATTTTATTTTTAATGGTAACATTTGAATCCTTCAGAATATTTAATCCAGTTTTAGAATAATCTCACCGCTCGACGTTTTGACGAACTGTTCACTAAACTATAAAAGTTACAACTTATAATTTGTATTAAATTATTTTAATAATTAGTTAAATTTGTTATGAAAAAAGTAAATGAACAATTATTTTTCAATTCAATAGAAAATTATGATAGTTGCATCTTATAAACAAATAAATAAATAAAGAAAACAAAAAAGTGTATTTTTAAAATTTAAATTTAAAAAAAATGCACAAACTGTAATTATTTTTAGTGTATTTAAATACGAAGTGAAATTGAAGATTAGACTCTAAAATATATATAAAAAAAAACGAAGAAATGCGTTATTATTTAAAATTATGTTATCAAAAATTTGAATATTTTCTTGTTGCTTTTTGAATAAGCAATGCGATAATAATTAAGAGGGACGATTACCATTGGTGGGTGGAAGGAAATTGAACAAAAGAAGTGCACTTAAGCTAATGAAGTAATGTTCCGGGTTTCGATGTTCCCCATTCTTCGTGCAGAGAGAATGAAAAAAAAAACGTTATGAATAAATAAACGTGTAAAGTACAGATAATCCATGCATATTTATTATACGCCTGAAACATATTTCGTTTTATCTTTACTTTTCTGAATGCAATTATATCGTCGTGTCCTTGTTCGAATCTTGTAGATAACTTTGCTAAGTTTCAAATGCACCTTTCTGTTAAATAAATAAATGTTAAATTCTCATAACTAATTAATTTTGTTAACTACTTTCATTAGATTTTTTATGAAGAAAAACAAACTAAAATAAATGTAACTATTTTTATTAGATTCTTAAATTAAGTTGGATTCTTAATTGGAAAAAATAAAATAACAATTTTCCCACCGAAACAAAAATAATTTTAATTACTCGAATAAATAATAAACCCCTATGACTTTGCATTATCGTTTGTTGTGTCTGCTGTACCCTGACATATCCGCTCAAATTACACGCGCGTTCACGAAATTTATCTAAATCTTGGTTTATATTTAATTTCGCAAAGCAAATGTTTGAAGTGTGCGACAAATTATTACATTTTAAATAAATTATATAAAAAGTTTGTTTGCGCTGAACAAATTCATTTGCATCTAGAACAATGCATCTCAGATAAGTAAATTCAATTCAAATCCGGGGCGGATTCGGAAATCCTAAACAAACAACGGACGTTTCCAAAATCTGCTTAACAATTATTTCAGTATTTTATAATAGAAAATGCAATTAATTCGATTGCGTCATATATTTATTTACCAATTGGAAAAAAGTCAATTAACGTTTTGCGTTACAGATTTTAATAATTTTTGTGACTCAATGCTCTGGATTCAAACAGTTTCTAGGAAAAAAAAATACTTGCAGGACCACCTGTGAGGTCTAATTATTATTTTTTTGGCAAACGCCAACGATTCTCTGTTCCGTTTCGGATTGAACGTGTTTCAAATTCTTTTTTAACTTCACAAATATTAATTTGAGAACAAAGTTCATGCAAGTACAAAATTCATTGCATACAAATTAAATTTTGCACTTATGTCTCAAGAATCAATAAACAAAATTGAGCTAAAATTAATTATGTCCAAAGGTATCTATATTTTTTGATCGAACCATTCACAATATTAAAGAAATGCATAAATTTCAGATTTAATGACAAATTTATTCAAATTTTCTAAGTTTTATTGTTTCTTTTCTTTTTCATTCGAACTGCAAATGTTAACGATCACGAGAACTGACAACCATCTAACTCGTAAGACGTTACGTGTTATGCGAGGCATTTCCTACTTAGCCTTGTAATTAATTAAATTGTGGCATTAATTCAAAACACACACTGTCCACTCTATTTTTCATTAAATTGGTCGACGCATACAATGGTCATGGTTCGACAAAAACAAAAAGGAACGGCGCGTTCCACAGACCATGCACTTTCGGTTTCAATTATATTTTATAACATTCCCAAACCAACGAAATTATAGGGTTTTTTTTCTATACATTTTTTGTCTCCTTTATATTAATATTCTGACCTAATAAAAAATCATTTGAACATGCACATGAAAAATGAAACGTTAATATTATGTAATAAGTCCATTATTAACTTTAATTTGAAGCAGTTACAAAAAAAATATATATTCAAAACTTTACTTTGATATTAGTTAAATGAGACGTTAAAATAGTATTTCCGCTAATTATTAATGTTTTATCATTATTTAATAAAATTTAAAAAAAATAAAGTTATTGAAAAATATTTCTAAATATTTTAGTTTACAAAATTAAAAAAGTAGAATCAAAATTCTACGCAATAAAAACGTAATAAAACAGATAAATTTCAATAGTGGGTTACCTGTATTTTAGTAATTAGTGGACCCAAATAGAGACATTTTCAAAACTGTATTTATCTTATTTACTATATCACTTTCCTTGGTGAGTTTGGAAACGACGGCGATAATAAAAATCAACGAATTTGGAACGAATTTCTAAATATCGCTCTAATTTATCATACTTGATTATTATTCAATCGCAGATTGCTTCCTTGATTTATAATTTATTTCAAAAGAATTGTAATAAATTAATGAAATGTTTGTTAAAAAAAAACAAATTTTTCAAGAATAATAAATATATGAATGGAAATAGTTTCATTTTTTTTTGTGAAAATGAGAATAAATAAATACCTTGATTGTCTTTCAATTGGTAATGAAATGTCAAGATTGATGTAGAATTTGGTAAATTATTATTTAATAGAGAAAAAAGGACGGAAGATGTAAGATATTATTTTGTTTAATTTAAGAGCTTGTCGATTGAATTAATGAATTTCCCAATGGGTTTTGCGTAAGCGTTATGGAAGTATTTACAAGTTAAATGAAGAAGGAAAGTTTTCGATGTTGTATGAAATTAGGGTGAAAGAGAGAGCGAGTCGAAAAGTGAAATGTGTTGCTCATTAAAAGGGCAACTTTAGTTACAACTGTATACGCATTGAAAACAATCGTTGAAGGGAAGAAGAGATTGCTGGGATTCCCGAAAAACAGTTTTTAGGGGCATAAATCATAAAATATATATAGGGGCCCTTTCCGAAAATGCGCCCCTATAAGTTTCACGGTGAGGCAGGCTTTGCTCTCTCTCTCTTTTTTTTTTTTTCGGTCGATGGTTGAGGGGGTAGAGGGAATGGAGGAGAGACCCACATTCGATTTTTCCGTCCAACCACCCCCCTGCGAAAGCGGAGCCCCCCGGAAAACAAAGTGGGACCAATCTTTAATATCACATGTTCTAACTTCCCTCTTGATGCGGTTACATAAATTATACCCATTTCCATCGCAATGCACTTGACTGAGGAAGGCCCCTCCGGCGCGAAGAACACCCCAATTACGCTACCCCCTCAAGAAGAAAGAAATGAAAAATTTAAGCATCTGGGCAGTGCGAAACGGCTTATCTCGTATGCATCTCATGTCCTAACGCAATTCCTCCAAAAAAAAAAATTTCTTCACCCCTAGAAATTCCCGACTATATTAGTCGGTATCGATCGTTCGCGTCCTAATCTTATCCACAACACAAATATATCTATCTGACGAAATATTTACAGTTTCCGAAAAAAAATAGATATATATTTATACCATAAAATTTCTATTTAATAAATACTACTGTGAGATAGAAAGGAATTCGTTTATTCTGATATCGGCGAGCGCTTGAAAAGTTTCGCGGAAAACCAATCCAAAATGTTGTTTGCTCGTTGATTACTGGAAACACGAAAAAAATACAATCCAATATTTACTTTGCGATTAAGCATATTTATATACATTTTGAAGCTACCTTATTAGAAATTTAAAAAAAAAAGAGAATCACAATCATTACATAAATGTTTCATAAATTTTTCCATAATTAATAAAAACTTATTTTTATAATAAAAAAAATAATATGCAACAAAAGTTTTGCTACTTTACTATTTTTTTTATAATTACAAGTTTTTAAAACTCTTGAAGTTTACGAAATTAAATTTTCTTTAATATTCTTAAACTATTTAACATTCAAATATTATTCCATAAAACTAACTGTAAAACGTCAAAATAAATTACCGAATTTTTAAACGAAATCTAAGAATTATAAAATAAACTATAATTTTCTATAAGGAATTTAGTTCTTACAGAAAAATATAGTTTTTATTATGCATTCTACTTAAGTAAACTAAATTTAATAATAATTTTGAAACAAAAAACAGTAATTTCGGAGTAATATTTATTACAATTTACGTTACTAAGGACGCTTTTTGGTTGTTACGAATATAATGATAATTGTCAGTGACGCCTCTTGGTTGTTACGGACGCTTCCCTGTTGTTAGGGATGCTGTCCTTTCTGCTAAAAACGCTTTCTGGACTTTTGTGTCACTGACATTTTTCTTCTTTTTTTTTATATAACTTTCACATTTTCTTTACAGCCCACTTGATTTCTGAATATAACAAATTAAATATATTTTTATAGTTTTACAGCCATTAAATTTTCTTAAAGTTTTCTTCTATACATAAATAGCAGTAAAGTATAAATTTATTCTTCCTTTTATTTATAAATAAACCTAATCGTTGCTGGTTAATCAAACTGAGCGATCTCGATGCATACGACCTTGGGATTTGCAAAACTAAACAGGGGTGTGAATGGGGTGGCGCTGGCAGCCCTATAGATGGATGGATGCGATTTGCGGGCCCCCCCAAATGCGTGTACCAGTACAGTCCGATCAAAACATCTCTCTTCCTTCCCGCAAAAACCAAAATCCGACAAAAAATAAAACGAAAAGGTCTTACGTAACGGACGCACGCAGCGCGCATCTAAGTAGTACACACATACATAGTGTGCGTTATACACGTTGTCTAGGTGGTGGAGGTGGAAGGTGAGGAATTAAAGGCGCTCCGTTATTTCGAATATATGCAAATAAGGAGGATTTAAAAATGGCATTGAGAGGTCCCATTTCTTGGCCATTTGCATAGCGGAGAGCCTTAACTTGTCTCCTAAATCTGCCCAAAAGAAGAAAAAAAAACGAAAGAAAGAATAATAATAATAAAAATACAAAACGTTCAATCGTAAATCAACCGATTTCTTAATTAGATTCCATCCGAAGTTCATGGAAGATCGAAAATATCGACGTATTTCATATTGTCTTAACCTTAGTCAGCAACATTGAAAAATGTTAATTCTCAGCTCTGATAAAACAACAGCATTAATACAAATGATTATAATTAAATACAATAATTTATACGCATTCATAATGTTTCAGATGAATTTCTAAATTTAAAAATTACAAAATAATGATATTAACTATACTAAATTCCTTGGAAACAAATATAAGGAAAGTTTTATTTACTTTAAAATTTATTGGTTTAAGCTGTTGGAAATCATGGTATTTTCTGAGAAGAAGAAGAAGAAAATGAAACAGAAAATAAAGAGACCTGATTTGTACACTTGTTGTTTTCCGGTGATCGGTGCTTCTTCCACAAATCATCTTCTGGGGTGGAATTCCTGAAGTACGGAGCACATCTGGTGTTAATATTTTTCTTTTTTTCTTCTTCGATGGAAGAAAGCGCTTATCTCGGTCCGCATTTGGAACAGTCTTCCGAGAACGCGCTCGTCCGAACCAAAATTTAAGAGGGAGAATATCAATCTAGAGATGACAACCACTGAAAAGACAAGACTTGAAGAACAAGAAGAAGAAAAGAAGAAAAAAAAACAAAAACATAAACACGTTTTCGACTTCACCAGATAGTATGATGTTACAACGACTATTTGTCAATGGAAGAGTTTTACAGCATGAGAAATCAATCAAGTATTTTAATATTTAGGAAAGTGTACATTTATATTAATAAAACAAATCAATTTTCTAAATTTATAAAAAATAAATATATTTTTTTAAATTTAATTAAAAATAATCTGTTACAAAAAAATATTTTTTATTTTAATCTTAAATGTTTTATTTTATTATACTATTAAGCGTGTAATTAATTAGCATAATTACATATAAACGTGTTAAAGAAACAAAGTTTTTTTTTTAAATAAAAAATTAAATTAGTTCTTGTTTATTTTGCAAATTAATAATTATTAAATTATTACACATAATTCTAATTTAAAAAAAAAATATATATATATAATAATTTCTTAAATCATAGAAAATAACGTATGAAATTATATAAAAAAAAAACTTTCTGAATAACTTAAATATTAACGATCGTGAATGATTTAAACACATTTATTTAGTTTGCATGATAAATTGGTTTTCATGAAGTGAACATTAATTTTTGTTTTAGCGAAGATTGCTGCTTACGAAAAGCAAAAAAAAAGAGGAGCTGATCGCAAGGTGTTCGTAATCGAAATTTCGCACGGAACTGTGTGCGCGAACTAATTTTTTTTTACGCAACCCGCTCGAAACTGTAATTAACACGCAACAACGTGCCCATCTTCCTCCACCTGACGCAATAAATAATAAATCTCGGTGTATTTGGTGCAGAAAGTGCGAATTATTTTGTATTTCAACGAAGAAAAATTATAAAAAGTGTTACGGTTTTAATTGAATTTGTATCGTTATTAAAGCGTCGAGAAACCTTGATTCGATTATTTAAGAACGAAATTGAACAACGAAAAATAATTGTATTATTATAAACGTAATTAGTTTTCGGAAATTAAAATGTAAGAATATAAAAGAACATTGTCATGTATGCATAGCTGACTAATTTATGTTGTGTGGGTTTGCAGATACCAAAACATTGTTCCCTATGAGTGAGTGAAGTTTATTTTTTGGAAAATCATTGCCGTTACATTTACAAATGGTTTTCGGTTCGATTCTCGAATGTGGGTCGCGTGCTCGGCTCATAGGGGTGGGTTTTTCCTGCACCTTCTGGACACCCTCCCCCTTCCTCGCTTCCACCCTTAGTTTCACGGTGAGGGCCGTTATATGAATTAGCCGTAATTGGGGTCTACAATAGCTGCAGCATTATTCATTCTCTCCTTTTTTTATATATTATATAACATAATATATATTCCATCCTATTACAGATACAAGCTGCATCGCATAAAAAATAACAGCCCTATTGTGCCGCGACGCTCCTTTTCATTATCATACCCCAATTCGAAATTATTAAGTAAATTTTCATAATTTACACCCTAATCAATTTAACGTATTAATTGTGTTTCGCAAATTAGGGAAGACGTGAATAATTGTGTAAAAAAAAAATAATAGAAGCTGAAATGAAATTGAATCGGAAATCGAAACTTGCTGCTTATACGATTCTGCTCTTGAAATAATTTTATTAATGCCATGCATTGGGGTCAGCGGCTAATTAGAATATAATAGAGAATCAAAAAACGGCGCGATTTCGCCTCAATTTTTCCGAAGAACGTTTCATCATCGAAAACGTATTTTATGACCTAACAGAAAAAATATATATAAAAATGTTAATATCAATAGATTTCAATAACGCAAAGATTATATTAACAAAGAGTTTAGTTAGAAAATATGTTAATATTAATAGAAATCCGTAAAATTAAATAACCGAAAGATTTAGTTTAGTTCTGATAAAAAAAAAAATAAGTTTAAATCCTTGCATTGCAAATACCAAAAACTATTATTTCAGCTTAAGTTAAGTCTAGTTAATACAGGTTATTTTGCACTATAAAATAAATTAGGTTGAATATATGGAAAACGCTTTCAATATTTATCTATTATAATATCCTTTTTTTTTTGTTGAATAAATCAATCACGATTTACGAAATAAATCGGAAGACTTCGGCAAATTCCTCGAGGCTAAACTCGATTTACGATCCGATTAACGTATTCGTTAAGTCTTTCTCTAATTAAAAGATTTTAGCGTTCCGTATTTTTTTATATATGGCCACAATTAAGCATGCAAATTTAGACCCGAACGTGACTTCAAATAAACTAAAATGAAATTGATTAATTTTTATAATACGCACTAAACCTCAAATTTTAATTATCATAGTTGTCTTACATTTATAAGAAAATTTTAATATTTAAAAATAATTAAATTAATTTAACAAGAAAATTATTTTAAAAAAAATATAAAATATAACTATAAATATTTACAAAATAAATAAATAAATTTTTCAACAAAAAAAAAATGATATTTTTTTTTGATTCATTAAAGTCGATTAATATTATTAGGAAAACTTCTAAGAAAAACATAGTAATTAATTAGAAAAAAAACTTATAATTTATTCTCTCAATCTTTTCAACGATTTTTTCTTATCTAATTTACATATGCAGTAAATTTACTTTATTATAGAATTAATTGCTTACTTTATTAATATAATTGCATATAAATATGGAAAGTGCGAGTAAAGTAAATTACGTTATTTTTATTTAAATTAGACCTTATATAAATATAAAATATTAAATTTCAAATTTCTAGTTGAAAAATTAATTGCAGTTTCGAATGTAATAATAAAGCTAAAGCATCTTTCTAAAAAGTTTGTGTTTTCTTCTAAAAATATCTTATATATTTAGGGTCAATTTTCCAATAATTCTTTCGTATCTCGTTCGAAAGATAACATTCATCTTGCGGACGAAACGTTGCGCACCAAAACGAAAAAATGTTTCCAATCTACGATATAATTAATAAAGAATGCATCATAATTACGATCTGTTTTGATGGACGCATAGAAAAACAAACCGAGTTCAAATTTGGCTTCGATATTGCGATGATTAATTTGTTGTTTGTTGATGTATATGTATTTTGGGTCTTTGAACTTTTTCGTTTCACAAAACAACAATAACAACGCGAATGCGAACTGTTGTGGAGTGATGAGAGAAAGGAAAGGGAAAGAGGAGAGATGCGGAAACGATTCCGGTTTGACAACCCCAAATTTTTCTAGGGTCGTAGGAAGGGACGAGGATAGCAAACAAAAATGGTCATATCATGATGAAAAGGGTCTCTTCTACCCATCGATTCACAGAAACTAGCCGCAAACAAAGTAATATGAATTATTAAAATGTATTTATTGTTTTACTTTTTTTTTTTTGAGAATTATTTTAATTTCGATATGCAAACGAATGGTAATAAGGAAATTAATGCAGGCGCGACGAGTGGCCCCTCTCTATATTTAGGCGTACTTATAGATAGCTTTAGTGGCGACTTCTATTTTTAATTAAAGCCACTCGAGAGGCTCCGTGGATAACTCTATTTTTTTTTCGTCAAGGAATCGAAGCGAAAAAAAAATTATCTAATAGTATTTAGTACAATTTCCAGGTCGTATTGCCGATAACGTCGGCGCCAATTTGTTGCACAACGAATTGAAAAAAAATCATTTTAACAAAAAATAATATTTACTCAGATTGATTTTAGGAATTTTTCGTGGGCGTGTGCGACGCGACGATCCTCGTCCCTCGGTTCTGGCGCAATGCGTCCTTTTTTTTTGTTATATTCCCTTTCTTCTTCATCATCCAACGCCCTTTGCAGTACGCATATGCATGTGGTGGCAAATTTCTGTTCAGGAAGTTTGAACCTTATTTCGTGACCTCAATTCCTATTATTTATATATTCGTACTTGTTTAATGAAAAAAAATAAATATATATAAACGAAAGAAATGTAAACAGCCATAAATTTCGGAAGGAACTAGTATGTTTCTCTCACCACCTACGATTCCGATTGTAAGGAAGGCGATTTACAATGAGCGTAAATCGATCGAGTTTTGCAGTGCTCACAAAAAATAAACGAAATTGGGTCGACCCGATCCTTAGGCCGTAAGATAAATATTGAGAACGATAAAAAAGACCTAAAAATTAATTAATCTATTTTTAAAAATAATTTTCAAATTAGATAAACTTTTCGAGGTTAACTAATTTTGTAGATGCGTTGTTTCATATACTCATTGTTTTATGGTCTGTTGGCACCAGAGTGTTTCAAGTTGAAAATTACTCAAATTTCATTGATAATAAAACAATTTTTATATCCACGATATTTCAGCATACTTTCGTTCTGTTTCAGTAATTATTGAAAATTTAATTGCTAATTATTAAAAAAACGCATTTCATATCCTCTCTTAGTTTTCATTATTATATTTAAATATTATGTAATTCATTCGCAATATTTAAAAATACAATTTAAAAAATTATAAATATCTTATTTATGTGTGTTTTTGTAATGTTACGTATAAAACAATAAATAAGACTAAAATTTTTTGAATTCCAATATTTCAATTTTACTATGTAATTAATCAAAAAGTTTTATTCCTTATAATTTCCATATAAATTTATAAATATTGGGTACTTCTTATATGTAATTATTTGATCAATTTCTAAATTTAACAAATTTGATAATCTATTACTCAAAAATCATACGCGATTGTAATCAATTCAATTCTATTCACAAAAATGTGTACTTTCGTTATTCTCTTCAATTTATCCAAATTTACAATTATTTAATTATTTTCAATTTAAAAACTATAAATATTACACAATCAAGTATATGTTTTTTTTATTGCTTAAAGTCTATTTGGTTTATGTGCTATTATTATTATTGGCTGTTATCGAGTAATAGTTTACAGCTTATTTTTTTATTGACACGCAGATTAAAATTGTAGTCGTAGCAATTGAGTTGAAAGTTGAATAAAGGTGGTGGCGCGTCGATGCGTGCAAGCAAAATCGAATAATGTTTAGGTTTTCGGTGGGGTTGAAGGCAGATGAGGGTAGGTTAGGATAGGTTCGGTTTTGAAAAGGGGGAAATTGTACCTATTTCCGAGAGAGGTAGTTGTGTCGAATCGTAGCATCAGCAGCAGCAACCCTCGAGCAATGCACAGCACGCAGACAGGACCTTTCCTAACTGGGGAATTGTTACAGGATGAAAACACGCGCTCACCGCGTGCTCCACCCTAAGGGGTTTTCACTCAAACCTTTTCATCGGAGCTGCAAAAATGATAATCTCGATGTGGGTAGATCATTCTGATTCGTAAACAATGAAGATTATCCGTGTCTAGAAGGCGTATCACCTTGGACAGAGGGAGCCGTCGTCATATTCGTGAATAGATCCGAGTCAATGACCATATTCAAATCAATCGAAACCTATAAATAAATGAGCTGATCTATCTGCACTGTAGCAGATAGAAACGGATAGAAAATCGCGTAAACAACATCGGAATTCGAAGTTGAAGTTACGCGGAATCGGCGATTTTTTTCGCTGCTCGTGCGACCGCGTTGCGATCTTCTTTTATTTTTATTTTTCGGGAGGGCAGTAAAACATACGAACGTACAAACCGCTCGATGCATTTACGCTATTCGCGCGCAAACCTCAGCGTTTTGCCCCATTGATAAAACCGAGCACATGCACATGTGCGTTAATTGACGTTGCAATCTCTAATTACACTTTCATTAACGGATCACAACGTACACACACACACGCGCACATACGATACGATTTAACAATCTCAGTAAGCGGAAACGGAACAGCCGACTCTGATAGACTGATCAAGCTACCAGAAAGTTGTTTCTTTTTTAACAACAATTTCATTGATGAAAAGAACTTTGTACGCTTTTACAATCTTTATTTATAAGCGCATTTTTGGGGTGGAGGCGAAAGGCGACATGGAAATAGTCGAAATTTAAAAATACTTTTTCGGAATCCTGTGGCTGTGTGTGTAGTAGTAGTTAGTAGATGATTCGGAAGCGGATAGAAATAGTCCTCTCACTTCGCTCACACTGGTATGCTGACATTGAACGGGCCTTGGGTTATTATAAAAAAAAAATTACAGAATATATATTTTTTCAAATAGGTCAATTCAGTACTTTGACTTTTCAGCGCAAAAATACCTTTTAAACTGAAAATGAATCAGATTTGTCAATCATTTCGATTACGTAATCACTATTGCTGAAAATCAAATATTAATTATTTTTACATTATTTTGTAATACGTATTAATGATATTTTATTACACTAATGAATAAGTTCAGTCTTAAACAGAATCTATTGCGCGAAATTTTCTCCTCGTTTTGCTAATTTTTTTCTCTTTACCTTCGCCTACAATTCGAAAGTTCGCTCGTAAAACGTTTCGCATTTGCCATTGGCTTCCATTGAAACATCGAGATTAATTATTTTATAGTCCCCACGTGAATTTATAACTGCGCAAAGCTAATTGGAAAGCGAATATAAAAATGAGAAAAATATTATCGATTTTCTCGAATATTATTGTTCTTTTTGATTAATTCAAGATTTGTAACTGTAATGACAATAACAATTTATGAATGAAAATGTTAAAATCTTAATAATTTATTGTCATAATACTTTTATTTTAAATTTAATATATAAAATTTCTTTACGTGATATAAATCTTCATAATTTAAACTTCATTTTCTTAAAAAGAAATAATTAATTAATAACAGCGAAATTTTGGAAATTTTTCAATAATTTATTATTATTTTATTAAATATTTACAGTGAAATTTGTGGATGAGAAAAATGTTCATCAATGTTTTTTCAGAGAAAATTAATTAAATTTAATAATTGAAAATTTAGACCAGTTTTTCTTTGAATAAAAATGTGTGAAATTTTATAAAATAATCTTGTTTTAAAATATAATTTTAAAAGTGAAAATTTATTAAATTTATAAGAAAATAATTCCGGAAAAGTTAATTTTATTTGCAAATTGAAAATTCTCGAAAAATGCAATGTCGAGTGAAAAAGGCGCGAACGGATAGCGGGAAACCTGTAGGTGGGAAACTCCGGACGCTGGGTGCGGGATTGAAGCATACACGAATCATTTTACGTGGAAATCGCAGCTCACGGCAAAACAATTCATAAACAATTTCGATTCATTTGCATGCAGCTCCGTGGATCGCCTTCGTAATACCCGCATATTCAACGATCATTCAAAAGTATTATTTAAACAAACATTAACGATGCAAAAAAAGACGACACACACCAAATAAATAACTTGCGCTTTTCATTGTTAATGAAGATTGATGAATCGATTCGAATATCGTAAACCGACGATGAAGTAACGTCCACAATATACAATTCACGCAAACTTATGCAACATTATCCGAAGAGCTATTGTTCCGCGCGTTTAATTAACCCGAACGAATAATAAATATTATTTATGCGAGCAGATTTGTTTTAAATTTATTTTTACATAATTCGTCGAGAGTTATTTCTGAAAAAGGAAACTCGGGATTTCCAACGGAGTTTCTCGATTCTGTTTTTGTTGCTTACCTGCTTGGAATTTTGCCAATGAACAAAATAAAAGAAATATATTGAAGACGATGAAACATATCGGGCAAAACATGAGACAAATTTGGAAATAAATTCTGCGCACACACAGAACGCTTTAAAAAAGTTACTTATATAATTTTATGTCTAAAATTGTTATAGAGATTAACCAGGAATAAGATATGAAAGTAATACTTTGTAGTCTGTTTATTTCAATCTCGATGAAAAATAAAGATACGAAATTATTTTTATAGATGCAAATCAGTAATTATGAACGCCACCAATTAGCGCGTTTATCTTCTGTTGTTATTGCTTGAACTTGGGTGGATATTTTTATTGATGTTGGCTTGCAACAATTCAAAATTCCTGCTCGCATTAATATTTTTCATCGTTCGGAGAAATTGATGATGCAGAGAAGTGGAGTCGACGCATTGCATAAGTCCGTTTAATTACGTTATTTTTAGCATACTTGGAACGAATGGAGGCGCGAAAATTCCAATGCAAATGCGCTTTTCCGAGTATGCAAGGCGTGACGCGGGAAAAACGAATTAGCGCGCGCGTCTATTAACTTGACCACTGTCTCCAAATGACTTTTTTTTGTGCAATTAATTAAAGGTAAAAGCTAAATATTTGCAAAATTATTATTTCATTCGTGTGTCATTTTTATTATATTTGTTTTTGTCTGTTTAAAGTTTACTCTATAATTTGCTTATATTGAATGTCACAGTTACTGTACGAATTTTCACAGAAACTATAAATATTGCAAATTTGCAACATGCGACATGTCCAAAGTTTTAAACTGTTAAGTAATACAAAAATACTTAACAAAAAACTAATTTTATAAAGTTGCTGACTTAAAAAAATTCTCTAATAATAAAATTTGTTTGGAGACAGCAGGATATGATGGAATTTTTAAGTGATAATTCGAAATATATATTTATTGTGGTAGAAATAAGTAGTTAATGAATAGTTTACGAGTGATATTATTTTTATATAATATGATAAGGTAAAGGAAACCGCACAATTTGTTTACAAGAAGATGTCGTTATGACATCATCAGTACTAATTTCTGTCACCAAAGTAAAATTTACAAAATTTTCGTTTATTTTTTATTCACAACATAATTAGATTTTATTTATTCAAAACCGAAATGCTCATGAATTTCATAATTAATGACTAGTTACTTGGTTGTTAAGTAAATATTAGGTTTTTAATGATAGGATTTGGCGCGATTCGCAGCTCCGGAAACTGGAGTCAATTTAAAGTTTTGATTGTTAATGAATAGTTGGATGAGCGAAAACCGTGATTTGTATTTCTGGCAAGATGGTCTAAAAACTTATATTGCCCAAGTTGTTTGCAGGAAGTTTAGATGTAGTTTATTGGATATAGTACAATATATTTAATATCAACTTTAATAAAACTATTAATTCGAGATAATTTCATTAAAAGTTAGTTAATGTGCAATTTCTTTGAAGGGTGATATCGCACGATTCTTCTGAGATCAAGCCTCTCGGATGACATCATTGTTGGTCGTGTCTTGAATGATGTTTTAAGTTGTTTATTTTTTTTGGAATAGGACTAGTAGTGGAGGAGTAATTAGGGATTAATAATTTGGTTAAACGAGCGTCTAGACATGAGTAGAGCAGCGAGAGCGAAACGGTTTTCGATGGGGTGTTGTCCTTTTGCGCGAGCCGGTTGAATGGGCTCGGAGGACGCCAGTCAATGCCAGTTGCGAACCACTGGTGCAGAATTTTACTATGTAGTTGTAGGGATGTGGCGCTTGCCGCCCAAGAGACGACTGCGCATGAAACGAGCGCGCCAAAAACTAGTCCATCTAATTTTACAGATTTTATCAAAAGTACGGCTTGATCGCATGCAAATTATGCATGGATCGATAGATTGGGATGAGGGGAAGAGGATTCATGAACTGTCACAGCTTGAAATTGTTTAGTTTCAATCGAAATAAGGGATTTGAATGAGTGTTGGCGGCCTCTGCCGGCTCCTCTGACCGGCCGCCTGCCTCCTCCCTCTTCCCATGCATGCTTTCGAACGATTTTCTCACGATCCTCAGTAGTTGCAGAACCACCTTCGTAAGAAGACATACGACGTCTCCACGAAGCTATTTCGTAGTCTTAATCCTCTTTAATATTAAGCATGTATACAAAGTTGAATGTAGAGGAGAAGAAGTGTGGTTTTGTTAATAACGTGATATTGATATCGTCGCCGATCTGTTTCGTTTTACACACGCCGTGCGTTAGGAAAAAACTGTGGAATTAAACTATACATACATATATATATATACACTCTGCATCTTCATATATATATATTCATGCATATAGTGTATGTATGAATATTTGTCGATCAAGAGTTTTCTGCGATTATTCGAAGCTATAAAAAGTTTTTCTTCTTTTTGTTGACAACAACAACAGATAAGTGCTTTAATTCAATATACCTCTACGTAGTTTTTAAGAAGAAGGTGAGTATATCGTTCCGATCTTCCTTCCTGATGTTTGACACAACTAGCTAGTTTGAAAAGTACTACTACTACTACTACTAGTTGCTGTATCAATAAATAAACTAATGCACTTTCTTTCTCGCAGAATTGACCAGCCAGGGCCAACTTGTGATATTAGTGATTAAGTGAACTTTAAGTAGAAGATAAATATGCCTATCAAAATGGACAGCATTTATTATGATGATGACGATATGGTTGTGGGAATTAGCGAGAGCCTAGCGAACTTCGCGCCAGACGAACTTCTTCTGTCCGATGATATATGGAACAAGTTCGATTGGCCTCTGGAGGACGTACTGAACAGCTTCGAAGACTTCGGCAATCTGGATAGAGAATGCTCTGCGCTGTCGAGCCTGAAGAACAACGACGACGAATGCGAGATCAGAAATCACGATTGCATGTGGGCAGGACACTGCGGTAGCAAGGAGCACCCCGTGGACGAGCCGAGAGCTCAAAGCTTCAAATTTATCCCGGCAATAGCAAACAACCACGCGAGCAATCATTCTGCATTGATGACGACGACGACGACATCAGCATCGACGATGATAAATAAGAACTTGGCATACTCGAATCCATCGGGGAGAAGTCTTCTGCTGAAGACGCAGATCAAGCAGCAGCAACAACAGACGTTGCAGAATGCAGAGTCCATTATACCGGTGATATTGGATTCCCCGCCAAATTCCGATGATGAAGAAGCTAAAGCCAAAACGGTGACGCTGCAGCTGCTGCAGGACGCAATCTCCGAATGCGACAGCGATCTGTACGATTACTTCGAGGACACGGATCTGCTGCAGGTCATGGATGAGCAGCCGAAGCCCAAGGATACGCCGGCGCCGGTTCCAGCCCAATTCACGAGCGATCACTGTTACCACAAAGATAAGAACGCCTCGATGAGGATGAGCAATTTGGGCATCGAAACTCCATCAGATTCAGGTAAGAAGCGGCGAGCAAATCGACACCACCTTTCATTTAGTATATTAAGAAAAGGAGGCATCGCATGCATTATTCTTCTCGTTATACCTGGAAGGTACAGACGCGCCGATCTCAGGTAGTTAGTTAACAAGTAAAAGCGATGGTCGGTCGGTCTTGTCCTCCTCCTCTTCTCTTCATCCCTCTAGAGCCGGAAACGAAGGCGCTAAATATAACGCGCGCGCCCAGCGAATTGGCGCCAAATTCGTGTGACTCAACAACTCGCAGCAGCAGCAGCAGAAACGCTCAATTGAATCATAGATGTGCATTGCACATCTGCAAAGCACAGCAATGAGAGGAGCAGCCGTCGTCGGTCGGTAGTAGTAGTTTGCACATTCTTCAGGAAAACCCGGCGCGCGATGCACACGAGTTACATAACTTACAGCAAACCGGTTTCACGTTCGTTCTCTCTTTTATCTATTCATCTGTATATGCCTCATACTCTCTTATTGTATGTATGTATTTTAGTTAAAGGTCAAAACCCGATAGTACGACTAGAGTGTGACAATCTTATCTCTCTCGCCAAGGGAAAATTAATTTGGACGAGGCGGATTGTTGCGATGGAAAGGGTTTTTCTCTATTTATCTCGTTACTCATCGCATAGTCGTCGTCGTCGTCTGCCGCTGCTTCATCCTTCTTCTTTTTTCTTTTCGTTCCTCTTTCCACCCAATTCTTGTATTCTTTCATTGATTATATTGGTTTGAAATCGGTGGAATGCTTGGGCCGTGTGAACGGTGGCCACCGACGGAATGCGGCGGCGCATTTTCTCGGAATTATTTTCGGTCGGTTTGGTGTTTTGCCGTCGCCGAAACGGCCCCGACTTCTCGGAAGGAATGCGAACGCCGCCCGTTCCCGCCGAGTTACGGACAGAGAACGAGACAGCACCACCACCACCATCAAACCAAAGGGAAAAACGAGAAAGAAAGAGAAAAATACCTTTTTGAAAAGGCAGCAAAAAGAATCGAAGGAGAGAAGAAGTTTTCGCCGCTTGACCCTTCTCTTAATGATGATGATGATGATACACACCCAGAGCACAGAGCATGTTTTTCTTATTCTTCATATTTTGATACCGATATAGCATTATGACCAATTATAATTTGCAATATATCAAATTATCTAATAGATTCAATAGATTGATATTGTTGAATGGAATGGGAGCGCAAAGCGTTTTTCCGAAATTGCCGCGCCGCACCCTCTGCAGCAGCGACTATCATTTCCATAGAGCGAGCGCCGTAATAGTGTAGTAGTGTATAATATAAGTGATTCATTCTTTCCACCCACATATATTGTATTATTAAAACGCGCCGCGTTTTAAAGAGAGTCCAGACCAGACTCTTCCGCCTCTCCTTCTTCGCTCCGCATCACACACACACACACACTCTCTCTCTCTCCTTCTCTTTCACGGCAACCACCGAGGCTCTAATTTTAAACCTCCTCTCTTGCTCTCGCTCCGTTTTTACGCAACCGCCGCCGTCTGAACCGCCTTCGCTTCCTACTTTTTAATTTCTCGTTTCGACACTGTACTTGTAATATCTTCACTCTAAACGTTTCTCAATGGTCGGATTACTCTTTCCTCTTCAATATCCAAATTTGGACGAAATCGTCCTCCTCTTCTGACCCAGAAACACCGTGCTCTCACCGTCTCCTTCCTTCACATCACAAAGCCGGGGACCCAGACGTTCATCTAATTAATTAGTCCGCGCGCACCGTTAGCTCGTGCAAAGCACGAATTATGATAATACCTCTTCTCCGGATGGCCATTTAATCTTTAAACTAACCATTAACTATATGGATACGCTGTACACATCAACATCGAGAAATGAGATACATCCTTAAAATGCTTTTAAACTGTCTAGGAAGTAGAAATAATTTGCAGAATAAAAGAACAGCATTATAATTAAATTTAAAACGTTTACTTGTAATGGATACAATGGGAAATAAGTGCGCATTACATACGTAAATCTGGAGGGGTAGCGACCCGACCGCTAAGCTTATTGAATTAGAAGCTATACACTTACCGTAATTAACATTTGCTCGATAAAATTTAGAAGCCAGAATCTACTAGAATGGCTCTCTTATTCTATATATTTTTGTTACTAGTCAGATGATCGGTAATGTTATATAAACATCGATAAAACGAGTAATTTATTTATATCTGATATTATTATTATTTTTATTATAAATATGTAAATTAAGAGCAGATAACGCGCAACAAATTTTGATTATCACGTAGAAGATATGTAAATATATGTAGTTTTTTTTTTTGAATATGTATAAACATTTTGTACGAATGCAAATTTAGATTAAGACGATTTACATTCTGCAGGTTGCAAAACAGCCTCCAGATAACCGTTAATCTTCAGATAGTAACGACAGACTCCTCTGTGTAAATCAACGTAGTTCTCATTTTGATTTATATTAATTATATTCATTAATTCCAAGTTAAATTCTAAATAAAATTGGTTTATAAATATTTTAATCGCAAAAACGCAAAATGTAAATTATTATCAAAGTTATTGGTATTTGCATTTTATAAATTAATTTATATTATATAAATAAAATTAATTAAAAAATGTAAAAATTTACAATCTGGCGTTACGAAAAGTCATTACATTATTATTTTTTTTTGCTAATGAGGAGGAGTAGGCGAATAAAAAACTTTGTCAAAGTTCAATTTGGCGCTAATTAAAAATAAAAATTGAATCGTTTGACCCAGAAAAACTGAAATCATCAGAGATTATTATATAAATATATGGCATTAAATTTTTTTATTATCTGGATCAGGCGAGCGAGTGTGGATGATGTAGAGAGTGCGTCGCTGGGCAAGAGATATGGGGAGGAATGAATGAAAATTTCGTCCTCTCTAATCATAATATAAACAAGGATCCTCCACCTCCTCGTCTCCTCCGCAGCCGCAACGGTTTGACTTAGATTAGATTATTCGCACGCAACTTAGTTGCTAAGCTGACAAGTCTGTCTTTCTCTCTCTGTCTATGTAGCATAGAAGTCTAACCATCATCGGCACCGCATTTTTGCCACTCCATTTGACTTGACATAATTCGACTACTGCTCTCCTAATCTAGACGCGCGCGCGGGAATCATAGCCGGCGTAGACTTAAATATAGTACGCACGTGTTCTACTTGTCTACAGACCGAACGAGAAGAGGAGAGAGCATCTGAAAAAAGAAAGAGTTGAAGCAGCAGCAGCAGCAGCGGAGGTGCAAAAGCAAACCGCACAATTTACTAACTACTATTATTACTATCGCACTATATGCACACTACGTAGTATAGAGATATGCGTTTCGTATTTGCATGCTTGCGCGCTCACACACACACATGTATATATATGTATATGCATTTCGTCGGTCGCAAACATCTTCCTACCACAACCGGTGATCCCGATTTTCCTCGCATTCGCAAAAGCCGTCGTGGTTCGTTGTTGTTGATGATGGCACGTGCTTCGACCACCTGCAGCGTCCACACCAACAAAAACAAACGCAACAATCAGACAGGTGCGCTGATCCTCCGCCCTTTCTTCCATCCCTGCTGTCGCCTTTCTTCCTTCTATCAATAACAATCGAGCAGCGCAAGAAGAAGAGAAAGAAAAAAGATTCCTTCAGCTGCTGCCGCTGTCGCTGCCCCAAAACAACTCTTACACGCGCACGTCAGTCACCTTTCAGACAAACGCGCTCTGATTTCCTTCAAAATTTCAGCGTATACAAAACGATTCGCAACGAAATCAACGCAAACTCATTTTAGTTTATTATACAGTTCGCTAGCAAACATTCCAATTGAAAATAAAAGCAAATAAATAACAAATAAATAAAACGCGCAATTCAATCGCGAATTGCGTTTCGAATTTTCAAATTATCGCCGATAAAATTTTCTTCGACGTTTTTCTCACCGAAAATTTAGTAGCTCTCTATTTATTTACTTTACACTCTTTCGAAATGATAAGCCACAGTCTTGAGCAAATATATCAGGATGGTAGCAGGATGGAAAAATGTTTGTTTGTTTGATAGTTTTTTTTCTTCACTATTGATTAATATGTAAATTTTGAATTATTTGCATATGCAATCAACCAAAAAAAATATCTCCTGAAACGGAAACTGAATTTATTAATTAAAATAATTCATTTTTGGCTATTGTTTGTTGCTACTGGTTCATTCATTTTTTGAATCGATTCACGGCTGTGTCTCATGCAGAATCTCTTCGGTCTTTCCTGTTTTCGTTTTCTGAGGAATTGCCGTTTATTTTTCTTTTGATTTGCTTTTTCTTTTCTTGTTTCAATTAAAGTGCATTCTATTGAAAAGTCGATTCACGTATGTGTGAATCATACTGCAGTTTCTCAAGCGTGAACTCGGAGCGATATTTTTCATTATGTCCTTACCGTTTCCGGCTTTCTTATTTGTTTGCATACACTTCGAAACTCATTTTGTGCGAAAATTAAAATATTATTAATCGCTTGTCAAATCTGAGATATTTAGCATTTGCGGTTTTCATCTCGCTTCCAAGAAATGTGCTGGATTTTTTGAACTTTTAGTATTCCTTGAAAGCGAAACATAACATTGCTTGCTTGCATTTAGAAATTTGCCAATTCTTGTGTCTGATTTTTTAATTAAACTCAAGTTGTTGTTTTTTTTTTCTCGCTTCTTTTTTTTTTTGCAAATTCCTTTCGTCTGCTGTCTGTGCAGATTCCGAAGCGGAGCAATTATGCGAATGAATCATGCGTTCTATTTTAGGAAACTTTAATCATACATTAAGAACAACTCACACGTTGGGTCATTAACTGTCGCCCTTATTTAATTTAAGTTCGTCATTTGATGATGTATACAATTGGGTTGAATTTGTATTTAAAATGTTTGGAGAAGATAGAGGATTTTGTATGGGTTTTGCATGCCAACACCTGATTGAATCTTTCACTCCGTACGCCTCTAAATGATCTTAAATTATGTAACGTGCAATTAGTCTAGAATCAGCCTAAAAATAGATGGTGGAGCAGTGAGTCCTTGGCCCAAATGACGAGGGGCTTTTCGGAATACGCGTTAATTCGGTAATTAGGTTTACCACCTGGTAATATTTTTAAAATCTTCAATTTCCTATTGCGAACAGCCAACACCGTCGCGCTTCATAATCGTCGAATATTATATGTATTTTTTAAATTAAGAAAGGAAAATGAGAATTAAAAAAAAAGGAAGATGTTCAATGTTTAACGATCGTCGGAGGCTCAGTAACGAGCCGCGGGATTCTCTTGTTAATTTTAATTGCCGGAAGTAAGACCTGCGCTGCTTCCCTGCCTCCACAATTTACTCAATCTTCTTCCATCTCTTTCTCTCTTCATTTCGATGTTAAGCTTTATAAATTACGTTGATTTCAATTTCAAAAAACCCGCGTCGACGACGGAAGCTACGTTGTTACCCGAATCGGTATGCGACCTCGGTTTTCGCGCACTTCCTTATTCGAATTTCGGATGATGATGATATAATGCGTAAAAAGTGCGTACGTATAGAAACAACAGCGATCCAAGGTTGATCGAACCAGGAAGAACGGGACAAATACTACTACTACTAATAATAACAACAACAACAACAAAGATTTTACGGCGGAAAAAAATCTTTGCGATCTCGTTTGATGTCCGACTTCTTCTCTCTATGCGTGAATTGTTGAAGCCGGCTCGTACGCACACGCAGTTGCGTAACGCCCAAGGCCTGGCCATTTAATTTTATTTTATCGCGCAAGATAACAGTAAAAAGTTTTTTTTTTCGGCACAAAATCATCGATTTAAAGGTCCCGAGTTCAACGCCCACGTATAAAGATACGCACACACATGTGTATAAAGAGATGAGAATAGAAGCAGAAACAGAGAGAGAGAAAAGTGGACGCGTGCGGACGCGACAAAAGTCAAGGTGCAAGAAGTTTGATTTTCCTATTATGACCGGCGATATTCTAATAATCGATAATCAAAGGACACGGTCCTATTGCCACCTTACACATCCATCCCGTTGTTCTCGTGTGTTTAGAAAGTTACGCTGCTGCTACAACGCTCTTGTTACGTTTCTCTCAATTCTTTATTTCCACAAATATTGGAACGAGTTCTCTTTCTTCATTCGCCTCGTTGTCAGACATTTTTCCTCCTATGCTAGAAAATTTAAACTTTAATTATCATATTTATGCGATAAAACGTAACTCAAGTTTCCACATCGTACAAATCTACGCTATTTTTTTGTTGTTGTAAAGAAAACTTATTTTATTACTATTATTATTATTATTGTTGTTTCTTAGTTTTGTGTGTGCGTGTTTTTTTTTGGTTATATGTGTGTTTGTGTGTAAGGTCGAGAGGTTATTAATTTATTTACGCGCCAGACCTTGCGAGTAGAAATGTTTTATATGCTAAACCTGTGGCGACGTGAGGCTCCCGCGCGTTACGCAACGCTTCTAATAAAGATAACTCCACGATAAATGCGATCTTTTCTCCCTCTCTCTCGCTCATTCTATAAACGCCGCGCAATTTGCCGCGAAAAGCCGTGCAAATATTTATAAGTTCTCACCGGAAATAAACACGCTGCACCCAGACGCGTCCCAAAGAAGAGAGTAGTGCTCTGCACCCGAGCGACGAACTTCTTCTGCTTCTTCTTCGTTGGATGGTTTAAGAAGTAAAAACTTGGTCTTTTTAATTGGGGTTGGGATGTAAGTGTACCGCTTATTCGAAACTCGATAAATCAATGTGAAAAAATCGATTCGCTCAAGGTGAACGAACCGAATGGTTTTCGTTTGCTCGATTCGCAATTTATTTTCGGATATTTAAATCGATTTGCGTAATCCGAAGGATCGAAGCTCCTAATTGGTTCCTGTTAACAATTCGCCTCTTTTCTTAATATTATAATAAACGCAAATTGTTTGATTCCATAGCAACAACCAAAGCAATATTATAACAAAACCTATCAGATCGAAAAGCCTACTTGAATATGTCAACACATTCAATTCGTATTGAATTAATTAGAAATCAATAGACAGACACCTACAATTCTACAAGAACCGATCAGAATTGATATTATTTAAAATTAAATAATGCAAATTTTTCTATATAAATTGTGTATATTAAATTTACTCAATTTATGTTACAAAACTAATAATATATAATCATTTTATCACCTTTTTCTTAATTTTAACGAAATTTTCGTCACATCAATAAATAATATAAACATTGATAATAACAAGCAAACCACTCGACATTGAGAATTACGTGGCGTACATCTAAAACTGAATTAATTCGACAACAAAAAAAAAGTGAAATCTCTCTAGGCCTTTAAATTTTTCAGCCTTTCCTAGGAAATCGGTCGTTCGATTTGATATACAGAAAGAGAGAGAGAGATGGATATTAAAAGCGGCGTAGATAGGGAATTAATTAGGCTCACCATTAGCATATATATGACATTCTTGGATTTCGTAAAAATCAGTTCTTAACTTAATGATAGCGTGAACCTTGAAACGTATACATTCAATACTTTTAAATATAATTTCGAATTCGATTATGATGCTTCTTTTAATTCTTTCTCAATTTTCTTCGTGAAATTGCATTTAGCAATCATCCACGCAAATTATTACACATACATTTCTTAACTTTCGCAAGAAGTTGTCAATGTATCTTATTAGTCCAAAATTTGAAATGATCTATGCGGATTTCGTAATTATGCAAATCTCCAATAAAATATACAGCGCTAATATAAAAAAAAACGCTGTTGCTATGCGATTTCTGCTCGGAGGTCCAATTCACTAATCGATGTCTTTGACTCGAAGTCGTAAACCATTCACAATTATTAATAGTTTGCCGAGACGGCCGTACCGAAAAATTTCTTTTTTTCGTATTTACATAAACGCATTAATAAGAATAAAGACAGACAGGAGGACGACGACAACGACGTTCGTTTCTACATTTGCATTTATTAATCTGCAGATTTCGAATGCGGAAATTTCGATTAGAGAATGTTAAGGCAAACTCACCTAGACAAATGGAAGAAACGGAGGTGTGAGTGTGGTGATTCTTTATCCGCCAGACCACATCATTTGCATACCAACGTCTGTCTGTTCCTCCGCAGAAAAAAAAACGATTCGTGGAATTCTTTAAATGGCCCGTTAAAATATTAATAAATTTCTTCTCGGTTATCTCTTTCTCGTTGAGACTAAAAATAATGCGTTACAATTTTTATATTTATTATTATTATGTAATTGCGAAAGATTTCTTTTGCAGATTTTAAATAAATTGCGCAACGAAATTGTTTCATTTTGCAATCGATTAATTTTAAAATCCTATTATTTATAGTTTTGTAAACTGTAAATCGGACATTCCGGTTTGGCAATTGACGATAAAAATGATACGTTAACTTTGTAAAGTTAAAAAAAAGAAGAAATAAAGTAAATATTTATTTTGTGCGGAAGGGGAGCCTCGGTTCAGTTATAAATAGAGCCATTATTACATAATTAAGTACAATTAACGTCTGGCGCGTTTATTTTCGCCGAGCCGAAGTAGCGTATTTATTTTTAAATTTCACCGCCTTTTCGGAAGATTTTGTCCGTTTCAGTTTTTTTTTTTTTACTATTTGGGAACAATTAGATTTGTTCGTTTCTTGGTGGTTTTGAATTCGGATCGCGTTTAATTTTCTAATTTAATCGCGAATTCACGCCGGCCGGCATTCCTCCTTCTACTTTTCCTCCACCTCTTTCTTCGTGAACGTCTGGCCATGCTCATACTATATGTATGTGTCTTGAATAAAATCCTTACGCAACTCGCGTTACGCGTTCCATTCTTATGGGCTCTAAACGTAATTATATTCGCTTCCACGTCCTTGGGCGCAAAGCAATAATAATGGGAAGGAATTATAGTAGCACATATTAAAAATAATAATAACAACAACAGCAGCAATTGCGGAGAGTAAAGACAACAAAAACAAGGAAAAATAAACGTACAAACTTCAATTAAAAACACGTTTAGCAAGGGGGAATATAAGAATATGAAGAAGTCAATTTGTAAATGGGACTGTTAATAAAAACGGTCGAAACAAATGAAGGAAACTCCTAATGAGAGATCAAGAATGTTGAATAAAAAAAAAAGAGTAACGGTGGGACACCTGATTGGCGGCGGCGTGGGCGATCGCAGACAAACGGAAGAGATGAAAAAAAATGTCCGAAAATAAAAATCCGTGAAAATCGCATTTGGGAAAGGAACGAAGAAGAGAGAGAGGAAAGGAAATGGTATGGTGCGTTAGAAATTTATATATAAAAAAAAGTAGTGAAGAAGAGAGACAGGAGCGCGTCTCGCGTGCCAACTAGATTTTTGAAACGCCAGGTCAGTAACTCATTTTATTTTAGATTTCACCGTATTTTTAGCGAAAACTTAAGAATAGTTGCTTCGCCTTTAATTGCCTCGTGATTAATTGGCATCTAAATTCATCGATCGATCCATCTACCACCGCTCATTCAGGAGTTTTGTAACAATCCTGAAATAGATTTTCGATTACTTATATTTTTTTATTCAAAAAATTAAAAGGAAAAAAACGATCACTCGTATTTAATCGCGGTCCTTGATTACGGGATGAATTGATAGGATTATCTTAATACGTTTTACACTTGACAGAAAGCATAATGTGGAGGAGGAGATGTCATGCTTCTCAAACACCGTCCGAGCACCTCCGGTCCTATAACGAGCCGTGTTTGCTCCATAACAACTTGTTTATTGTTATTTGCGTGCATATTGCATAAACATTCCGCTTTGTTTAAGATTTTAGTAAAAAATGCAGCGAATAATTATGATATTCACTAATTAAGATTAATGCATTCTATATTTGAAATTGAACAAACTAAAATTGTTAAGTTACGTGTTTAACAAATCTAATTATTTCAATTGTTTTAAGATAATTATTATAATTTGAAAATAAGATGCTATAAATATGAACGGATTGCTAATTATAATAGTCTAATGCGATAAAGTGGCAAAACGAAGTTGCGGTATGTTTTATATTTAGTTAATTAAATGATTAGCGCTTTTATTTATCTGGTAGGACAAGGACTATGCGAAGAACGAGAATATCGAAAATGATACGTTTTATTTTTGTGTGATGTGGATGCGCGAATAATCGACGAAGGTAGAAATCTCGAGGAGAGAAGTCCTTGGATGAGCGAAATTTATTTGACAAACGGATTAGAAAATCGGTATGTCGGAGATAACCGGAGTAGTAGTTTGTAGTATATATATATATATAATATTAAGTGTGTTGCGACTATTTCGGATGTTTTTTTTTTCGTTTCGTTCGTTTGGTGGGGCCCCCATCAAGGTTTTTGGCGGCGTTCGGGCGTCCTTCTTGCGTCGGGCCATTGACCAAAAACGTGCGAAGGACGCGAAGGATTTGCGCTCCATCCTTATCCATTTTCGTACTTTTCCCTACTCCTCTTCTCTCTCTCTCTCTATCTCTCACGTTATTTGTTATTATTATTTATCCTGCTTGCTTGGATATGTGTGTGTGTGTGTATTTATTTTACGTATTCAAAGCTGCTGCTTCTCTTCTTTCGGTTGGGTGTGTGTGTGTGTGTAAATGTAGTGAGTGAGAGAGGAAGAGTGAGATATGAATGAAACCGGGGGGTATTCCCACACCAAACCGTCTGCGTCTCGAAATCGGGGTCGGAGCTCTCTTCTTCTCCCCGTCCCTCGGCGATATAGTTCGACGTCGGTGGTGGCGGCAGCGGCGGCGGCGGCGTCGTCGTCTTCGTCGTCCCCCCAAAACAATCTAATTCTCTCTCTCAATTCCCCTCCATTCTTATCCATCTGTTCTTCTCCTTCGTCTTCGGCCGGGTTGTTTCTCTTCAGACCTCCTCGATTTCCTCCTAATCGTTCGCCCCTTCGGGCAGCGAGCGGCGACGAGCACCGCCTTCTTCACTCCGCTACAGACGAGCAAGTTCAGACTTGTCTGGCAGACTCGACTGCTGGTGGTTGCGACGTAGTGGTGGTGACGGTGACCTGTCTCGGGTCTTTTCAATTATTTCATTGCAAACAACAACAGGAACTCTCGACGACAGAAAAAGGCGAAGACCCGAAGAGAGAAGAGGAGAAAGAAAGGAGAGGAAAGAGGAAGAGGCGCACATCTGCACACACAGAAGGCCCAATTTCTCTCTTTCTCCATCGTTCCCAGTCCGTCTCGTAATTCCCATTCATACGATTCCGCACATGCATGCATTCGCATACATTCACATGCATGCATACTCGCACACAACCGCAGACCATGCAAATGTATGCACATATCCTGCGGACGGACCTCCTTGTTGTTTGTTATGCTGCTCGCTTTCGCGGATTCGCACTCTAATATCGCCTCCTTGAACTCTAAAAACGGTCAGAAGGAGACGGCAATAGCGAGGACACTGTGTCGCAGAAAAGGATGTACCCATTCCTTGGGGCCATGCACTCTCTTAAATTTAGATACCGCTTATGTCAACGATAATCGAACTCTCTGTGACTGCAAAATAATTCTTTTATAAACATCTGCAACAACATTTTTACCAACGCAACCAAAACTCGCACTCGCATAAAATAATATGATTTCTTAATATCTAAATTGAGGAAATTTAGAATATGATTACCACGAACGACGAATTAAAATAAATTATGAATAAAAATGAGTACAAATTTCCAAATTTTGTTTAAAGTTTCTCTAATTAAATGCTGCATTTGTTATGAAATGGGCTGAACATTCGAATCGATGATTACGAAACAGTGGCTTGTCTGAAGGAGGGTTTCCGAGAAACTTTACTTTTTGATGTTAAAAAGAATAAAAAGATGCATCGCTCGCAGTCATGTAGTAAGTAAGTTAGTAAGTATAGAATGAAGTAGCGCTCTGAAATCCGGATTATGCAGCGAATTCTTGCATAGCGAAGGGTTTTCGAGAATTCGATGAGCGATAAAACATGAGGCGCGAGCGGCGCGTTTCCCATGCCGAGCTCAGCGGAAATTCGAGGCTCGTGTCTTCTTCAATTTCACGATTAGTTCAAGGATGTGCGGCGCGCGGTTTTCACTTTTCGCCATTCTATAATAATAACAATAAAAAAAACAAGGAGGAAGTACACAAATAAGGTGGTTTAAAGATATTACGGAAGAGAGAGAGAGAGAGAGAAAACTGAATGAAAATAAACAACAAACAGGAAGAGTAGTTGATAACGTTAGGAAAACCACAGGGATCGAAGCTTCTTTTGTAATATTTGTATGTTGCGTGTGTGTATTATATGCGTATGTATAGACTCGTAATTGCGTAACATCGAAATGTGATGGAGTCCAAACGTTCCTGTTTATATAATCTAACCTTCCCATTTTAACCACAACCATGGGACTGCTGTGTTGATCTTAGATAAGTTATCAGCGGTGGCGCCGAAATTTCAACCGAGATTTTCTCTCTCTTGATGATGATGCTCGTCGGGAAGAATAGGAGGCATCTTCAGTTCAGAACGTCGATTCCATCCAATTATAATAAGAACAAAACAAAAATAAATAAATGTTTGCGAAATCAGCGGAAAAATAGAGTCGCGCGTCTCTCTTTCTTTTTTAATTAACTTATTGCGCATACATTACACTCTTGCAAATTCTGCACTTGACCCCGAAAGCGAAGCCGTCAGTATTTCGTACAACTCCTCTATTTTTTTTATACAATTCTTTTCTTTCGATGATTACGATTTCGTGCATTCGCTCTGCTATTTATAATTTACTACCAAACTACGTCCGTCAATGAAACGCTATTAATTTTTTTTTTAACAAGTCTTCTATTCTATTTTATTTCTTTTTGGTCTTGAACTGTTATTGAACAGACCAATTGCTCATTCGAAGGATCCGTTTCTTAGGTTAAGGTTCGCCGCTAATGGAATTACCGTATCTCCGGGTTTAGAATTACAGAAACGTCTGTTGTTTAACTCCGAGATCAAGATTACGGTCAGCACAATTTTATTTTCTAGTAGAAACATTCTTGGAGGTGTAATTAAATAAAAAATAAAACTACTGCAGCGATTTGCTTAACCATGAGATAAGATATTTTTTTTTTTGCAATTTCGTTCGGTTCGTGTTCGGAATAAAAGTTACTTAACGGAGTAATTATGCGTTCACCTAGATAACGATATTTTCAAATTGCGTTCGTTCGTGCGTGCAAATCGCGTATATCGATTGTATTTTATCTGCGCATTCTTCAAATCGAAGATGAAAGTCTAATCAAATGTTTTTGATAATAACCGACGCAGCAGTGCGTATTCCGCAGAAATAAATTTATACAACTTCGTCATCAATTGATCGGATCTTAAATATGCTATTTACATTGAACTATGAGAAATTGCATTTAAAATGTATCTCACCACGTCGATGCAGAAGGACAAGCAACAAGAGCGAGCAATCTCTGAGTGCAATTTCTTTCGAATCGTCAAAGATAAAAGTAAAAGCAGTTCCGGAATATGAGTCAGTCAATCTCTCTGTATAGGTCAACCTCTCCAAGCGGTGCATATTTTTTTTTTATGATCCATGCAACTTATTTTGTCATCGCTTCACCTTAAGAATTAACATTTAGCAACATATTTAAGGGATTTTGTTAAACTGTACATTTAAGATTAAAAATGAATCATTGTGTATTTTGGCGGTCCGATTTGGTAAAGTTTCTAGTTAGGTTAAGAGGGTTGCATACGTTCGTTTGAAGGTTCTGGGATTGAAACTTTGATTAAGATACAGTTAGAGAATGCGGCTAGATCTGCAGATTGGTGGTAGTAACATTGAGCCGCTTTCGAGAAATGGGTTCGGCTTCGGGAGGGCATATTTTTTTCCCTCGATGATCGGCAGGCAGCTCGTGCACAGTTTTTCCGCGGATCGTAATGCGGTGGTGGTGTGTCGAGGATGGAGGAAGTCTGTAGGTGAATGCGGAAGAAAGTGGACTCCTTAAAGGTCGGACTCGGCCTTTTTCCGCGGACCGCAGCTAAATATAATATACGAATTTCGCGGCGGAGAGGGCCGAGCAAACAAAGTTCATGTGCTTACATAAACAGATTTCCTGCACCTTGACCAGTTGCTATCATGGCTCTACATATTTTCCTCATATGAGGACGATACCATCCGTCCATCAACATTGGCTACAAATGCCGTTGATCGTTGGATCCAAATACCGGCTTTATTTGGTATGGGGTCATCCTCTTTGCTGCGAAGGCTAATGAACAAGACGACTCCGGATGATTATTATTACGAGTTGTGCTATTTTAATTCGCGCTCGCACACACACACGTGCCGAGCGCGAGCATTTTTTTTGCGTTTCCAATATATTCCGCGATAAATATTTGTTTAAAGCCTCGTAATCGCAATTCCAGTGTACTCCTACTACTCTTTTCTTTTTCATATTTCCTTTCCGACCATTTCCACTCGACCGACATTTTCCATCCCGCAACATACACTGAAAGATTGTCAAGTATATATTTATAAATATGTAATACATTTATATATTATATTTATATATATATATATATATAGTTAATATGTCAAGGTCGAAATTTGTACACGTGTTCCTCACTTTCTGTTCGTCGTGCGGTGGGGATACCTACACTTTACTGAGTTGTAGACTGGTGTGTGCTGTAGTTGTAGACGTGGTATATTTTTTTTTATAACATACAGTGTACATTCACGTGGATAGAGAAGACCGCGAGGTCAATTCCCGCTCGGGGATTATATTTAAAACTCTCCTGACCAAAGTTGCGCGTCTCTCCTCTAGCAGCAGAAGCGTCACACCCACATATTTGGAGGTCCGCAAGATGATGCCTCAACCCTCTCCGTTCTAAAGCGCAGAAACAGATCATGATCATGTATATGATGCAGTAGAAAAAATTAAAAAAAAAAGAATCTCTGTACGAGCGGCGGCGACTGCCGAGGAAGAGGAGGAGGTGGAGGCATCGGCCTCTCGTACATTTTCACCTGATACTTTTATCAATTTAAAATTCCGTTAGTGGCTTAAGGAATGTGAAAGGTCTCTCTCCGTTGGCGGATCCAGTTTAGAGAGAACCCGGACAACAATCTCTCGATACACCGATGGAGAAGAATTTTTATTTCTTTTCATTTTGCTCTTCTCCTTTTTGTACGTTTTCCCCGAAACCGATGAACCCATAAAATATATAAACGATTTCACATCCCCCCAGGTACCCAAAGATACTAAATTTAAAAAAAAAAGAAGGGTGACAATTTAACTCACCCTATCACTTCATTCACGCCTAACACTACCTGTCCTGTTTCTTCTTTTCCCGGAATCCTCTTATCACCGGAGACGCGTCAAGTGGATCGTGGATTAAAAGAGGCGCCGATACGACAGTACGGCACTGTCTTATCGCAAAGAAACCGATTGCGGATAATTAATTGCAACCTTGGTTCCACTTGCACCTTGTAATTACATCATCGACATTTTATTTATATATTGTACGCTTTGTTCTCCGATATCATTGTTAATCAATTTTGGGGGGGGTTATGTTTTGGTGTTTATTCTTTGTTGTAACTGTAATTTATTTCAGTTTGGAGCTGCAAAGAAAATTTAAAAAAAAAACGATTTTGAATAAATTTTCAAATATAATGCAGTCGAAAGTTAAATGAATTCCAAAAGCGTAAAAGAAATTGGTAATTAATCGTTGATCATCGCCCAATACATTCTAATTTAATTTAAAATCAATAAATATTACTAGTTTGAGTAAATTAAGAAAGTTTTTTTTCTTCGTCAAATGGTCGAAAGTTTCTGGACATGAATATCGAATATAAATCAAGCATATTTGAGATCTTTGACTCGAATAATTATGAATAACTAAATCTTAAAATATAACATGAAACCTGTAAAATTGCTTCACGATTTTGATTCGAATAAAGTTGAAAAAAAATAATGAAGTTGTAGAATCTGAAAATTCTAAATAATTAATTATAATGAAACGTAAATGAAATTAATTTGAATACCATCATGGTTATTGGATGAATAGGTTCGAAAGTTGATCATTGCTACGCGAGATTAGGTTCCCAAGAACTATAACTAATCTTAAGTGCGATATGCGTCTTACTTAAAGTAAACTTTAATGAAGTTGTAGAATCTGGGGTCCGTGTAATTAATTATGCTCGGGTCCATCAAAAGAAAGACGACGAAGAAGAAAAAACTTTTTAGGAAGATAAAAATAAGACCCGGAGCCCCCAGAATCCAGTTTCTCGGTTAATTATCATTACGTTTAATTCGTTTGCGCGAGTGCTGCACCGTCGAAACTTTCACTGTGCGCGCATTTTTATCTCGACCACAATCTCTTGCTCGCTCGCTGTTGCTGCCCTACCAGAGGACAGAAGAAGTAGAAGGACGGTGGCGGCGGCAGCAGCAGCAGCAGACAGACAGACAGTTGCTATCGTTGAGGTCTTTCCAGCTCCAAATTTCATTAAAGCAAATTGTTGCGCAACAATCGCCGCCAACGAAATGGTATCAATGTCGGAATTACACATTGCAGCGGGGCAAGAAATGCGCGAGGTGCGACCGAAATTCCAAATATTTACACCGTTCCTTCGTTTATCTCTCCGCACCATTCTAAATATATGCTATGCACACTTCAAAAAGCGAACGCATGAGGAAAGAAATCGTAAATTATATTGCATCGCGGATGTCTGCAAGAAATTATATAGGGTTATAAGTCTCCTCATCTCCAGTTAATAAATCAAAGAGAAAGAAATGTTATTTGTAAATGTGGATAATGATTGAAAGGAATAATGCAATGCTCTTAATTGATCGAAGAGAAAAGCTTTTCGTTTATTATGTTTGCATGTGGTGGAGATTGGTTTCGTGTAATGATGATGGTAAATCGGCTGTGAAGTTATGAAAGTTGCGGAATGCATTGCGGATAATTGGTTTTCCGCGGATCGCGGATTCAGTTATTTTTATGGTCGGTCACAAAGAGGTATCACCACCACCATCATCATAATCGGCATTGTGTTTGTTGCGTGTCCGTCCGTGTGTGCATATGCAATGCACAGACGACGACGGCTCTCGAGGAATGCGAAAAGTCTTGAGCGGCGCGTAAAAATCGCGCTTGCCAGCAGCTCGAAAGACCGGCGCTGACGTAACCGAAAGGAATTCCAGCCGCGGCCGTTGCGTATCCTGTGCAAGAACTAGCAAGCAAACGGTCGGCCATTTACACTGTACTCTTTTCTCATGTCTTGTCTCTGGTTGAATCTTTTCGTGCGTTATTAAATGGATTATTTTCTTTTGATTTGTAGAGGAGGAAATCGATGTCGTATCCGTGGGTGACAAGCAGACCGTGGCGAGCAGCAGAATGGCTTGCGTGTTGCCAAACAACCCGACCATCCGGGACAAGCACCAGATCCAGAGGACGATGGCGTCGGCGATGACGAAGAGCGGCATCAAGACGATGCTGCCGAGAAAATCTGCAGCTGGTTCTGCGGATCAGGGAAGCAGTCAGCTTCACCAACAGCAGCAGCACCGTCACTACCAACAGCAACAGCAGCAGCAGCAGGCTAAGAGACGCGTAATGGAATCGACGCGAGGAATTAAAAGGGCGAAGCACCGATCTCCTCCGACGTCGCCGTACAAGAAGCGTTCATCGTACAATCATAGCAGCGACAGCGAGCCCGAACCATCGGAGAAGAGGAATCTACATAATAACATGGAGCGTCAGCGGCGGATAGACCTGAGGAATGCCTTCGAAGATTTGAGGGTTTTGGTACCGGAGGTCAGCAAGAGGGAGCGCGCTCCGAAGGTGGTCATCCTTCGCGAAGCAGCGACGTATTGCGATCAGCTGGGCGACATCTCCGACAGCATGAACCGCGATATCGACGACCTCCGACGGCAGCAGCGATTCCTCCGTTCCAGAGTATCGCAGCTCAGGCTCAGCCTCGCCTCGAAGCATCGATAAACTGCAAAACTAATCAATAAGCATAATAATAACTAACTAAAACTATACGTTTTACAAAAAGAAAACCTACCGCCGTCAATCTACATTGCTACATACATACTAGGAGGTAGGTCTCAAACGATATAAAAAAAATTACATTACAAAGACACGAAATTGAAAGAAAAAAAAGAAAGACGCTACAAATATATGATTATTATATATAAATATACATTTTATTTTTCCATAAAAAGAAAACGCGGACTGAACGAAATTGTCGTTTCGATTTTACACTTATATTAATTTTAAACAAACGGATCGATGATTTCTTCGCGCGGTTCAAAATTCGTCAAGAGAAAAATAAGTATATTTAAACAAAAATGAAATAAATTAAATAATATTAACTGTGATTTTTTTAACATTGCATTGTATTTTTGTTTTAATTTTTTTTTTCATACTAGGGATTTAGAATTTTTCGTAATTTAGTTTTTTTTTTCATTATTTTTTAAATTAATTATTAATTTGTTATACATATGTTTGTTTATTTTTATTTTATTATTATTATTTTTTATTTTCAAACACTATATCTCTCTCATGCACACATTTTTCATATGCACACACACACACACACACACAAAACTTACAAAGAAAACAAACTTTTCTCTATTATTATTACATTTTTCTTTCTTTATAATATTGAAACAGGGCTCTTTTCCGACTTCTGATAAAAGGAAAAGTCAAGACCCGCACGATCCCCCTCGTAAGACCACGACCAAAACCCCCAAAAAACAAACAAAAAATTGTATTTGTTTCATTCTATTTCGAAGCGTTGCCAACTCTGAATATTGTATCCCCCAACAAATTATTAGAAACAAATAACGCAACGTGTGTCTTAATCTTTTACTATTTACTCTTATAACCTGTTCAACTTCTTTGTTTGATTTTTATTTTGCATTTTTTCATTTACTCGTGTATATACTATATATTTGAAGAAGTAACGTTTAGGGATGTACATTAATTTCGTTTTAGTGCTTAGTTTAGTTACACATTTCGTTTCTTTCTTTAATTTCCACACTTCTTCTGTTTTTTTACTATTCGTTTCTAATTGCGTGAATGAAAATTAATCTTTTTTTTATATTAAAAAAGTGATATAAAATATTACGAAAATCGCGGGTTCAGGGGTCAACGCTACCCTTGAACCCTGTACATATTATACATATATATATAAAGAATAATAATAGATCCGCCCGGCGTTTTTTTTTCACTCTTCCCCTGCGCGAATCTTAAGGGTAGCGTTTTATGTCTGAAATGACAAATGAATGAATACATACTACTTAATTACATAAAAAAAAGCAAACGCAGGGCCGGCTTTTCTTTTAGCTCAAATTTGTTTTATATAATTTGAATTTATACTACTATTACTATTTTTTTTTGGGTATGTCGTAGCTTTATTTAGATTTTAGTTTGTTTAAATATCTTTCTTGGTATTTTGTTACATTGTTAATTTGTTAGTAGTTATATAACTAATTGTTTTTTTTTTCATTTTTTTTGTAAACTATTTATAGATTATATATATATATATATATATATATATATGCATATGTATATATATATAATCTGAGTAAAATGAGTAATGCATGTCTAACTATTGTTTCGAGAAAAAATACAAATAATGTGATAATAGTTTTTTTTTTATGTACAGTTATATAGTTATATATATATATATATTATATTGTGAGGATTTTTAAACTGTGAACAGCGCTGGAAAATGGGAAAGCCCGCAAAGCAGACACGAATCGAAATATAATAATGATGATTTTTGTTCGCTCGATATTTGTTGCTGCAGATATCAAAATTCTCGGTGCCAACACCTTAAGGGTTCCACAAAATTCGCTTTTTTCTGTGTTTTTTTGTTTAATTTATATATATATATATATACACTATACGAAATATATAATTGAATGTAGAGAACAAATTGTAAAACGTCTTCCTCACAAAGTAGATGTTGTTTCGTTTTTTTCTTTGTTTTCAAATTAAATTAGTCGTTGATCAAGAGAATTGTTGTGTTCACATTCATATATATATATATATAGCGAAGATATATATATATATATATTTTACAGTATTTTATACATTTGATATAAAAAAAAGTTTTGAAAGAAAAATAAAAACGGTAAAAAGATTTAAATGGAAAGTAAGTTTATGAAAAATGTTTTATTATTGTTTGTTACTACACTCTTGTACGCATACAGCTTCGTAGAGCTCCCCAGTTCGAAAGAAGAAAAGATAACGTGTTAATGGAAAGCAGGGCAATTCTCTAATTATATCGACCTAAAAGCAATGTTGAGATTTTTATATTATATATCTTTTATATAAATACACACAAACACTACATATGTAAAATTTGAAAATGTATATGTATATATATATGTAAATAAGCAAACGCCTATGTGTAGAGAATCCCAATAATAATTGTGAATCGAAAGAAAACACACAAAATCTTGGGAACCTGAGATTTATATGATATATATATATATACATATATATTTAATAGCCACTACTGCTTATATTTTTATATGTATATAATGTTCGTTATGTTGTACTTACCATTAATTTACATATTTTAAAAAACAAACATTTGAAAATGGGAAAAAAAAGGATAAAGGCGCAAAAATATATTGATATATTTCATGATAAATGCATGAAAATACAAAAGTCGCGAAAAGTAATAAATAACGTTAATATATCGGCGTATGCGTGTATTTTCTGTATGCGTGTATGCATCGAAAGCAAACAAAAAAAAAAGAAATTTATTTTGGTTTTAGTTCCTAAGTAAGTTTTACAAATAAAAATGTTTTAGCATTCAAACTCGAAAATAGTTTGTTTTTATTTTATTTCTGCTTCGCATTTATTTTCCCCACATCCCAAACTTCCAATTTTCTAACCGGTGAGTATTATCATTTTGAGTGTTATGAAGAGTTGAAAGGTTTTATCAAAGTCGCTAGGATGTAGTGACACTTGCATACTGATGACACAGCCCACGTCTCGAATTACTTGAATTTGAAGGATGCGGTTCTTGCCTTCATCTCAAGAATATAGAGGATCAGCATCATTTTCGACAAAAAAAAAACTTTAGAAGTTGAGCAAATTTGTCTATCATACAAATATATTTTAAGCTGAGATTGTCTTAAGATGAATTAAAAATTAATTTACAAATACTTCTAAACTCAATATCATTGAGAGTTTGATGAAATAGTTGAATGTAATGTATTAACCCGGTGAATGGAAGTTTCATAATTGTAAATAATCGTAATTTTGAAAAAACATTACGTAACAGTAGTTTCATCAGAAAGTGCGCAATATAATAATGAATTTAAGTTTTGCTGTTATTAAGTAAAATTCTATAATATCATTCTTCTAGCATTTTCTGGTGTATTCTAATAGTTAATTTGAATAATGTATAAAATGTAGGTGAATGGAAGTTTCGCAATTGTAGAATATTTGATCATTTTAATTTTTAAATATCGGATTGTTTGCAAATGTGCCGACATTTAGTTACCATTTAATGTTTCCGCAAGCTTGAACTTTATATTCGGACTAATTTAAATAAATCAATTAATTAGAAATACAAGGACAGGAGGGAATTGTGTGTACTTTTAGTGCGGAAAAGAGAAACGAGGCAATTTCTGATTTATTTTATTTTGCACTACTCTGTTCCTCTTTTTCCCTCATCAGACGCAGCCTCCTATCCTTGGCCCTCTTGTGTTTTCCGGAATGCAAGTGCTTCTTCCATTGGTGCTGCCCGACGAAGACCCTCTGGCAATCGTCGCAAAAGTGCGTTTCGTCCTGCGAATTCGGAGTCGACTGTACGCTTATTTTGCGGAGAGGTTTCCATGAACACTCCGTGCCATCGATAACGCTCTGGACGATTCCCACAGCGGGGTCAGTGATATCTTCCTGCCATTTCCCTAAATCATCGGTGGTCAATCCATAAACGGGAGGAACCTAAAAATGAACAGAAAAACACATTGTAATCTTCCGGATCGAATCGGATTCATGAATTTAAAATGCACCGTTCTGCCCGTATCTCCTAATAATCTATTGTTAATCCATCTGCACTGTTTCCTGGCATACCGCCGAGTCACCATTTTCAGCGAGTCCAATCCCTTCTGCAGCAAAAGTTTCCCCTCGTCGGAGCCGCGTTGGCACTCGTCCAGCAATAAATATTCATGGAACTCCTTCAAGCCAATCATTTGAAATATGCCCCTCGTGTAATCCGGATCGCTGGAACGCATTCAATTCGCATATTTAACAAAAACAAAAATACAGAAAAACACAATTCCAATAAATAAAGAATGATCGAATAGAAACCTTCCGTCCTGCAGCCTCTTCTTATTGTATTCCCTGTGAAAATCGAGCAACTCTTCGACCAAACCGCTGTCCATCATTGCGTCCACTCTGGAATTTATCCTCTCATCTAAAACGGGCTAAAAATACAAAATTAATTAAAACATTGAAATAAAATGTAGAAAACAATACCTTATCCCATTGCAGCCAAAATATCACAACGTCCGAGTACCGTAATCCTCCACCATGCATGCTACCACCTTCAGATTTCTGTTGCTCATTTAATATTTCGCTGTGCAGCTTCCCTTTTTGCTCCAGAATCTCCAAAGATCTTATAATCTTCCTCTTATTATTCGGATGCAGCCTATTCGCCATTTTCGGGTCCAGATCCTTCAATTTCTTATGCAACTCTTCACTAGGCAATTCATAATCTTTGTTACTTCGACCAGGCTCAAATTTTCGTTTCGAATTTGGATCATCAATTAAAATCTTCCACAACAGTGATTCTATGTAGTAATTTGTACCACCCACAATGATGGGAATCTTCTTTTGATCAAATAAATCATCAATCTAGTTTTCTCAGTTAAGGTTTAAATTTAAAAAATCTGTAATTTTATAAATTCTAATAACTAAATTGAAAAGGATACTATTTTCAATGCTTTGTTTCTATAATCCAATACAGTGCATGTTTCGTGAGGTTCTAAAATATCCACTAAATGATGCGGGGCTTCTGATCTTTCCTCAACAGTCGGCTTTGCACTTATTATATCCATTCCTTTGTAAATTTGCATCGAGTCAGCTCCTGCAAATGTAAATAAATCCATGTGGACTTATTGTTGGTTTTATTAAAAAAATATTCTTACCTAAAATTTCACCACCAAATTTCTTTGCCAGGTCTATTGATAATTTTGTTTTTCCTGAGCCTGTAGCCCCTAGGATAACCACTAGAGGCAATTTCATATTGCTAACAACTTGCCTGAACATAAAAATTAATACTATGTTCACATTTATAGGTTATTTTTGGTTAGATTTAGTTAATAACCTAAAGATAAACATTAAAATAGTAACATAGATATTAGTATTCTCATAAATGTTAATATTAATAATTACAAACAGCTTTGATTAAACATTTAAAATTTATTAAATTATTTTTCGAAACACACAGAAAATATGAAATTGTTATATATAAAAATTAAATAAATATTTAATCTATAAAGTGCATAAATAAAATAATAAATTCTACGCATTTTAAACTAAATAATATAATAAATTAGACTTGAATAATAATTTTAAATTTAAATATCAAATGTATTTTTATTTAACACCAGCAGATGACTCTGGGTAAAAATATTAAAACTTAAATTACTAGTTTATTAATTAGCAAAGCAATCAGGAAAATAGATGAATATGTAGAAATATTTAATTAGAATATTCTAATCTAAAACGATTTTAAAATAAAGCCGCAATTAAAATGTACGAGTTGGTATAGCGCCAAAAGGGCTGAACTATAAACTTTGACATACTTAAAAGAGATGACGCGAAATTGTAAATCGTTAGTCGCTGCATGCGTATGGTTTGTTTCTTCGCTGAAAATAATAATTTTGTAGTAATTTATTTATTTTTTAGTATATTTCAATACTAATTACATAAAAAGTAAGGTGCTAGCGTTTTCTGAATCTGAAATTTGCTTAATGAGAATTCATTTTATGCTGGTGCCATCTACAGAAATATTAAAAAAAGTTATAGTTTAGCAGTTTTTGCGCTGTTGTCGTTTCGAATTTTCATTTATTATTTAATTTTTTAGTATTTCAATAAGGAAATATTATTTTTTGCGAGTAATATAATTTAGTAAAGTTTTGTATAATGTTGTATTGTTAATTTGATGGAAATTTTGATTAAGTTAATAGTATGTTAAAGAAGTTGCCTGTATCACCTACATGTGTATATGCAACACAATTAACTTAAAACTTTGACGTTTCTTATCATAACAATAACAAATGTAGTTAAGCTAATTAATTAATAACATGTCCGAATTTCTAGCTGATAATAATGTTTGTGGCCAAAGTATATTGCTTTTGGTATCGAGAGGCAACGCAATCATATCGGAGATCCTTAGATTAAAGGATTACGTTCCAGATTTATTCAGGTAAATGATTTTGTACAACTTTATGAAAATCTAGTAATTTAACTTTTCTTTAGATTATCCAAGCAGGATGGGCAGAAATATGCAGATATCATCCTTGACTTTAGCTATTTTAAGATATCGGAGGCTCAAGAGCTGAAGATTGAGAGCAATGAGGTATGTGAAACCAGCATCGTTTGCTTAGATCTACAGGTGGTTTGTTTTGGTTAGGTCCTGAGAAATTTGGATGAGGAATTCAGGGATAATCACATTGATATCATAAGTCGTTTCTACTTTGCCTTTGAAAGTATTCACACGTATATTAAAGAGTTGAACTGTTATATTGATGAGCTGGAAGATGGGTATTATATTCATCAAAATATGGAAACTGTATTTGCAGATGTGGAAGGAAAACAGTTATTGGTAAATAAATAAATAAATAATCATATATATATATGTATATATTTATTACCAAAAAATATTTTGCAGTGTGAAGCCTTGTATCTTTATGGAACTATGCTGTTATTGGTAGACGCTCATCTCGAAGGAGTCGTTCGAGAACGATTGTTGGTATCGTTTTATCGTTACACACCTCAAAGTAATGGTACCGAGAATTCCATAGATGAAATCTGTAAATTGTTAAGAGACACTGGTATTAATTCAAAGAAAGTTAGCAATTATCCAGAGGATTATTTCAAGTATTTGGTTTATATTATTATTTTTAAATATTATTGATAATTTTTTTTTGTTAGGCGAATTCCCATTAAGGAGAGTTATGTAGAATTGGTTTTGGGGAAGTTGAGGTCAGATGATGTTTACAATCAATTAACTGTGTATCCATTGACCAGACATAGGAGCACCGCTCTGGCGAATCAAGCTGCCATGTTGTACATCTGTTTATTCTTTTCTCCTGAAATTCTGCATACACAAAACGCCCTGATGAGAGAAATCGTTGATAAATACTTTCCTGATAATTGGGTAATATCCATTTACATGGGTTTCACTGTTAACTTGGTGGAAAACTGGGATGCATTCAAAGCCGCCAAATTGGCTCTTAGCAATACGCTGGAAAACGCGAACATAAAACATCATTCGGATAGGAACGGGAGGGTAGTTAAGGAACTCTTGAACAAAACGACAATATTGCTGAAAGAAGGAACAATAACCAGAGATAATTTGCTGCAAAATATTAATAATATTGTAAACGTGGTTAGAGATTGCAATGTAGCAATTCGCTGGTTGATGCTGCACGCGATTTGCAAGCAAGGTAAAGTCGAGAAAAATAAAAAATGCAAGCAGTTGAGGGATTTGGTCATAGCTGATTCTAAATATGAAGCTGTAATCGTTTTCAAATTGCTTTTGAACACTTCGCAACTGGAGTTGCTTATCAAGGATATCTACAAGAATTTGATAAGCGAGAAGGAGAAGCGTTGGGAGGAGATGAAGAAGGAGAGCTACGAGATGTTGGTGGAACTGTCCGAGATTTTCAGCGGGGAGAAACCATTGACTCGCATACAAAAGAATACGAATTTGAAGAATTGGTTTTTGGAAATCTCCAAACAAGTGGACAGTTTGGATCCAAACTTGGAGAACGCTTCAGTGAAAATAGATCAATTGATACAAGCGCTGGAGGAGGTGCAGGAGTTTCATCAGCTCTCTTCGAATATGCAGATCATCCAATTCTTATCCGATACGAAAAGGTGTTTGAACCACATGATCAGAAATATGAAGGTCAAAGAGGACGTGCTGATTACGCTGCAGATCATCGGGGATATATGCTACGCTTGGGATTTAATCGATTCATACACGCCTATAATGCAAATGGGAATTAAACGGGAGCCGACACTAGTGATCAAATTACGTGCCGTCTTCTTGAAGCTGGGCTCTGCGCTCGAGATACCGCTCCTCAGGATAAACCAAGCGCACAGCGAGGATCTGATCTCGGTGTCGCAATACTACAGCAGGGAGCTGGAGATCTACATCAGGATGGTGCTGCAGATCATCCCAAATGCAATGTTCGAGAAGATGGCCCGAGTCATCGAGATACAGACGTGCATCTTGAAGGAGCTGCCGACCAAATTGGAGAAGGACAAAATCAAGGAGTACGCGCAGCTGAACGAGCGCTTCGAGTTCGCCGAGTTGACCCATTCGATTTCCGTATTCAGTCAAGGTATGGGAAACTGATCTGTGACTTTACGAATCTTCTTCAATAACTTGCGACGTTTAGGAATGCGCATGATGAAAACTACTTTGGTTGGTGTCGTGTATTTGGATCCGAAGATGCTGCTCGAGGATGGCATCCGTAAGGAATTGGTTCAGCATATTTCGAAAGCGTTGCACGGCGAGTTGATTTTCAGCGCTAAAATGAAACCCGACGAGTTGGAGCAGCGATTACGAAGTTTAGGCAACATTATGGATGGATATAAACGTTCGTTTGAATACATACAAGTAAGATGAACATAATAATATCATGTTTGCTATTATTTTGAGTGAGTTGAAAGAAATCTACATATAAAATCTTGGTGTTTAATAGCTAAAAATTATAGTATGAGCAAAATCATGAATTGTATATTGGTGTAATATTAGAATTGGGTCCATCTGATACCATTTCAGAGTTTAAGTTTAATGTGCGGAACATAGCTACTAGACACGTAGCTGCCAAAACATCTGCATTTTCCTTACTAATTCGAATCCATTTAAGGATTACGTGAACATAAATGGATTAAAGATTTGGCAAGAGGAGGTGACTCGCATTATAAATTACAACGTCGAAAGGGAGTGCAACGGTTTCCTGAGGAATAAAGTCCACGATTGGGAAAGCTCTTTTCAGAGTCGCTACGTGCCGATACCCCACTACCCGCCGACAGATTCAGTGAGCGAGAATTTCATCGGAAGATTGGCGAGAGAAATATTAAGAATCACCGATCCTAAGTACCTCTAACTGTTATTTATCAATTGAGTGGGACTGTAATGAGACTTTCCAGATCTACAATCTACATAGCGCAGACTTCTACCTGGTACGATATCAAATCACAAAAGATGATTGCTAACAAGCAGTTGATCTCGTTGATCGCTTCCGGCATCGAAGTCACCGGTTTGGTTGGGCTGGATAGGCTTTTTTCTTTTATGATCATCACCAATTTGAAGAACATTTTAGGTGTGTCTTGATTGAGCGTTTAATTCCAGAAAGTTACTTATCGATTTCGTTGAAATTGTTGTAGGAATATTGGAGAATAAGGATAAAAGGAACGCGTCTTGGTATAATATACTGACGCTCATCAGCAGCGAAATAAAGTCGACGAACACTTTATCGAATCCGAGCAGGTTTTATCAGAACAGTATCAGCCGGTCGTCGAAGCTCTTCGGACCATTGCTGGATCACATCCTCGCCGTCGGTCAACTGCAAATACTGAGAAAACTGATCGCCTTCCATCTAAATACGCGGTCAAAGTTCGACGCCAAATACTTGGAATCTTCGCTGAATTCGATGAACAAGTATACAAGCAATCTAACTATAGACGTTTACATAGAGCTTAGCGCAAAACGCTTCATGCCCAGATTGCATAGTTTGCCCGTATCTGTTACAATGAAATATAAATTTGGTTCTAAATACTAATATTCAGATAATATTATTATTAATTATTGCATACTATGTAATTAAGGCTTATGGGCTTATTTCATATTTACATTAATAATTTAAGTTTATTTTTCTTTTTAGGGCATTATTAATCGAAATGAGTAAACCGAATGAATCGAAGATCTCCGAAGAACTGCTTTTGAAACTATCTCAATATTTCGATTACTCCGGCCTTAATAATCCTTTCTTCAAGGTTTACGTAACCGGAAAATGCAACGAAGAATATGCCTTGAATTTATTTGTTTTCACCATCTCTTATTTACCCAGGATGTTTCTCTATGGATGTTCAAGTAAGCAAACTTTACGATACACGACTTTTCCAAATACCATCAAATCTAACTATCATCAACGTGTTAAGTTTCTTTATACTGTGTCGCTATTGCGTTATTTTATTAGACGTGCTGAAACGGAATTTCGAATTTGATGGGGCGATATTCGTGAACGGTCTGCAAACATTGCTGAAGCAATTCCATACGGATCTGAACAAGAAATTCATCTACCACCTGTGCCAATACGTGTTGCAATTAACCAAGCAGGCTATAACGTGAGTAAGTTTGGATAATGCGAACGATCCAGTCGTGTAACAGATTCCGCGATTCCAGGACACGCAACACCGAACTACCAATCGAGAGCCAAAACGCTGTTAGCTTTCTGGACGGACTTTCCGCGCATAGCAAAAGCTCCAATGATTATTTCAAGCTCTACATTCCTGAAGAACTGCTGCAGCTGTATTATTCCATTTTCAATGCAAATTGATACATCATCATCTAGATCAAGTTGTTCTAATTTGTATGGCAGATTAGATTCGTGTAATCGTTTGTTGTTTGCTTAAAATTCAATCAGCTATTTTTAGATTACGGCCTCTCCGCAATGCATGCGTTCAATGGAAGCAGGAGAGAGCGGCGGACTTTCATAACAACCACTAACCACTCGAAACTTTGTTAATATTTACTTATGTATGTGGGCCTCCTGTTCCAAAATTAATTTCATAAAAGGGAAACGAGTTTTTAATGGAACTTTCGCGCCACCCCTCAAAATAAAAAGAAGAAAAAGAATTATCTACCCTGAACAAAAACAAGTTTTTTTTAAATCATGTACGCTTTAAACTCCGCGCTTTTGAAATTACGCGATATTTCATTTTAATTATTTATTTTATATTAAACCAAAAAAATTTTTTTTTTAATAAAACTATTACATATATAGCATATAGATAGATACTATCTTTCATTCAATCAAATTTAGATTACTAAAACAATGATTTCTAATTTGAGAATACAATGTTGTCGATAATCAGGATATTCCTCGAACTCATAACATAATTTGCAATAAACTTTCTCAAGTGTTTTCGCTCATCTTTATTGAAAAATTGAAGTTTTAAATATTTTCAAAAAGCAATCACAGCTGAACTAATTCAATTACAATCGTTTAATTCAGAAATTATCTAATTTTAATAATAATCGGTAAGAAAATAAAAATATTTGTATACATTTTTTTATTATATTGAAAATTCATCACACCAGATCCAACCAATCAATTTACCTTTTTAAATTCCTTTCTTTTCCAAAGTGTTTTCGCTGATTTTTTATTATTATTTTGTGTGTGTGATGAACACACATCGTTTCGATTCTCTACTTTCAAACTTCGTTACGCTTTGTTTGTTTGTTTCGAAGTGTTTGCATTATCTCGTCGGGCCGAAAATAGAGGAAGCGGATTAAATAATCTCTAAGGATCCCCGCGCTATAATTGGTTTTCATCAGACCACTTTCATAATCTCGACACTCGAGCGATTGGAAATGTGGATTTGGTAAAAAATAAACATGATATATTATTATACAAAATATTTTAGAAATATGTTGTTCTGAAATATCTGTAAACTCGCTCTGATATTAATTGATTTATACTTTTATTTATAATCCCGGTTGTTTTAATGAAAGGATTTTGTTAAAAAATAAAAATGTTAATTTTTCAACAATTTCCAAAATATAAGTTGATTTATATATAATCTCGGTATACTTTTATACTTTTGTATAATTCGAAGAATATAAATAGATTTGAATAAAGTAATTACCATTTGTTGTTTTAATTAAAAGTTATTGTTGTTTTCTGTAAACTTTGAATTGGTTTTAGATGTGAGTGTTGTTATCGTTGGATTGGGTCGATGTTGTTTCTAGCTGTTGATCGTTGGATGTGGTGAGGTGCGGATGAATATGCAGAAAGGATTCGGCGTTTGGGTTTTGGGAGAGTGAATTGAACGTGATTTGTAACCGATGGATATCGGGGTATAAAATCAGCGCATGTTTCGCGTGCGAGTGTGTGGATGGGTGAGTGAGCGAGTGAGGGTCGTGTGCAATGAAATCTATTCCCGTTGTTCATTTTCAGAGACTATAAACATTGGTATGCAGTGTAGCGTGTTACAAATGTTGATTTCCTGTCGAAAGTGCTGTAGAATGCTGCGGAATCGTGGCTCGCATCTGCCCGGTTCCCACAAACGCACGCAAACACCATCATCAACCCACCCACCCCTCGCTTTGATGCCTCCGAAAATTAGCGAAACGCTAATTATCAAGACCGCATCATTCTATTCAAATGGTTAAAACCGAGAGAGAAAAAGAAGGAAATAACTAAGAATTGCAGCAAACGGATTTTGTCGTGTTGACCTAGGTTTGTCGTCGTCGTCGATGTTAGAGATAGGAATCAAAGCCAAATGAAACGTGGGGCTTGGATAAATAAATGACGGGTGGCTTCACGGATCACGTAGCCTCTGCCCTGACATTTCAGGACGCGTCGGAAACGGTTGGCCGCGCGCCACCCCCGCTGACTCCCATCACCCCTTGACGTCGAGGCAGAAGGTCACATCCTCCAGTTTATCATCCCTTCGCTCATATTTTCCGCGTTATATACGGCAGCACTTAAGTTTATTTAAACTCGATGCGGCAAATAAATTATTCTCCGGGTTCGGGATAAAAATAAATAAATGTTGTTTTTTTCTTGTTGCGGGTGGGTGTTTTAAAAGGGGTGTTTCTATGTGTCTCTAAGGTCATGGGGAGAATTCGTCGTCTTCGAATTCTCGGGGCGGCCGTTTTGGGACACTTCGACGGAACGTAAAATATTTCCCATCAATAATTTATCAACTAACGAAACGCGCGGGGAAGAAATAAATAAAAATAAAATATAGAAAGTAGCGACGTATGGAGCGAGCATGAAAATTTCATCAGCAAATGAAATTTTCGACCTTTTTGCCATACAACGAATCTACTACAAAATCTACTATCTGAAGAATTTGTGTTATACATGCAGAATTTGAATTTTTTAAATAATTTTTAAATAATACTTTTATATATTTAATAATAAGTAAGAACAATTGTTGTGGTATTATAGATTTAAAAAAAAAATATTCTTTTGAAAATACACAACCAATTATGCAAGAACACTTTAATTACACTTATATTTTCAAGAAAAGATCAAATTTATATTTTCCAAAGTGAATACACTTAAACTTGAAAGTTAGTAATATTAAATAATAAAGTAAGTTTGTAATCATTATTTTATAAAAATATGTGAAAAATAAAAAATTGACATTGAAAATAGTTTATTTCCGAAAACTGATAAACTATATTATTTATCAATTAGAAGTTCATTGAATTTCACTAAAATCACATACATTTTAGTACGCGTGTTATACACGTATTCTTTAAATACAATCTATTTTCGTCGAGTGCATAATGACAAAACTAAAATTAGTATCTAGATTATATTTAGATAACAGTTTCGATTGATTTATTGTTATTATCATTAATACAAATAATTAATCGATGGATAAAATCTGTTCGACAAATGATGTAGCAAATTTGTCGTGCTGCAATTAGCGTACCCGAAGGAATAAGTAATGAGGAAGAGAAGGTGGAGGTAGTGGAGGATGAGGAAGAGGATAAGAAAACGTGAAGAAATACTGCGAATGGGGGGCCGGAGGGGTTCCCGCGATTAAATCGCTCTGAGGATGCATATAATTATGCTAATCAAAGGGGATTATTCCGACGTTTCTGCGTGTATAAACCTTGCGGGGCGGCGGGCAGAAGAGAGTTAGTGAGAAAGAGAGAGAGAGAGGAACTCGAGGGATGTGCTTCGAAGCACCATAACTTGATATTCGAACAAAGGGTATAATTGAATATGGATCCAATAGCAAAGAAGCCCCAGAACAAAGGAGTCCATGTCTGAAGTCTACTCATTAATTTAGTCAAAATGTTGCCGAAGGCACTTCAATATCTCCATTAATAAGGGCCCGGGCTAGGCGCAAGTAAACGGAGAGAAATCCGCAGCAAATCCTCCTGTAACACTCGACTCAACTCACGCACGGCACTGATTTTATTGCAGCGACTTGAGCAAGAAAAATTAGGAAGAAAAAAATCTAAAAAGAATAATCATCATCGTCGTAACAACAACAACAACGCGGATTTCCTTCATCCATCGTGTCTGATGACGAGGGGTGAAAGAGAGAGCGATGCTGATGAATCGTGCAGCAGAAGCGACGGGAAGAGAGGCTCTTTATAATTTAACAAACTTGAATAAGACAAAGTTTTCCTATTAATGTTTTCGAACATCGTTAGTATAATTTTCGGGGTGAGAGTGGAGGGATGAAGGCGCGATAAAAGCGCGAACACCAATACACACGTATACATACAGACGCGAAGACAATTATTTAATCGAATTAACGTTTATCTCACTTCATTTGCTCCATTAATTACACTTCGGACGATTATTAAAATATGGAAAGTTATAACGATCCTCGTCACCTATTCATTTCAGTTTACCCTCGCAATCCTCTCATACTTAACGGCAAATCCTCGATCTTCATCAGTCATCCAACACCGAATAGAATTTCTTAATTAAATCTTATTGAATAATACAAGTATTCTGCTTTGTTTTTATTAATGTAGTAAAATGATAAGTTAATTTGAATACTAATAATAATAATAATACTTTATACTTGGGGATGGTTATTTTATTGAAGCATTTTTATTATGGGCTTAAAGAGGTAATGAAGACTAATGTAGGTCTTCATTTTTATTGGATTCTGTTATCATCGTCGAAGTGTTGAAAAACTACTCTTTCGATGGAATCGAGAAGACGCGGTACATTTGAAGATCTTTGCGGAGGCCGCAATAATGACGATGTTTAAAAAAAAGCGCGACTTCTGTCGCGTTTGGAGCTTTCCCGTCTCGTATCTAAATGTGAAACCGAAACGACGTCGTAAAACTTGACGACAGAAGAGGAAGGTAAAGTAATTCCCGTCGGCACAAAAATGCCTAAGTAGTGTGTAAATACGTAATCCGTTATCGATCTGCCAGATAATAATGATTCGATTCGTGTATAAAAGCGGGTCTCGCACCTCCTTCGAATCGAATCCAATCCACGATGCGTGGACTTATTGTGACTTTTGCGGTTTTGGCCGTAGCCGCCGCCTCCACCCAAACCACATACGAAAAGTAAGTTGCTGTTGATCAGGTTGAGAAGAGAGGTTTTTCATTTTCTGTATTTCAATGTTTGCTAATTCCTTTTGTTCTTTTTGTGCAGCTACAAGGTTTACCAGGTGAAACCTCAGACCGATGAAGAAGCTAAGGTGCTGTTGAGCTTCAAGCGCTTCACTCCGGAAATCGATTTCTGGAATGAATTGCACGCCGTTGGACAGTCCGTCGATGTCATGGTTTCTCCAAATCTGCAACAGCTATTCTTGAACAACATGAGGAACCACAATATCGCCTTCTACGAAATTATCAGCGACGTTGAACGGTTTGTGAAATGCACGTTTCATATTAGAACATCAATTAATTGTCTGTTAACAGTCTCTTCCAGAATGAGCGTAAGAATCAGAGGTCTGCTCCAAAGGCTGCTGAAGGCAGGATTAACTTTGTTGAGTTCCATCGTTATGGAGTTATCGAAAGTTACCTGAAGAAGATTGCCGAAGAATACCCAGAAATCACCAGGCTTCGCACTCCAGCCAACACCACCGAAGGTCGTCCAATCTACATGCTGAGGATCACCACCGGAGGAAGCCAGGGAGGACAGCACACCAAGCCAGCCATCCTCGTCGATGGTGGAATTCACGCCCGTGAATGGATCTCTCCAGCTACCGTCTTGTACATCATCCAAGAATTGGTTGAGAACCCAGAGAACCGTCACATGATCGAAAAGGTCGATTGGATGATCATCCCAGTCTTGAACCCAGATGGTTATGAATACACCCACACCAACGTGAGTTATCTTCGGCATTATGCAGTTTGATATGTGTTGTAATTAATGTGATCCGTCTAGTCTCGACTTTGGAGAAAGAACCGCTCCAAGGGACAGAGATGTACCGGAACCGATTTGAACAGGAACTTCGGCTTCCACTGGATGGAAGTCGGCGCCAGCAGCGACGAATGTGACGATACCTTCGCTGGAAAGGCTGGACTTTCAGAGCCCGAGACCGAAGCCATCACCCACATCGTTGACAAACACGGAGAGCAGATTAAGATGTACCTGACTTTCCACAGCTACGGCCAATACCTTCTGTACCCATGGGGTTACACTTCTGCTCTTCCTGAGAACTGGAAGGAGCATGACGATCTCGGCCACGCTGTCGACAAGGCCATCTCCGCCGTTGCCGGTACCTCTTACACCATTGGATCCTCCACCAATACCCTTTACGCCGCTGCCGGTGGTAGCGATGACTGGGTTAAGGGTGTCGGTGGTGTCCCAATCGCCTTCTGCATCGAACTCCCCGGAGGCGGCTCCTGGGGCTTCGATCCTCCAACCTCCATGATTCATCCCGTTGTCACTGAGACCTGGGAGGGAGTCAAGGTCTTCCATAACCACGTTCAAACCACCTATGCCAACTGAATCAGTTAAATCTAATTAATTGTAAATAAATTGTTATACGAGAAAACCTACATAAACTGGATATTATTCAAAATGTTCTCTTAGAAACGATACCATTATAAACAAGTTTTAATTTCCAGATTCAATATTTATTTTATCTATAATTACTCGAGACGTAAATTTAAACCAAACGAGTAGAGATGTATTACAAATCCAAATGTACAATATTTATCCTACCGCTTCTAGCTACCGAGATATTTAATAAAAAGATGAAAAATTTACTTAATGTAAGTATCCAAGAATCGAAATCACGAATATTAAAATTAATATACCTGCAATGAAAATTTGTGGACAAACTAAAATGGAAAATGAATATTGGATGGCACTTGTTGTCGATGTGATTCATCAGTTTATTTCTGTTTTGTTTTCCTTTTACGGACCGTCGATCGGTTAATTGAAGCACAAGTTAATTAATTAATATTCATTGTTTTGGATTGGTGAGAGGGGTTTAGGGTGGTGGTTGTAGAGGATGGCATGTGAGAGAGAGAGTGAGAGAGATTTGAGGAGCAAGAGGGAGTCGATGTCGGCGACATCGAGTGCAGCTAGCGCCGAGCTAAATTGGTTCATCCTCTCGACTCTGAAGAGTTTAAACAGTCAACATTCCGACAATGTGGCCCAGATGAGTAGAAACCCTTGAACAGTCGCCTCCTCCCGCGAATCATTCTCATCCTCCTACCGTCCTTCGATTGTTTGCGCGCAAACAGGGAATTCCCCTGTTTGTTTTCATTCGACAACAACACAACGGGAGAACACACAGGCACTGTCATCGAGTACGAGAGATAGAGATGAAGGGCACATACAAATTTCTATTTGTCGAATGATTTTAATTATTTCAAGTGGACAGGCGAACGACGCTAACGATTTCGACGGGGTTTCTCCTCATCTTCATCCTGCAGGACGAGATAATTGAATCGCTATTAAGGACCCAACTTTCTCAACAATACAAATACCATAAACATCACAATCTTATTATCTTAATTCATATAGATTTTTTAATTAAATTGAAATAATTGAAATAATATTTGGCAAAACCGCAAACAAAACCGCAAGTATTAAAAGATTAATTTGCAAAAATAACATATATTCATTTTCTTTATGCAAAAGTTTAAAGAATTACAAATAAGTAAAACGATCATTCCTGAATAAATTTCCTGAATGATCAAACTGAATGAATTAGTGCTGCAAATTGAAGTAGTTTTCAATATGGGATTAATTGTTTTTTTGTTTGTTTTGCATTGGAGCGTTTCGAGTTGTAATCGTTTTCGGGGTAATAAGCATTCGAGCGAAGAGCTGGGGGCAGAGGTGGAGGCGGTAGCAGCAGCAGAAGCGGCGGCGGCAACAGGAGGCGTGCGATTTATCCTGACAGTGTAATTTCCTGGCCGGCAACTACCGGTCAGACATGCAAATTAGAAAATTACTAAAATTACTCCGGAATGCTGTAATTATCCCATCCCAGGATCCGAAACGATGCGGATGGCGCTCCCACCCAACTATTTACAGATTGCAGTTTGTTTTCTTCCTTCATTCCTTCCTTCCTTTCAATTCCAATCTGAAATACATTCAATCGATTGAAAAAAAAAAGAAGAAATACAAGACAGTGGAAAATCTGCGCGCCTCTGGTTAATTATTTCGCGATCAATTATAATATTCGCTGTTGACGCGCCTCGTGCAACGGCTTTAATGAATTTTATAGATTCAGCAGGATTTCGGGCGAATTACGCTCAATGATTCATGCCGCTAAACCGTCGGGCCTCCTCGTCCCTTATGCAGGACAGGGAGATTTCGCTGATGAAAATTCCATGATATTTAACAGAGTCCATTTCTGCACTGTGAAACATTCACAACCTCATGTTTCATTGAGTGTTCTCTGCATTAGTCCAACATTATCATCATTACCGTAAAAATTGAATTGAATCCTCTCATTTTCTATCTTGTTTTAATGCATGTACTCCTCGTGTCTCATCCGCTTTTGCTAATATGCATTTTATAAATTATCATACTACCACCGACCCACCCACTACCTGAACATCTCTTCGCTACTTTATAATTTCAGGCTTTCAGGATTTTAAGTTTATTCAAGTTGTTGTTTCATTCAGATTCCCGAATATTTTACACACTTTGTACGTAATCTGCAACAAAGCTGCTTTAACTTTATTCCAGACTTTGCATTTTGCCTGCGACAGACTCCAACCATTAACATGATTACAAAAAGACCTCAACGTAACAACTGATTTATCGAAGACAGACAAATAATTTTTGATGATGTCTAAAAATAATGTCATTGAAGTAGTATCAGTAGTAACACAAATATTTTAATAAAAAAGGTCATGTTAGGTTAGATATGAATTTTTACTACAATTTTATATAAAATTGAAGAGAAAATATATAGAAATAGTTTTTTTTTGTGCTTTCACTGTAAGTAATATTTATATATTGAATAAAACTTCAATATCTTTAATGCAGTTTTAAGGGGAAATGACTGCCGGTAATGTCTGAGAAGAAGAAACGAATTCAAGTGAAATACTCTGCAGCGAATTCCCAATTGGGCAGCAAAAGTAGTTTGAAGATCGAAATCGAACGAGGAAGATGTTGAGGTGAGGTGGGGGGACGAAGGTGGATGGGTTTCATAGAAAGTCGAGGTAGAAACGAGGCGCATAATAGGTGATACATGCATGTGTACCAGTGTTACGTGTTGTTTAATAATTAATTTATAACTCAATTTGCGAACAACAACTTTGCTCATTGTGTAACAATTCCGTATGCATTATAACCGCGGCCGCATAAATTCGCAGACGCCTCCGCCCCTCTCGAAATTACAATGAATAACCCAAGCAGCCCCGCTATTAATTTAATATTTAAAGTCCCCCGACGGACCAAGGCCACCTTCTGATTATTGTTACGTAATTGTTCGTACCGGCGCCATCTGCACGCACTTTTTTTTCTCTATTATTATTGTAGTCGGTGATTAAGTGCGGATGTTCGGGACGTGTGTTTTATTAACGGGGGGTGGCGGGGGCGCGCGCGATGTAAGTTATTAAAAGTTAAGGGCAAGTGACTTGAAGGGTGGATGCGCCGGGCGTAACGCTCGACATCGGTGGGGGTCCCATCAATCATCCTACTGCGATCCTTCAAGGATGAACCTAATCAAGTGTGGAGACCCTACACGACTGCTCGTTCGTATCGCCCTTTTCCAGCCGCTCACCCTTCGCCTCAACCGATCCCCCAAAAACCCTATACATGTACTATACTCTCCTCTATCTATCCGTACAGTGTATATATATATAATTAGTTTGGCAATAATAAATTTCCACCCACGACCGATCAAGGACACATTTATAATACCACCATCCATTATCCATGCATTTGTCCAACCCACGTCAATTGATGATGCCGCCTAAAATATTGATGATTTCACAGAATTGCCGGAACCGAAGGCGTTCATATTGAAACATTCACTTGCTACAAATAATTTTCTACATATAATATAGTAAAAAGTACATCCTAAAATTATATAAATGAAAATATTAATTTGACAGGTGTCAAATCCATTAGAAATATTACTGTCATATTGACAGATGGGAAATGACGAAAAGAGTGGAAACAATTTAGAATGGTCTCAAGTTGACGACTCCGAAGATCAACATTTGCACGAGGGCGCAAGAGTAAACTAATATTAAACTTAAATGAAGGAAAAAGTGTATGTTTGAGAGTGAGTGAAGGTGATGTCTAATCGGTCGTTTAGCAAACAAACATTTTCGTTCTAAATTTTTATTTTTTGCTTCTCCTTCTGTATTTTGTCACCGGATGTACCTGGTCTGTGCTAGCGTTTAATTATGCACCGCCACCCCTCATGTTATGAGCGCGACTGCTTTCGTATGTCTGTAGGGGTTGCGAGGAGAACCACAGACTGAAAGAGAGAGAGAGAGAGAAAGGTCATTCTGTTGGACTAACAAAGTCAAACATTTGAACAAAACCGAAACCATCGTCCTCGGAGGTTGTGCAAGTTTTCCCAGAACCAAATAAAAAATAATTATAAACGATCGTGACTTATTATAATAAAATAATTTCTAATACAATAAAAATAATTTTATTGACTTAAAATTTAAAGTTTATTCAAAAACATATAACTAAATTAGTAAAATTGGTATGATTTAATTCTTGTTGGAGAAATATCAGAAGACATGTAGTTTAAGGTGATGTAGTTATGAGTCGATGATGAAATTGTGTTGAGTATTATTATAATCTGGGTGAACATGATAAGTTATTATTAATTTCGTTGGAGGAAAGTTGTGTGTTTGTATCAGGGGAAGGAGAGAAAGAGATGTGAGCTTCGCAAATTGAAGTAATTATTCGATACACTAATGTTTATCAAAATGGGTCGTGCAGTTCTTGCTGCAATTACTTTAATAATCACCGGGAGAGACGGATCGGAGCGCATTTAATTCTGGAATGGTCGAAGCGATGCATCAGCTACAAGCACATATACAATAGCAACAAAACTGTTCCGGGTAATTAGTGTGTATAGAGTGTGTGTGTGTGTAGGTCGTGTTCAGTGTGCGTCGCGCAATGCTTGAATGCTGTCGACCCGGCGGCGTTAAAGGTTTGATATTTCAAGTAGGTTAAATGGCATCAGTTTTAAAGGGTGGCTAAGTTCAATGGGAGAATGGATGGAAGGTGGAAGGGTTGACGGTTGCAGAGGGTTTGATGTGAGGGGGTTTCGGCTGTTTCATGGACGGACAAAGCGATGGACTATGTTTGCGGTCAACTATCCACTTCGACCGCACGCAGTTCTTCAATATGTATATATATATATATGGTGTATATAGGTTTCAACCGCTTTGTGCCTTTTCGCCTCCAATCTCAAACAAATTCATTATTTACCTAACGAAACTTTGTTCTCTCTCTCTCTCTCTTTCTCTCATGCACGCACCGAATACAACATTCTATGAGGATTTAATTAATGAACATCCCATATAACATTGTTAATTGTGGAGCCATAAATGGAGCTATAAATCATCGAGCAAAAATGCTAAAAACCAACTTTTACAAAAAAAAAACATTATTACTATATAAAAATATATTAATGTACCTGTCATTATTATATTTCTATAGTAAATATGCTTTTCAAAATAATTATAAGTTTATTTTACTTTGTTGGAATAAATTTTATTTGTATAAATATAAAATGTATGATTCTGAAGCATGCCAAGTTCTTTTTGATGGCCTCTAAGGTAATTGTAATTTCTCCGACATTACAGTTGCAAAAGTTTAGAGAAATATAAAATAAAATCAAAAAAAAGTTGGGACATGGATGTTTGAGTGTAATTAAGGGGGCAACGGCGGAATATTTCCGAGCCGCCAGACGGAATAATGAACTAATTTTCGTTTAATTAATGTTATTGTCGTTGGTTGGGCCCTTTTGTGGGGCGGTGGTGGCGTCGGCTACGGCAGAGCTTTTCGGGATGTGCGTTTTTGATGAATGCGGGGCGGCGGATTTTTAACGCGCAAACATTAAAACAAGCGTTTTAGCGGCCCTCCCAAGTGGAAATGCAGATTATATGGATACGTCGACGATCCCGGTCATTAATGTCCGGTCGGGTACAATGACCACCACCCTCTCCTGAATCCACCCCTGCAGCGGTCTTTATTAAAACAAATAAATGACGACTATTTGTGCGTGCGCTTTTCTTTAGCAACCCTTTTAATATTCGCTCGTATGTATGCTTTAAATGATATGCATGTGTGTACAGACTTCGGGGGGGAGTAGAGAGTCGGGGGTGTTTGGTAGGGAAGGGTGGTTTTGCAGTTGCTGCGGGTGGTGGTTGGGGGGTACGTTGGCGGCGGTCGCGTGCTGCGGCCGTGTTCGTCCTGACAGAGCATCCATCAGAGGCGGCCGTGCCCTTACACGGACTTGCACCGACAGACCCGAGCCTTCTGCTAATTGTGTTTTATGGTGGAACACCCACCAATTTTTATGGCTGTGTAATCAGAAAAAAAAAAGGATAGGATTTAATACCGCAATCGCCCAAATACACATCTTCACCAAACAGACTACACCCACCAATTCCAATTAGCACATACTAACATTTATATAAGTAATTAACACATCATACATATTCTAGTTATAAAAAACAATTGTAAATTTCATAGAAATTAGATGGCGCAGCAGTTTATACAATCATTTACTATTAATATAATATTTACAAAACGTAGAGGAAAGTAATGTTGAATTTAGGTGGTATTAAATATTTATAATAATTTTAATTAATAATAATTTATTATATGTTTGATAATGTAAATTGAAAGATTAAATAATAAATTAAGTTAGTTAGTTAATTTGAGAGTAAATTGACTTAAATTGAAGACATGTTACACATGATGAGTTGCAAAGGGATGCGGAAAAGTAGGAAGAAAAAGTACAATATTAATGGAAAAGAATTAGCTGAGCGCATTGTGGAAGCACAAAAAGAAGAGGCAGAAGGGAAAAAAGCGATCCTTCGTCCTTTTGTGTGGATGATTCGGTGTCCTCGGGGCACAAAAAATTCAATTATAACATCACATCAATGCGAGGATCCTCCCCTTTTCGCCCCTCATCAAATCGGCGAACATTTTTTTATATTATCAACGCGCGTTGCATTATTTCTTTTGTGAGCTAATGTGATGTAACGAGCAAAGAAGCCTACATTTATAATTCCACTGTTTTTGCTCCATCTCCAACGTTAGAAATTAACCATGTGAATAATTGAAAAATTTTACGTCTGTTACGTTCACGGATTAGGCTACATTATATACATCACAAGTATTGCTATCCATATCAATAAAATTAAATTATTTATACAATTTAGGAGAGTTAATTATTGCGTATCCAGGACAATACTCGAATGGATATAATTTATGTAGAAATTCAATTAATATGAATTCGTGAAGAATAAAGTTATTGATAATGTAGTATGAATGTAATGGTGTTTATGTATTGTATACTTGGTTTGGGGGAGGTCCCTTGAAAATAGGGTCCGCTGGGATTGAAGAAATCGAGGTGGGTAGGTAGGATAGTTGGTAGATAGTCTGCAGACGTATCTATATAGAATGTCGGGGGAGGAAAGGGCCATTTGAATTTTTAAACGAGTGCGAAACACGTACACGATTACTCACTTAAAACGGGAGTGTTTTCGAATGTATATGAAACGGCAGTAAATCATCGGCGCTTTCCGCGCACGCAACTCTCCGGCCCCGTAAATATTTTAAAATACACGAGGGGGGGTCAGTTAATATTGCACGAGGCCAAACGTACTTCGTACCATCCATCCATCCATCCCTTCAACCCATCACATCCATCCATTCCTTTCCGAGACAATGAAATGAGAAAAAATTAAAACGCAATTTTTCGTAGTACCGGGCAGTCTCTTTCAATATTCGTAGCACCGTAATCAACTTACAATATTTGTAATACTGAGGATTCCTAGGTGTTAAACAACTATAGACTTTCGCGAAAATTCGTAACATCGTAGATCACAGCTGACGTTTATAATATTCGTAGCACCGTAGACAACTACAGACTTTTTCAATATTCGTAGCACCGTAGATTACAGCTGAATAATTTAGTTTTTGGATTTGTTTAAATTCGAAAGTGTAATTTAATTCCGAGGATTGTGCGGGAGCAGACAGTGCAAATGTTAAATATCGTTTTTCCGCGACGAAGTCTGAGTGGGTGGGTATGGCGGGTGATGGGTTTTGTGGAAGACTCCGAAAATGGGGGAGAGGTTGATTCTGTTCAGTTCAGTTTGGTTTCGGTTTTGGTTGGGTTTTCGGTAGCCCCCGTCTACGTACGAAACAAAAGGTTAATAAATCTCTGTTAACTGCTGCCGCGCGAAACTGTTTTGTTTTAGCAAAGGAACGGGCATACATCAATCATCTAGATTGGGCCGTCATTACCATATACATCTAGTATACATCATCCTCCTATTCTTCTAATTCCTGACGTTTCTTTCGGCAGCCAAAAACGCTGCTCCTCACGATGAAAACCCATTATTAATTTTACTTTAATTCCGACGAATTTCCCCCTTCCTCCACACACAATTCCGTAGCAATCTTACCAGACCCACCATGTATTTGCATAAATCCCTTAACCGAAACACTTTCGTCCGCAATTCAATTTCGCGTTCATCAACGATATTCGTGCCCGCTAATTCCTCGCAAACTTCTACTGAATCGATGATTAACATTGAAACAAACTTATATGCAAACTATTATAAACTTTCATTTTCAAACCCAATCATATTATTTTTGTGTTTCCTTAAGTAATCAAACTTTCTTTAAGTTTTTCTTAAGTAATGAACGTAATTATAATTATTTCGCAATTTCAGTTCATTTTTTAAAATATTTATAATGTAATGCCTGCTAAGAGCAAATACTATGAGAATAACTAGCTGAAGAGGGTGGCTGTGCAAAGAGGCTCTTCTCTCTGAGCATATTACAACGTACGTTAAACTCTCCCATAAAATGCGAATAATCCGAGCGATTGTTAAGCAGTCAAAGCGTTATTAGCATTTCACTTTGGATTCATGAATGCGGGCGGTGGCGTCGTCGTCGTTGGAGAAGGGTTTTCGGTGAGAAGCCTTGTCGCGATTTCCTTGCACCGAGAGTTATATAACTTTGTCAACACGAGGCCGGGCTTATATAATTCCTTATAACCGGGGTGCTTCTGTTCCTGCACACAAATGAAAGGGACGATCTTTGATTTAAGTTTCATTTCAACAGTCCCATTATATTTTAACTGTCTGTTTGCGTTGAACAAAAGACGGACTACTAACAAAAACATCTCATTCCATTACGCAATTAATTTAATAACTGTCACAGCAATTAAAGATTTATAATAAATAAATATTTAATAATGATGATATTCTGTTCTAAAAAAATAAAGTAATTTGATTATTTGTTTCTGCAAGTAAGTTTTAAATAAATTATATATTTATATATAATAGTTATGTGAATGAGCGAAATTGCAATTTGCTTTTGAAACGATGCTATAACTAAATTTATTAAAATTGTCTGAAGCGTAGTCGAGTAGTGCCTCAAAAATCTGTTGCGGTGTTGCTCAGGCCCCAAGTGTGTCTTGCAAATGTAAAATTCATTCAAATGTGAACGGGTGTGTATAACTGCGTATAAATATACTAACTAATGCATACATGCTATGTACGTATACTTATATACATGGATATAAATGTAAAGTGGTCGGAGGTGATGGGGGATGGGTGGAAAAGTCCCTCTTAATTATTATTTGTGTCGTCCAGTTTTGAACGTGACTTTCGCTTCGGACTTAATTACACCGCATTTCAAGCGGCGTCCGGAGAGTCGCGCGAAAGGACCCTCTCCGTTCGTCCTTCTGCAGCAGCCGCCACCGCCTCCGCCGCCCGCCCGCCCCCCTAGAACAGCACACCAATCTAATTACGCGCCGCCGTCCCTTCACGTGTCCGAATCACGACGCCGTATACTTTCTACGTGAATTATACAGATACGGCAGCCTCATCCAAACATACGTGCTCGACGGATCCTGGCTTAAAGCTAAGGATTACTCCGCAGGACCACGATGTGTGTGTCTCAATCAATTACACTAATGCATCAGCTTTCCGGAAAGGCTGATACACTTATTTATTCATCTTTGAACATCCAACAAACACAAGTATAAAACAAATTGCATCAAATATAAACACGCTTCTCATCATCGATTCGCCAATACATTTCCACTCGCATATTTCATCCTCTCCATCATGCCTCCCCATCCAATATACTTTCCTAAATAACTTACATTTTTAATAATACAGTTTTATCCCCAATCAAGTAGATTTCTTTCATACTTGGAAGACATAAATTCCTCTAAATAATACTTTATTAACATCGTCATTTTCGATTGAGTCACATTTCTTCAATATTTAGAACTAATATAAAAATAGAGAAATAAAATTTATACAGAAATATTTATATCCAATAAAAATTTATAACAAGTATTACCCAAAATTTAATAAATTATTTGAACTTTTTGTATTCATAAAATAAATTTGAATTTAACTATACAAAATATTGACTTAGTGAATTTTTTTGTAAATTTATATTAAAAAATATTTTATTAAAATTTAATGCAAATTTTGTAATGAAGTTTATTTCATTTTATTTAGATAATTATTGTACAAATAAAAGATTTATTATAAACTATGTTTATAATTGGGTGTAGAAATTATGTTTAAGACAAGTGTTGGTGGTGATGGTTGTAATTGATGATGAAAACCGCGTACGAGTGACGCAATGATACGCGTTGTAATAGAATATTTAGCAAATGTGCGATCAATCAATTTGCGGCTGTCCGAAACTAAATACCAACTTTGTCCATTATACATGTATATACTACACACTGCGTCCATGTATATATTCAACTATGCACTTCGGATTTGTGTCAACTATGCCACGTAAGCAAATAGCCAATGCCATAATTATAGTGATCAATAACATACATACACGGTACGGACACAGGAGGAGGAGGAGGATGAGAAGGACGAAACTCTCGCACACACATGATGAACACGTATACGTACACATATGATGCATGCACACGCACACACACACACGTGCATAGGCTGACGCTCGCTCCGTGTACCATCATAAATTGTACATTGTTATAGATTAATTGTTGCCGAATTGAATGGTCCTTGCGCGTCTCGTCTGTTCCCATGTCCACCCCATTGTTTAACCCATCCGCAAAAGCGAATCCGAAGGAAAAAGAATTGCAAACTAATTGGAGAGAGCGAAATCGCCAAATCCAGCGAACGAACAAAAAAAGGAAAAGAAATAGTAAAAGAATAAGTGCACTTACCTTTTTTTTTTGCAATTGCAATTCGCAATTGCGTTAACGTTAGCGGGAATCTGGGGGTAAACCGAGTTTCAGATGAATGCACAAGATAATGATAATTCGAGATAATAACTTGGATTAGTTTCGAAATGTATTAAAACAACGACGGCGATTACAAAGAAGCAATTGAAATGCAGAGATCATAATGGAGGACATATAAGTATAATATATTATTATATATTCTTTTTTTTTTTTGGTTTCTTCATTAATTCGCTAAGTACATGTGTTAATAATAATTTCTCCGCAACGCCGCACCTCTAAAGTTATTATATAACATCGGTGTCTTTTCGTTTCTTTTATTCACTTCTCTTTACAATAATACACATAGTCGTAGTAGTAATAAATATAACATGGTTCGTCGATCTTCGCTACAAATGTGTAACAAAAAGGAAAAGCACTACCCATGTATACGATACACAATATATTTATACTTTTTTTTTAATATATATTTAATTTATATAATCTGAAGGCAAAGTTCATCTCTCTTACGTTCTCATATTATTTAATTTAATTATTTTTTCTTGGTTTGTATTATTTTCGTTTAATTTAATCTTAGTAAGTTGTTTCTTCGGTTGATTGTTACACGTTTAATCGGGAATTCAAAAAATAAATAATCAAAATTTTAAAATGAAAAATAAAAAAAAACAAAAACTTTGGTCTTCGTCCATACGATCCCATACACTTTTTTTTAAAGCCAGAAAACACAAAACGTTAATCGAAAAATACATTTAAAAATTATATAACAAAAATCATTTACGTTTTTCTTGTAAATACCTCTAGAAAAATTGCTACATATTTTCTTTGTCCGAAATCCTTCGTAATTCTTAAAAAAAAAAAATTATACAAATAATTAAACATTTCCATTTTTTTTTAAATTAATATTATTATTATTATGTTTTTTTTGTGTGTTTATTTATTTTTTTATTTATTTATACAATTAGGCAACGAATTAGTTATTTCTCCAATTAACAAAATCCAAAAAAAAAAACAAAATATATAGAAAAAAAAAACAAACGAGAAAAAGAAAATTCTATTATATTAATATTAATTAATTAATTCTTTTTTTTGGTCTTAAATTTGCGTAATAATAAAATTTATTTTTTTTTATATATATATATATAATATTTAATTACAACACATTTCTTTCTTCATATTTCTTTTCTTCACCTCTTATTATGTTTTTTAAATATATCACTAGCTAAATCTTTTTGCTTCGTTTACTAAACGTAAAAAACAATTCCTATTACATGTTGTTTTTAATTTTTATATTTTTTTGGAGGGGGAGTGAAGATACTAGTTTTCTTTTTCTTAATGATGATTGGGCTTATATTTTAAATATATATTTTTATATATGTATATATATATAGATCACTTCAAAATTTTACCCCCTTTTTTTTCATTTTTCTTCCCTTTCTCATCAACGTTTTACCTTTTTTTCTTTTCTTCTCTTGGTTTATAATGATATGTCAAATTGTGTGTTTTTCAAACTTTACAATAAATCTTATATTATATACAATAGGGGGGAGGAGGATTTGCTTCCGTTCTTCTTCTTCATCTAATTTCTGGGTGGGATGATTTAACATAAACTGAACATTTTCCTTTTTCGACGTTATTTACAAGGCATGCAAAAAATAAACACAAAATAAATTTGTAAAATTATTCAGGACGGACGCGTAATGAAATGATTTCAATACAAAAGACGTTGTCCTCCGAATAACACAAACATTTAAAAAATAATCAATATTGTAACCTATAATAAAAAAAAAACTATTTTTTTATGTGGAAATAGTGTATGTATACGCTTTTGTTCCGCTTCCTGACTTTCTCTCTCTCTTCCGGTTTCGTTTACTTCATTCTCTTCTTTCCCATTTAAACCTAAGCTAATATTTTTCTTTTATATCTACGGATTTTTAAGTACTCAAAGGATTTTCTGTATACCATCCCTTTTTTATGTGTGTGTGTGTGTTTAAAATATTTTAATTTTTCTTTATGTTCTGTAACGGTATTATTTTTTTTATATGCGTTCGCCGCAAGCTGTAAGTTTGTTGTTGTTGTTGTTTATTTTAGTGGGTGACTCTTCCGAAGGGTTTCCCTGTCTGTAGGTTCGGATTCTTTAGTAGGGTTCGTGTCGTATCTTCGGGGAGAGACGCGTGTGCTGCTTCCAGTCGTCGGCTGGAAGAGGAGCGACGGCGGCCAAAGGAGGCGGCGATGAACCGGGCTGCGATGCCGGAGTGCTGACGATGCTGAGAGCGTGCATGATGCACGTCTTCGCCGTATTCTCTACGTCCATCAAATCTTCAAGCTCCTTGTCGTTGCGGGAATGCGCCGAATCCGGTGTCGCCGTGTCCCTGCCGTTCTCCAGGAAGTCCTGATCGTTGTCGTGGCCGTTCTCCTCCTCGGCATCTCCTTCACCATCCAGCGTTGCCTCATTTTTATCCTGAAACAAGCAGAAGAACAAAAATAAAATTAGTCTTGTAGTTTCATTGTTTATTGTGATAAATTAAATATCTGTTAATTAAACTTATTAAAGATTGCTACGTTTCAGACTCGGAATATAAATTCCTTTTGCTCTGCGAAGGGAGAGACGAATTGCCATAATACGTTGTTGGTATGAAAAGGGGGGTTGGATTTGGACGAATGGTGAAAGTAGTAATTAAAATTTTTAATTTGCACGTTTTATCGGAGATTTAGATGGGACCGTGATTGCGCGCCTGGGGTGTTTTATTGTCGGTATTTAAGGGATGGAAGAGGCGTGCATTGTGTGCGGGAGATGGAGATAGGTCGAAACCGTTCTGTTCTACTCTTAGCTTCTCTTCACATCTCTGCTGAGGGTGGGTAAGGGCGGTTGTTAATCTGGATGGGGCTAGTAAGACACGATCGCTGGGGAGCCACTCTCTCACTCTCACTCTAACTACGGGTGGTGGTCGTTACCGTCGCACAATTAGCAGAGTCCTTGCGACCGCAACGGAGCCCTCCGGAGGCTTCTCGTTACCCTCTGTGAGCTGCTGCTGCTACTAGCAGCATTGGTAGCAGCAGCAGCAGCATTTCGAGCCCCTTTCCAATCTCAACAAAGCGAGTGGTAATGATGATGATGACCGCACCAACAGCGTGCAAAATTACCTACTCACGAGACACTTCTGTCGAACGTCAATAACACCATCGTCTTCACCAACACTCTACAATATTCATTACGAACTTGCGCAAATATTTCAGATTATATAACTTTAACATATTCAAAATGCACTTGTGAATATACATAGGAAGAGCTTCTACAAACTGCAGTTACAAAAGTGTTAACTAATATAATTGTTATTTATTTCTGAAGCGATATCAGATATATTAATAAAACATGGTTATTCGTTATTTTTTACATTATTCATTTTGATCTAAAAAAAAAATAAATGTAAACAGCATTTTTGAATGTCAAAGGATCTCGCAGTTGGTAATGAATTTGATCGGGAGTAGTTTGGAAAAAGGAGGCGGCTTTGAAGGGAGAGGAGAGAAAATGAAAGAAGAGAAGAAGCAGAAGGAATGGAATGCGATATGGAGATGAGAGGAAAAAGCGTTTAAGAAAGCGAATCCGTCTGGATACAATAACAGCCATACGCATATTTACATCTTGAATGATGGAGAGATGGAATACTTTGATCAGGGTATGCATTGAAGGTTTCCCTTTTGAGGAAACGAACGCAACGCCCGGACGCGTTCCCTATTTACTGATTAACCCTCTCAGATAAAACATCCTCTTTTAATGCTACCGCTGTTGCTAGTTCTATTTATTTATTTCTTTCTTTCCTCTTTTGCGAACAACGTGTATACGTACAAATAGGACGGAGAGCAAATAACCTTCATTTCCGGTCTTTTTGAGCGATGGTGTTAAGTCCTGTTTAGATTCGAGCGCCCTTTTGTCTCCCGCTCTGCAGACGCGATTCAACGCAATCTAGTATTAGTGTATGTATACGTTCACATACATACAGAAAGTAGGAATGAAGGGAGGAGACTGGCAGGACGAATTCCCAATTTATATTCGTTTTAAGAGCGAGCACTAGAAACACACACAAATTTTCCCTTTTTCTTATTCGTTCTCATCTCGCCCGACCGACTAAGTACGAACAATAACATCCTTCCGATCCTCTCCACCCTCCACTCTCGACTCGACAGAAAAGGACGTTTTTCCAGACGACAGTAGAAGACGATTCGCAATAATATTGCCCCGGGCTGTTTATTCAAATTAGCTTAAACGGCGTGTTTGTTCTGTTTTAAGTCGTTTTCTTTCGTTCTTCCAGTTTAGTAGATTCATCTTTCATCCTCCTTACCGAATACAAAAGAATGTTAAAGTCTTCCTATACGCATCCTTGCAATCGATGCGACGAAATTAAGTATCGGAAAAATTATTAAAAGCGCATCCCGACGTTACGAAATTGACGATAAAGCTCGCGTTTTACGGTCGGCGGCTCCATTTGGGTTTGCGAAACAAAAACCTCCCCTCCGCCCTTTTCGTGCATCTAACCTAACTAGTTTATAGCCGCAGCAGCACCTCAGAAACCACCGCCGTCTCTCTTTCACCTTTCTCGTCCTTTTGGAAAACTGCGAGAGATCGGCCGTAAAGTAAAATAAAAAGCGTAACAAACCCCGATAATTTAATTCGGCCATAAAGAAGCTCCTCTAAATTAGAATTTAACGATAATCCAGCCCCCGTCGTCGCGCACTGAATACACATTTTTCCTTTATTTGCAGAAAAAAAAAAGAACAACATCAACGACCAAATCGTGAAATATTTTCGTGGGTTTCAATGGAAAATCCCCTCCGCAAATAAAATACACCGGATTTATTAATTCCATTCGCTATTTTATTGCACCATAATATTTAATTTCGTATTATAAAAGTTTATGGACACTTTTAGAAAAATTTCAATTTATTTTACTTTAACTTTACATTTTAAAATTCTTAAATTATTGTAATTATTAAAATATTAAAAAAACAGATAATATTCTTAAATGTTATAATCATTGTAATTTTTTTGAATGTTTGCATCAAAAGTGAAGGTTAATATTGCAACTGCACGTGTAAGTGGAAAAAGGGGATGCAAATGGATGGAATAATAATAATAAAAAAAAAACAAGAGACTGGTATAAAATAACACTTTGTAGGCACATTATCGCCGCCCCCGAAAGTGGCGTACATTTAAGCCGCGCCTCAGACTAAAAAGAAATATACATGGAAAGTACACACGCCTTGCATGCGTGTAAAGTTCCTTCTTCGGGTGTCTAATATTTTTCTTTCCTACTTTGACAAATGATTGAATTTCCAACACTTTTTTTTGCCTTCTATCGACTCTATTTTGGGCGGCCGGATTAAATAATATTGGATGGGAAAGAGGAAAGGCGGATTGGTGGCACGCAAAGGGAACGTTCCCTTCCAACAAATTAATATCGAATGTCTTGCGATGTTAACGTTTTGTCAGAGCTGCTGTTAACGGCGGAGGCCGTCCGCCCTACGTAATGAATTAGGGCCGTAGAAGTGAGCGCGTGTCGGCTGTCGTTAGGGCACGGCCATCATCCATCATGTAATGTCTCTTTTCCTGAAAACGTATACCTCCAATATAAATAGATGGATCCCGCTAGATACTAGACATCTTCCATTTTTTTAATTTTTTTCATTCTTTCATTTACGATCTAGTATAATTAAAATCGAACGATTTGCAAACTCAATATAATAATTACGGAAATATTAATATAAATATTTTCGTTTACTCCTTTCGTCTCCGAGTTCTACACGTACACATACTAGTGAATTATTATTAACGCCCGGCACCGAAATTGTAAATTCCGATGCTAATTTTCCGTTCACGTTTATTAATTTCACACACATTATTTGCATATTCCGTTACAAATTGATACAACTTCATGCACCATCGACTCCGCCAGTCGAATCTTCTCCGTTTCAATAATTATAATTATATTATGTTAACAGTTCCTTTTTCTAAATTTCCCATCCGTTGCGCATTTAATTGGAATCATTGCTCAGTCAATACTCATTCGACCAAATCCCTTAACAACTGGTATATTTTAAACAAAACATTAAATTAACATCAAAATAACTCATACTAGAATTTCGTCAACACCTTTAATTTTAATTAAATTAAAAAATAGATAATTAATTATGTTGAAAATTAAATTTCAATATCATTCTATTTATTAAATAAATTAAGGTTATTTATCGATACAAAAATGTTCAATAAAATACAAAAAAAAATGTGTTGTTATCAACTAAACCATTGACTAAAAAGATAGAGCGTTGAAGTATACACGTGGATGTAATTTATTGGAGCGGAGGGTTTTACGTATTCTCAATTACTTAATAACAGGCTAATATCAATTAGTGCTTCAATCCTGAAAAATGAAAGTAGGGAGGTGTCCGTCAGTTAGAAAGAAACCGGTAATGGTGAGCTAGTGAAAGAGCATTTAAAATCCGCCGCCCTCCGAATATTAATCAAAAAGGTAGTGTGTGTGTGTGTGTCTATGGTATTTAGATTAGGGCCTCGCCCTTGATTGAGCCACGCACGGCGCTCGGAAAGGGAGATGTCAGGGTTTGGCCAACGATCCAATCCATTAGCGGAATAAGACATTACAATATCTATCAATCGATACGTCGCGTTATTGATGGAAATCGAATTACTTTAATCGACTCAATCTTATTATTAGATGGGAATTTTTCATGCGACTTTATTTCTCTGTCACAAATCTTGGTGGAATTTGGTTATTTGAAGTTGTCATCATTAGTTACTAGTAGTTAATTATAAAAAATAAACTAAAATTAATAAAATGAAATTAATTAAGACTTGGTATTTTCATAAAATAATAAAAATAAAATTTTGTTATTTGAGTTGTTATTTCTTTCACTTAAAAGTAAGATGTGGTAACAATAGACGTGATAATAATGAAACTTCAAAATTAATATGGTTGACATGGAGATATGGGAGTAATTTTGTGTAGTAAAAATCGTTCGTTCCGAGAGAGAGAAAAAAAAACACAAACAAATGTGAAACAAATAATTGCGAAAATGTGTGTGGAGTGTCAACAAGGTTGAGCGCGATAGAACCGAGAGTATCGTGAAAGTTTCGTTTCGGGCAAAATCCACAGTGGATTATTAAAAAAACGGTGAAAGGGGGTGGCCTGGACCTGGGCGTTCGCGGTTCGAAGATCAACAAACAGGGTTTGCCCCCCTTTAATTTTCATTTGGGTCCCGGTTATTATTGAAAATAAACGCTAATGCTGAATTTGATGGAGGTGAGCTCGTGGGAATCGGACGTCAGCTCGAACTCTTCGTGGACTCTTTTAGCTGATGAGGAAGACGAGGTTATCGTGATAGAAGATGAAGAGGAGATTGATGGGTTGGTTGCTGGGGAAGAAGGCGATGATGAAGATCAAGAGGTTTTAGTTGAAACCGATTTCGTGGCTGTGCAGGAAACGGAAGTGGAAGCAGGACCTGCAGAACAAGAAGAAGAAGAAGGATCGGATCGACCGGTGGTGCAGGGTTGTCAGACCTTGGAGGAATATTTGATGGATAGGCATATCGTCCACGATTATGGTTACGATGAGAGAGCGGAGCATTGGGAGGAATATCTGGAGAAGCGGAACCGAAAGAAGCGGCGCAGACAAAAGTCCGATATGGTTTCCATCTTCAAGGTGATGGGTGCTTTTCTCTCTATAGTGGGGATTACCTTCGCCTGCGTGCTGCTTCCGAAGACATCAGGACCTTTTAACAGCGTGGAGCCTCGTCGATACTATCGGAACCATTACCCTCAAGCTACGATCGAAGAAGTTGCAAAGGTAAAGCCTCTCGACGTGGTGCTAGAAAACAATCCTCCCGATCTGAGTAAACCTTCGGAAACGGCTCAAGAGGCACTAAAAGTAATTCGCCATAATCACGAGCAGCCTAAGATAGTCCAACCTCCTCCAAAAGAAGTACGAAAATGCAATTGGAACAAAGTAAAACCGGTGGAAATTAAAACTCAAGAGCCGAAAGTTCATGAGAAAAGTTTCTTTGAGGATATGAAGCAAAAGATCTCAAATCTGTTCTTTGATTCTTCATCGGATGGTAAGAGCAGCATACTGAAAGCAAACGTTTACTTGGCTTTGCATATACTTAACGATTTGGTTTTGATCAGAGCCACGGGGCAACTCAGAAGAGATATAGAGGCTAGATTGAAGAACTTGAAGACCAAAAAAACACAAATCAAGCGTTGCAAGAAAATAGTAAAGACAACTCCGAAGAAACAGGTTAGCAGCGTGGATAATAAGAAGGAGTTGTTCAAAGAGCTTCCGTTCGAAACTAAACGCGCTCCCATCAAACCAACGATAAACTATATCGATTTTTTCCACGAATTGCAGGACATCAAAAATAGAAAAAGCGAGTTGCTGAAGACTTTCAATTCTAAATCGAGGAAGTTGTATTTGCAGACGGCGAAACAGGATAAGAAATTGGATAAATATTACTTGGCGCACAAATACGAGTCGAGTGTTGCGGATGCCAAGACCAAGCAGGAATTGTTTTGCTGCTTGTCATATCTGCACGCGCGGAAGAGGGATTTTTCGTCCTTGATTACCAAGCTGGATGTGAACGACATACTGGTGCAATCACCCAAATACCAAAGATTATTGGAGAAGCTATTTTTGATGGAAGATGCCATTGTTCAGTACTTTCAAGCCGATAAACCCGTAACAGCTGAGCATCAAGAGATCGGTGCTGTCGTTGATTTACTTCTGTTGAGGCTCAAGAAGAAGAAGGATGCTTCAACGGAACGTTACGTTGTACCCATTCCTAGCGCATGCAACATCCCCAGCGTGAAGGCATCGCAAACTGAAAGCAATTTGAATTGGCCTTTGAAGAATGGTAGCAACGTTGAGGCTAAGATTGCCGAGAAGATATCGCAAGAGAAGATCGAAGTGCTGAAGACGTGGAAGGAGAAGTACGAGCAACTGAAGCAATTTTGGAAGTCGCGCCAAGAGTATTACGATAAGCGAGTAGAGATTTGCGATTTGATCATTAAGATCATCCCAGAGAAAAAGCAGAAGCTCCAAGAGGAGAACACCCAGGAGATGATACTCGACAAACTGATTCACGAGGTCATTAATAAGAACGAGGATAATTCAACGAGCGAATCCCGTGTGCTTATCCAGAATGTTGCAACTGATTTAAGGCAGGCGTTGAAGAAGGATGATAATAATAACAACGAAGACGTTCGATCTGTACCGTGGAGAACTTACGAAGCCGTCTTCGAGAGGCGAGGAAATGAGATTTACAACAGCGACCAGAAGCTTTTCAACACGACAAAATATCCGAAAGTGTTCTTCAAGCAGATCAGCAGCAAGCAGGATCCGGGTAAAGCGGCAAAGAACTTGTTCGCTATTAAAACAACGCCCTAAGGTTTGGACAATTTTGTAAATACTTTAGCTGAATAAAATTATTATAGTAATGGAAGACGAGAGATATATTGTCGAGTGTGGTGTTTGAAAAGCAATCGAAGCGTGTTTGCGCGAGCGATGATGTAATTTTGATACCGGAAATTGCCAGGGAAGTGATTAACTGCCGGTTACGGCGCTAACTGCTCTGGTTATTGTTTTTTTTTTGAAATTATGAGGTAATCGAATGTCCCATTTTCTGGGTGAACATTATAAAGCTACATTTTTTGCCAATTATAATTGAAATCGTTCAGGGAACTCCAATCCTTAAATTCAGCAATTCTAATTTTTGTCTCATTTAGTCAATATTTATATTACGAACTACTATTATATTGATATTTCACAACAAACAGCAAAATGGAAGTTGTGAAACTTTATCATATCCTCCACTCTAATAATAACGTTTGTGAGGGTGATGAAGGAAATTGTTGAGGAAACGAATGTCGATTAAATACCGGTAATGGCGCGTGTCTGTATATATGTTGGGGTGTTGGACTGACCTTATCTGGCGTGCTGTTATCCCTCGGAGACATCGGAGGAGATCCGCAGTGTTCCATAGATGGGACCCCAAGTTCGTAGATGTTTAGCATGTGCGCAGCCTGAGCGTGGACCATCAAATCCCAAGCATTCTGGAAGGCATCCTTGCATTGAACGCAGAGAAGAGAAGCCGTCGAATTATCATCAATCGGCGATTCTGCGGGGGATAAACAGAGAGAACAGAAAGAAGTAATCATCATCATCATCATTGTCATTGGTCCAAAGTAATTGGAACAATAAACGAAAATTACTTTTTAATACTTTAATTTATGCAAAACAATTATTTCTATTTTCGTTGGTTCTTTTTTATTTTCTTCTATTTTATTTTTATACAATTTAATTTGCATCCGGACTAAATGAAATTCAGTGGCCACAGCGGAAGGAGGAACGAAACTAATTCCTAATTTTATGAAGCAACGCTGAAAATAATTCGCGAATGCCCGTGGGGGGATTACGATGCGAATGTGTACATATTTCTTTTCTGGGCGCTGCTCTTCCTTTTTTTTTTGTCTGTGTAGAGTTTTTTTCACTCTCATTTTTTTAGGGTGGTTTTTAGGAGGGTAAAATTGCAACTGCCGAGGGTGGTAGTATGAAATCTGCGGGATTAGTATTAATGCCCTTCGCATGGAGTTATGCCACGTTAGGCGTGGGTTTCTCGTGCAAGTTCATTGAAAAGTCTGGAGGTGGATTTTGCTTTAGGGCCTCAGGTGGTATGTATATTTAAATGGGATGTATAATAATCACTACTACTCACTAGCTTTACTGAAAGTATCACATTTGCAGGTGAACCGCAACTTGCAGTAGGTCTTCTTGTGGTCCAGGAGCTCGTGAAGATCGGTGAACATTTCCCTGCAGTTGCCGCATATCAATATATCAGGATTACCTATAAAACAAATATACCATTGTATGTTTACTTGTAAATTTTAGTAAAACTGAAACCCTTTGGTATACATTCCCGAAGAAGGGGTGAGTGTATTTATTTAACTTAACCCTTTGGGCATATTATACTTACTGTACACTTTAAGCTGATCGACGGGTGGAATCTCTTTGTTTTTGGTGGTCTGATTGTTGGATTTGTTGCTTCTCGGTGAGGCGGTCATCAAGCGTTGTCTCTTGATGGGCGGCACGAGCCTGGGTGGACCCACGGGAAAAGCGGTCGAGGCGTAATAGCTGCAAGCAGAGAGATTGGAAAGGTCAATTTTATATGTGACATCAAAGACGAGACGACCCTCTCGAAATATGCTAAGTAATTTGCCGTACTTTATATGCGTCCGGGTTCGTTCGATTAACTCTAATAGCTCAGCCAATTCCTGCATATTTCGCATATAAAATATAGAACGTATACACATTTTTTTTCTATATATTCATGAAAAGCAACCATGCCATTTTATACAAATCGAAAAATTAATTTCGTTTTGAATAGAATTAAATTATGTAGAATTATAATACAAATTTGGTGATGGTGAATCAATTAGGTAAAGTTTGGTAAATAGTTTTTTTTTTGTTCTGTTGGTTGATGTTTGGATTGTGAGCCAGGCGTTTATAAACCATTATCAAGTAGTATTTAAATCGGGCTTCGAGTTAAGTGTTTGTTGTGCCGTGTAATCAGCGAGGAGCGAAGGCAGGAAGAAAGTAATTAGTGTAAATTTGATGGATTATGCGATTAAAATGGGATCATTAATAAAGGTGGAAAATTGGGTTGGTTGAGGGTGTGAGAGAGAGAGAGGAGGAGGGTGAGGTGTGAAATGCGAGGTGTGAGTGTGTGTGTGAAGAGGGTGGAAGGTTTTGGTGGAAAGGTCGAAGTGGTTATTAGTTTCGGGCAAACAGAGAACGGCTATCCGAGAGTGCAGATCTAATCAACCATGCAAATATAGGTGCGCTTAATTACAGTCTGTAAGTAGAGTAAATATTCCTTTATCGTTGCCTCCAGGCCTCTCTCTCTCTCATCCTACGACGCCTCTTGTCCGACAGATAACAGCATCTGATGAATATGTAAGAGGGACCTCTTGCGGCGAAGAACAAGAAGAAAAAGATGAAGGAGGAGGTTGCGGCAGTCCTTTATTAAAAAGGACGTCTCTCCATTTAAACGGTTTAAGCGAGTAGGTGTGATCCTCGAACACCACCTTGATTCGTGCTTCCGTTTTTCTCCTTTACAGTTTTGCTTATTTGCATCCCGGAAAACCCGTTTTAATACAAGGGAAACACATTTGGCAAATGCGGTGGCATTGCGCCACTGCGGCCAACCATAAGTCTTCTTCTCGCTCCCGCTCTTCCTCTCTCACCCAACCAACGTATAGTTACTTCCCTGTCCCACGGACTACCACTACTTGACTGGCGGTTACTAAATAAGAAACTTTAATGATACGAAATTGGATACATCAGAAGGAAGCTACCGCAGAGCAGAGAGCGAGGCATGGGATGATCAAAGAAGATCCAATTAAAGAGGCCAAAAGCATGTAAAGTCAATTTGTTTGCGCGGAAACGTTCCGGCAATAAACAGAGCGAGAGGGAGGGGATGCTCTGAACGGAAAAGAGGAAGAGAAAAGCCCTCATCCTCCAGGTATATGCATGGATATCATCCTTTCCATTCTTGCGTACTCAATATGCAATGCATAAGGTGTTTTGGGTTGTAAACGAGAAGGGCCGTATGGAAATGGCCCAGGAATATTACCATCGAATCGATACTTAAGAAAACATTTAAAGTCCCCTTAACATATTCATCCATGCGACCGCCTCAACCAACCGAACACCCATTCACCAACCACCCCGTCCAGAATAACGGGAGAGAAAGCGAGGCTAGAGATGGATCCATTCAGTCATGGAAAGTTTGAAAGCCCGAGATCAATTTTCAATACAAATATTAAACTCGCTTAGATAGTCAAACACATCGGGAATATTCCGCCCCTCGCGAAGAAGAAATTCTAGCCGAAAGATACACACGCGCACGTACGCGTACAACGTACATGCATGAAGGGAGGAGAGGTTAGCAAAAAACAATTAAGATTCGGTTGGGCGCGATCAAAAAGGGCAAACGTCGCGCGATTTCGCGCATCGCCAGTTCCAAAAGTTTTCAACTTTCGGGGTTTATTAATATGCAGGAAATTAATGATCAAACAGTGCTAAACTGAAGGGGCGTAGTGTGTTAGCAAGAGAGATAGAGAGGAAGAGGGGTCGATGATTTTGGTTGAGTTTTGTTTGATGTCACGCGCGCTTCCCTTCCCATCCCTTTATTCTCTTCTGCACGACATCAACTGGTGTCTCCAGCATAAGAAACTTTTCTCGAAGAACAACTTCGGAAAACTGCACGTACATATATACACATACACACATACAGAGAGAGAGAGAGCGAGCCGAAAATAATAATAATAATGATGATGATGATGACATCGTAAAAAGAACGGAAACAAGGAACCAACAACGAACAGGCGTATCGTATTTCCTGAACTTTATTTCTAAATTATCGCACTTACACTGCGCCAAATAAACGAACTTCAATGAAGTTCTACAACTTCGCTTCAACTTTCAACGCACAATATACCCGAGCCATCTCACATATTTTATATAAAAAAACAACAAACAATTAAAAAAAGATACAAACAAGATTGACCTAAAAAATACAAAATTTATATAAAAGAAAACATTTTTAATTATTTTAGCAAATTCTTGTTATTGTCGAGGTATTTAAATAAATTGCATCAAATCAAAAATATAAAAGGATTCCGATAAAAAGAAGAATAATTACACAAACCATACATTTTTTCTCTTATATTCGGATCAAATCAATAGGAGTTAAATATACGATTTTTCGATTAAATTAAACTGTTATAAATATAGATGGGTCGGATATTGAGTGCGAATAACGAGCATCGATTCTGTGTAACCCGGCGCATCCACCAACTACCGTCCGTTCGCCCATCCTCAGTTAATATTAAATAATATTGGAATAATCCCATATAAACCCCAACCCAAGCCCACCGAAAATGGTCTGTTAATAATTATTATTATTCGATTTTTCCCTCGATTTTCTATTCGCTTGGTAATGAAATAAACGCGAGCGGCGTAATCGCATTTTCTTTCGCCGCCATTTAACATCCATTAATCATTGGAAACGCTGCAAAACATTCGCATTAATTTTATTATCATTTGTTTCCTCTTTCCATATACATATATAGATCGATGCAAATTATTTATTTCTATAAAAACTGTGATTCGTATTCATTTTTTGAAATCGCAGCAGCGCAAAAAGTGGAGACGAGTTAATTGGAACCTGTGAAATTTTATATTTTTGTACTGAATTATTTATGCAGATTTTTATTTGGAAAAATACATTTTGTTGTAGCGTTTATTGAATAAGTAAGTGTTGGTGGTGGAAATAAGTCGAGGTCTTCGTCGAAATTGGATTTCCATGGAACACGTAATTTAGTGAAATTTATTCTAAACCCCGCGGAGGAAGTTGTAATAATAAGTAATTTGCATATGTCCGGCACCCCGTTAACGATGATTAAGAGACCCCTTCCCATTCCTCGAGTTCCGTGTAAAAGGCTGGAAGGGGTTGGGAGGAGGTGGAGAGAACGGTTGCATTTTTATCGGTTGGCCTCTTGGTGCGGAGCCAAGTGCGGACATATGTCCGCGGGAGGGCGCCGACTGCGATCATGGGATGAGGTAGGCCACCCCTTTAACATGTAATGTCCCTATCCGTCGAGGGATCATGCAGAGGGGAGGGATATTATACAGTTCCGGAATGCGGCCGCAATACCCGCGGACCGAGGGAATGCAGACGCGCTCATAATTGTCGGAACGGATTTAATTGTTTGTATGCAAAGTAAGCATCTGCGGCATTCGCCTTCCACTACTATATCTCTCTCTCTCTATCTATATACATGTAGTCGGTCGTCTTCTACTTCTCCGCCGTTATTACCTTCTTCTTTGTTCTTCGTCGGAATTAACTGTTGCAGCAACTGCTTTGCGGAAACTTCCCCTTTTGCAAACACTTATATACACATGCAAGCAAAACTATCCTCGGGTTTCGTCCCGTTTCAATCGAATTTTAGGAATTTATAAATCGACCCTTCCGCGTTTCGAATCACGCTCGAACGGGCCGGGATTGTGCTGAAACAAATTTACTACTGGAAATTCACTCCTCAACTACATAAATTATAGTTCAACTCGTTGTCGAAGATCAAACCCATCAAAGAATCGCTCAACCACTACCCCAACCCAATAATCAATTGGTAAGATATTATTCAAACATTTCAACACTTACAAAAAACTCAAATTTGAATAACATTAAAAAATTCGAGAACAGATATATTAAATATAATAATAAATTATTCAAATAATAATTTAAAAGAAAATTATCTTCATTATTTTCTACAATTGTCAATACTAGTTGTAAAATCTACAATCAAATTACTCATTCATGCACTATTACTCTTATTTAACTTGTGAAATGTGAAATATTCATGCATACTTTCCACGATGAATCAGACTTAGTTTTATAATTAAACATAATTTACAAGCGGAGAAATGTACACACGTGTATTAACATAAAAATAAACGGAATCAGATCTTTCGCTCGGTGCGTGCGAGCGCGGATCGCGTGGCGTGGAAATTTGTTTTTATGTTTTGGTTCTTTCCTTTTCTATTTTTATGTTTTGTTTTGTTTTTATATTTCAAAAGAGAAAAAAAATTAGTTACATCCATTCCGACATGGGAAATAAATCAGGGAAATCCAAAAGATTTAATTAGTCTTATCTCATTTTGTGGGTTGAGGAATAGTTAGTGAATATATATATATATATATATAGAAAAAGGGGGGTTGAAGTGCGTGGTGTGTGTGTCTACTTTGTGTGATTTATTTTTCTGCAGCGACGCCGTAATTATTTACATAGTAATGTTGGCACGATACAACGTATAAATATGAATATTAATTGGGGCATTATTAAGAACGGGCACACTACGTACAACTCTCAACGTCGTCGGTACATACATATTTTATGCGACGAGGACGGATTTCCAGTCGCGATACCACCCCGGCTCCCAGATTTGCATGAATTACTATTTCAGCGAAAATATACTTATATTACACACACACACACAAAAACTATATATTTTTCATTGCTACAGTCTTCATTTCGTGCATATATAAATCCCAATTTCCTTCTCCCAACTACGACGAATCTTTCGTAGAACGTGAAGTAAGGACCGCAATTATCGGCACATCAAAGCGCTAATGATTTAAGGGGGTCCTCGATATGCGGCGAGCCGTGAAATATATTATAATGGCACTTTTAAATCCCCATTATTCCCCTGCGAAAAGCAATTTCCAGCCTTTTGCAGCGAACGAACGGATTTTGCTTATGATTTCGCACGGCGACGATTTTCCTGCAAGGAACAGGAGCCGCCGAAATCCAGAATTAAATATGCGCCAGATAGCGAAAGCCCTTTTTCCCTAGGAAAAACCTTTCCTTGCCGCACAAACTGCTGCTGATTCAGGAAAAGTATTAATCGCATACGTGGAAATAATGCATATCTAAGCTCTTTTAAATAGTCTTTGTAAAAAAAAAAACTAAATTGTCTCTGTAACTTATATTATAGAAGAATGTTATTAACTGGAATATAAAAAAAAGAGTTTATTTTTATGGTGGATGCGCCGGGTAATTTTTATAAAATAAAATTCACATTAAAATTTGAAGTATTCAATAATTATTTTAAATATTATTTATTTGTAACAATTAAAATTGGTTTGCTACGATTTTAATGTAAATGTTTATTTATTTGTGACAATTTAGATCAAAAATAGTATTTTTATTTTGGGCGTTAGCGCATTTGAAAATGTATCATTTTTCTAAAAAGTAAAAATTCGTAATCCGTAAAATTTCGTTGTATTTACGTTCGTATCTGCTCGATGCAACGTTGTTTTCGTTTCCGAATCGGGTATAAATACGGAGTGTGTGTGTGTTTGTGTCGATTGTCGAAAATCGAAGCATTAATTGCCCGAAATATGCTAATCAGCTGTCCGAGTTATTTTACTTTGCATGCTGGTGTTTAGTGTGTTCATGCCAGAATGTGTACGATTGTATAGATAGATGTAGGCAGCTTCGATTCTGCCAGAATTCTGTTTGCGCTCGCAAACGCGACGCCAGCCAATTAAAACGATTAATTACGAGGTAATTACATTAAATTTAATTTAATACAAATTGTGATTCCATTATTAGGCGATGCCATGTTCCACGGATAGTCTGCACTCTTTTCCCAAACCAATTACAATGCGAATCAATTTGCACAATACACACATCGACGAACCGGTCAATTGTTTGTTTCTCTGGTCATCAATTTAGACATCGATTTATTTACACAAAAACATTAAATATTACCTTAACTTCACTATTTACTATAAACATTTCGTTTAATAATACATAAAATATTTATTATAAACATTTTAATTAATAATATTATTAAAATTTATTAAATTCCCATTTTTTACATGATTTAACAAATTTCATACCTTTCCTTCATATGTAAAAACTAATTTTTATGCACAAACATACAATAATAATTCTAATTGAACATTAAATTTTTTTTTTCTTATATTTTTGCATTTTGTCTTATTTCAATATAAGAACTAATAAATTACCTAATATTTTTTTGCTTTAAAAGTATTTATATAATTCGATATAGTTGAAAAGTAAATCAATCAGTACATTTATCGTATTTTTTATTTATTTTTTAGTAAAACGACAAGCGCATAGTTTTCATTTCCATTTTTAAATTTAAATTAATTTAATTTTCGTTCGTATTCCCATGACGTTTCTGTCGCTGTTGTCGATTCGTTCGATTAAACATTTCCAAAATTAAAATAAATGAATGAAAATTAAAAAAATAAATAAAATTAAAACTGTCCGAATTCGTATTTGCCTCGCATTAATATAATTATAGTAATTATCATTCGTTATTTATATTGTCGATAACAAATTATTAATTATGGACTTTCACAGTTTTGCGAAATTTATGTGCAGCGAGAAAAATAACCATCAATTCAATTGCTTTCAATATAGCTTCGATTCGTTTGAATTCCCTTGAAATTTATAAACATTCTTCAAATTTAGACACATTACGTAATTTAATTTTTGAGTTATTAATTTAACCATTTTTTAAAAAAATAATTTGGTACATGAAAAATAATAATGAAATAAAAATGTTTCCGTTTTTGTCATTTATTATTATTGTTTTATACAGTACAAACAGCAACATGTACGGCCGCAATTATCGTTATTATTCCCATGTAGCAATTAAATATTGAACGACCATTCCGTTAAATAATAAACGAGGTAAGCCGTTGTCGTTAATGTCTTGTTTTTTTACCCTTTTTTAACGAGTGTGTGTTTGTAAATATTTTTTTTTTTGGTGAGAATGTGTCGGGGTTGAAAGTTGTGACTTCCTGGACTCTACACACACACTATGTATCAGGCCTTATTAAATTCGTGTCGACAACTTGTACTGTAAAAAAAGTAAACGTTTCGATCTGCACGGATAAATGAAGAGAGAGTTGATAAAACTAAAATAAAAATAGGGGTGGAAAAATGAACGGGTAAATACAATAAAATGTAAAGCGTCTCGCGTGTCGGTCGGGTTTTCTATTTTTTTTTTCGTGATTATTCGGGGGAGTGTCTCAGCCGTAGAATGATATGAATTGCGTCGGTCGCATGCAATATTCATAAAGGAATGTAATTAAAGGAAAATAAACACAAAACGTAAAGTAGAAAAAATAAAATAAAAGAGGAATATGGAATATGCGGAGCGGAAAACGGGATGCGCGTACTCTAAAGCTAATCTTAATAAGATTTTCGAGTGCTCCCACTATGTGTGTTTGGGGGTTGGTTGATATCCTCTTTATTTTTTTGGTCCTGTCGTTCTTTGTCGGATGCAGACCGAAATGACATTCCGATGTCTCTTAATAGAAAAGGACGAGGACGATCAATGACCGCAGAAATGGGGTATGTGTGTGTGTGCGAGGGAATGCGGATCCCGGCGGAAAGGACGAAAGAAGGAAAAAAGTGTATAATACTCCGTGAGGATATTAATGGCGATCGATTCCACGTAGGGCCGTTTCGCAGCCGAAGGGCGAGCAACAGGTTTGGAGGGTGGTTGGAAAAGCCACTTCCCCTTCTCAACCTGAGTATTCAATGCCAACATTGACCTCCTCGAATGGACTCTCCACATGTAAACACCGATATTCAATCTTAGCATTCTCATTACCAAAGCTAAACAAATCGAATAAAAAATAAGTTACTAAATCTATTTATAAAAAGCAAATTTAAATTAACACGAGGAAAATTACTTCAGGTTTTATGATAAGATAAGAATCACGAAAAATTTCTAAGAAACGCCATAAAATTTTAGGGAGTCGCAAAGGGTGGATGCGCCGGGTATTTTATTTTAAAACTGTTTATAAACGACTAAATAAATCGTAAACATTAAATCCTTAACTTATATTGAATTTAAAATCCGAATAAAAATTTATTTTTTATAATAATAATAACATTTATTCATCACACTTTTCATGCATTTCAAATATTTATTACAATTCTTATCGTATGTGCGAAACGCACTATTTTCGTGCCCAAATAAGGATTGTTTAAACGCAGCTGCAACTGCAGGTGTTCAATTTTTATAAATAATCTCATTTTTATTACTTTTTTATCGCATACATTTTATGTTGGAATTGCTTCAAATAAAAATTAATTAAATTAATATATAAATTGATTTTTCGGTAATCTCTCAATTTTTATTATTTTTCTATAGTTTAATTATTTTCATTTGTAATTAAAATTGAGCGAAACAGTACAATATAAATTAAATAATCCGTAAATACACGAAATGATTTATAATTTCTATTAAGAAATTATTAATTACAATATTTATTATTTTTTTAATTGATTGTTTATTACTTGGCAAGTCTCGATATGCGTTTAAATAACTTATGTTTATTTCAACGAACGAGTACTTCTATAATTTACTTGGCAAATAACGCTTATAGTAGCTACTCAATTTGTAATTCTACTAAGTTAAATAATTATAATATGTAAAATGCAATTTATAAAAAAAAATGTAATAATATTTTTATAAAAAGAAATAAAATTTAGTTTTTCTGAGAAATTGAAAAATAATAAGTTTTAATGAAATAATTTTAGTGATTAGCGTTCGACAATCGCAGCTGCAGATGATTCACCCGCACAATCGCCTAATTTTTATTGCTTTCTGCGAAACGCACTATTTTCGTGCCCAAATAAGGATTGTTTAAACGCAGCTGCAAGTGCAGGTGTTCAATTTTTATAAATAATCTCATTTTTATTACATTTTTATCGCATAAATTTTATATTCAATTTGTTATATTTATTAATTAATATATTAATCGATTTTTTGTAAATCTCACAATTTTTATTACTTTACTATCGTTTTAATATTTTCATTTGTAATTAAAAAATATCGAAAAAGTACAAAATTTTTATTAAAATAAATTTGTTTAAATTAATACATTCATAATCTTCATTTAAATAAGCTAATTGTATTATTTCCCCTCTGATTATAGAATATTTTGCAAATATCATTCAAAAAGTAATTTACAATTAAAGCTACAATCTCCACGCTTTATCCAATTAATCTTAAAAAATTAGATAATTGTTATAGATTCAATTTTTATATTTAAAAATAGGTTTATTATTTAAGAAATTGTATATAAAAAATAATTTAAAGTCAAATCAATATATTCGAATCGAAAAACATTTTTAAGTATCAAAATTGTTGTATTATTATTTTAAGAGATACGCAGCCAATAGTCTACGTGACGACCCGAGCGAAAGAACCAATAGAATTGTTAACAACGAACAAATCCGCGGATTGCCGAAACCTCGCTGTGATTTGCAGTTGCAGATGATTCATCGCAATTCGCCGATAGGCCGAAACGTTTTCAAATTTAATACTTAAATCTTTTATCAGTTTTATTTGCATTAAAATTAAATATAAAATTTAATTTTAACAAACTGTAATAATAATAATATTTTTTATTGGCTAGATATACAAAACAAAATTGCTACAATAATAATAATTAGGAAAAATAAAAAGAAAACACAAAATAACTGACCAAAGGGCTATCGACCTTAGTCTTTCCGCCAAACTGTAATATTATATTAATTTTAATAAGATTTATTAATTTATTATTTATGTTATTTCTTTCTCATCATAAAATATTTTGCAAATATCGTTCAAAAAGTAGTTCACATTTGATGCTATAATAATCATGATATATCCATTAAATCTTATCAAATTAAATTATTTTAATAAATAAACTAAATTTTAATATATAGAAATTAGTTTATTGTTTAAAAATTTATATATTAAAATTATTATATTATTATTTTAACTTGAATAATAATTTATTTTCATAAAGATTGTTTTTAAAATAGAATAGATTTCACTCAATAGATGCAGAAACTAAACGCAATCGAAAATTGTCAAGAAAATGATCCATTTTCAATTGATTTAGCGCAGTAATTTTTTGTTTTTATAAACAGCCATTTTATGATTAATTTTAATTAGATAATTGTGTTATTTCTTCCTAATCAGAGAATATAATTCAAATATCGTTCAAGAAATAGTTTAAATTTAAGCAATTTGTAGTGCTATAATTATTATATGTAATAAATCTTAACAAAATAAATGATTTCATTGACTAAAGACTAAAATGTATTATTGTCAAATAAGTTTTCTAATTCAAAAAATTGATCTAAAATAATTTAGTAATTTCAATTTATTCGAATCGAAACGCGTAAAATACACTTTTCATGCATTTCAAATATTTATTACAATTCTTATCGTATGTGCGAAACGCACTATTTTCGTGCCCAAATAAGGATTGTTTAAACGCAGCTGCAAGTGCAGGTGTTCAATTTTTATAAATAATCTCATTTTTATTACTTTTTTATCGCATACATTTTATGTTGGAATTGTTTCAAATAAAAATTAACTAAATTAATATATAAATTGATTTTTCGGTAATCTCTCAATTTTTATTATTTTTCTATAGTTTAATTATTTTCATTTGTAATTAAAATTCAGCGAAACAGTACAATATAAATTAAATAATCCATAAATACACGAAATGATTTATAATTTCTTTTAAGTAATTATTAATTACAATATTTACTATTTTTTTAATTGATTGTTTATTACTTGGCAAGCCTCGATATGCGTTTAAATAACTTATTTTTATTTCAACGAACGAGTACTTCTATAATTTACTTGGCAAATAACGCTTATAGAAGTTACTCAATTTGTAATTCTACTAAGTTTAATAATTATAATATGTAAAATGCAATTTATAAAAAAAATGTAATAATATTTTTATAAAAAGAAATAAAATTTAGTTTTTCTGAGAAATTGAAAAATAATAAGTTTTAATAAAATAATTTTGTTGATTAGTGTTCGACAATCGCAGCTGCAGATGATTCACCCGCACAATCGCCTAATTTTTATTGATTTCTGCGAAACGCACTATTTTCGTGCCCAAATAAGGATTGTTTAAACGCAGCTGCAAGTGCAGGTATTCAATTTTTATAAATAATCTCATTTTTATTACTTTTTTATCGCATACATTTTATATTCAATTTGTTGCAAATAAAAATTAATTAAATTAATATATAAATTGATTTTTCGGTAATCTCTCAATTGTTATTACTTTTCTATCGTTTTATTATTTTCATTTGTAATTAAAATCTATCAAAATAGTACAATATTATAAAATATATTCTAATTGAAATAAAATTGTTTAAATGAATACAAAGTTTAGTTTTTGATAAATATTTTATTATATTTTAATGAATTTTCCTATTTGAAATGTAAATCAAATATATAATTGTTTCTCTCATAAATCTTGACATAATAAATAATTTTAAATGTACTATTTAAAATTATTTATATTATCGAACTTAAAGCAAATTAAATATTAAAAAAAATAAATATAAATAAATCAATGCAAGTAACGAAACGTAATGAAAAGTTAATAATTTATTTTAAAAAATGTAATAATATTTATATAAAAAGGAATAAAAATTATTATTATTGAGAAATTGAAAAATAATAAGTTTTAATAAAATAATTTTGGCTATTAGCGTTCGACAATCGCTGCAGCTGCAGATGATTCACCCGCACAATCGCCTAATTTTTATTGTTTTCTGCGAAACGCACTATTTTCGTGCCCAAATAAGGATTGTTTAAACGCAGCTGCAAGTGCAGGTGTTCAATTTTTATAAATAATCTCATTTTTATTACTTTTTTATCGCATACATTTTATGTTGGAATTGCTTCGAATAAAAATTAACTAAATTAATATATAAATTGATTTTTCGGTAATCTCTCAATTTTTATTACTTTTCTATCGTTTTATTATTTTCATTTGTAATTAAAAATTGTCGAAAAAGTACAAAATTTTTATTAAAATAAATTTGTTCAAATTAATACATTCATATTATAACAGAATCTTCATTTATATAAGATAATTGTATTATTTCCCCTCTGATTATAGAATATTTTGAAAATATTATTCAAAAAGTAATTTACAATTAAAGCTACAATCTCCACGGTTTATCCAATTAATCTTAAAAAATTAGATAATTGTTATAGATTCAATTTTTATATTTAAAAATAGGTTTATTATTTAAGAAATTATATATAAAAAATAATTTAAAGTCAAATCAATATATTCGAATCGAAATCGAAAAACATTTTTAAGTATCAAAATTGTTGTATTATTATTTTAAAAGATAAGAGATACGCAGCCAACAGTCTACGTGACGACCCGAGCGAAAGAACCAATAGAATTGTTAACAACGAACAAATCCGCGGATTGCCGAAACCTCGCTGTGATTTGCAGGTGCAGATGATTCACCCGCACAATCGCCTAATTTTTATTGTTTTCTGCGAAACGCACTATTTTCGTGCCCAAATAAGGATTGTTTAAACGCAGCTGCAAGTGCAGGTATTCCATTTTTATAAATAATCTCATTTTTATTACTTTTTTATCGCATATATTTTATGTTGGAATTGCTCAAATAAAAATTAAGTAAATTAATATATAAATTGATTTTTCGGTAATCTCTCAATTTTTATTACTTTTCTATCGTTTTATTATTTTCATTTTAATTAAAATTTAGCGAAACAGTACAATATAAATTAAATAATCCGTAAATATACGAAATCATTTATAATTTTTTTAATGAATTATTAATTACAATATTTACTATTTTATTTAATTTAATTACTTGCTAAGTTTCGATAAGCGTTTAAATAGCTTATATTTATTTCAAAGAACGAGTACTTGCATAAGTCACTTGGCAAATAATGCTTTTCGAAACTACTCAATTTTGTAATTCTACCAAGTTAAATAATTTTAATATATAAAATGCGATTTGTCATTTAAAGAAATATTGAATTACATTAAGTTTTTAAAAATTCACATTTACATTAATCAATGCAAGTAACCATAATGAAAAGTTAATAATTTATTTTAAAAAAATGTAATAATATTTATATAAAAAGAAATACAAATTATTATTTTTGAGAAATTAAAAAATAATAAGTTTTAATAAAATAATTTTGGTGATTAGCGTTCGACAATCGCAGCTGCAGATGATTCACCCGCACAATCGCCTAATTTTTATTGCTTTCTGCGAAACGTACTATTTTCGTGCCCAAATAAGGATTGTTTAAACGCAGCTGCAAGTGCAGGTGTTCAATTTTTATAAATAATCTCATTGTTATTACTTTTTTATCGCATACATTTTATATTCAATTTGTTATATATATTAATTAATATATTAATCGATTTTTTGTAAATCTCACAATTTTTATTACTTTTCTATCATTTTAATATTTTCATTTGTAATTAAAAAATATCGAAAAAGTACAATATTTGTATTAAAATAAATTTGTTCAAATTAATACATTCATATTATAATATAATCTTCATTTAAATAAGCTAATTGATTATTTCCCCTCTGATTATAGAATATTTTGCAAATATCATTCAAAAAGTAATTTACAATTAAAGCTACAATCTCCACGGTTTATCCAATTAATCTTAAAAAATTAGATAATTGTTATAGATTCAATTTTTCTATTTAAAAATAGGTTTATTATTTAAGAAATTGTATATAAAAAATAATTTAAAAACATTTTTAAGTATCAAAATTGTTGTATTATTATTTTAAAAGATAAGAGATACGCAGCCAATAGTCTACGTGACGACCCGAGCGAAAGAACCAATAGAATTGTTAACAACGAACAAATCCGCGGATTGCCGAAACCTCGCTGTGATTTGCAGGTGCAGATGATTCATCGCAATTCGCCGATAGGCCGAAATGTTTTCAAATTTAATACTTTTATCAGTTTTATTTGCATTAAAATTAAATATAAAATTTAATTTTAACAAACTGTTATAATAATAATAATTTTTATTGGCCAGATATACAAATTGTATATTTTTCTGCAAAAATACATATTTTTTAATAATATTAAATTAATTTAAACTAAAATAGTAAAAAATTGTAAATATTTTATTAAAATTGTTTATAATCTATTAATAAATAGTTTAATGCAAATTCATTACTTTCATTTAATACTAAATAGAAATATAATTTTGGAATGGTGGATTAATATAAATTATTTATTTGAAACTATTCAAAATTTCAATGATTTTAATTAAATTTTAATTACAAATAATGCAATGAAATCGATATAGAAACAAAAATAAGGTTGAAATTAAGCCAAGTATAAAATATGCAAATATTTCAAATATAATTTTATGATTTCAATTTTAAATAATTAAATTTAAGTACTTTTGAATAATGTTTCATAATTTAATAGGAAAAAAAAAATTGAATTATCGATGGAAACCTGTTTAAAAATACATAGATTTTTGCTGGTGTTGAAACAATAACATTAAATATTTACTTGTGGGAATTGATTGATTTAAATTCAATAAAAAATAATAGTAATAAAAATATTTAAACAAACCAAAAAAAAATATTTGTTAATGTTAAAGTAATTTTTTTAAATGTTACTGTAATGGGACTGAGGATAAAAGAACAGTTTCGGTATAATTTTTAGAATTAAATCCTAACAATTCGTGGAGTGATGATAATAAAACGGAGAGTCTCTTTTCTTCTGCGTTTCGTAAAAAAGCAAACTTTTGTCCTCATTTCGTAATGTCAATTTAAATTAGCCGCAGCTTCCGGTCTGCGCGCTTTAAAACCTGTAACTTCGAAACAACGTCGTAATGCTCTTTTCCCTTCTCATCCCAACGCGAACGAACGAAGAGTGAGATAACCTTAACCAACCCTTAACATAAAAAAGCCCTACTCCTCTCTCACACAAACTAGTACTATCAGTCATGCGATCAATTATTAATTTCGCCCCCCCAAAGTTATTTCACAACGTATACATTTTTAATGGGCGCCCCATGAATAATTCCGCGCTAATTTTCCACTCGCTTAAATCAATTTCCCTTCTCAACCGCGGCCGACGTTTCGTCGAGACGTGTAAGGGGATGAAAACAGAAGAGAAAAAATGGATAGACCAAAAAGAAAAAACGATTCCATTAACGCTTTTTACCATTCAATAAATAATGTGTATTTTTTTCGCTAAATCCTATAACTGATAAACATTTTATCGTCGCAATTACTGTAAATTTAATTTTCATTAGGCCGCATGTATCGATTGATAAATGGCGTTTCGCGACGCCAATGGAATTTACATAATATTTATCGCGGCAGGATTCGATTTAATTGCGCGCCGAAATGGCAAATTGATGCGACACACCACCGCCCACCCCGTGTGATAACAAAACACAAATAAACAGATGAAACGAAGCGATATCAAATAGTGAATCATCGAATTTGAAAATCCCGCACTTTTCAAAGCATTCAGTAAGTCAACGATTTATATGGAAAAACAGAAAAAAGAACGTGAATTTATTGTTGAGAATAACAATTTAAAATATTTTATTTTGGTAAGAATTTTATCCAATATAATAACGGTTTTAATAATGAATAACCCGGCGCATCCACAAAAAAATCTTTAAAATTCATTTATTTATTTTTCATGTATATAATACATTTTATTTTACTTTGTTTTAATAATCATTATAGAAAAACCATAAATAGTTAATAATTTATTTTTATTAAAAAAATAATAATTAAATTTTTATAAAATTAATCAAAAATAAATTGTAAATTTAATAAATTCTAAACTGAATTTTTATATTATTAGCAAATTAGCGAATGCAAATATTAGAATAAATATTTAAGAATGTAATACAAATTATTATTTGAAAATTGATTATTTCAGTGATTTTCAAGAAAGTACAGACATTGAGTTAGTTGTATAAAATTTATTGGGATATTTTCAAAATTTGTGGGGTGCATTATTGAGTGGTTTGTAGAGGAAGAGGGTATATATCAATAAAGCGGTAGTTAGTTAACGGAAGGTATTAAGTAGGGTTGAATATTCATTTGAAATGCGAGAGTAGAGAGAAGAGGAATTTTTCATATTTGCATCCTGAATGAATTAGCATCGGGCGGAGGAGCCATTAATATCAATTCTTCTCGACGCTTAAGACGCTCCAGCCGTAATTACTAAATATAGCCCTCGACTAATTAAGATGAGCGTTTTTATAATAACAATTCGCCAAACCGATGGACACCGCTGAGAGGGTGAGAGAGAGAAGAGGAGGAAAATAAGACAACCTTGGCTCGTCCTTCTTCTCTTTTTACTCTTTCTCTTCGTTCCTCTCACGACTACTTTCCTGTCGGGATCGGCCATTAAAGTTAATTGAATTTCGTTTCCCCTGTCTGCATGCGGGAGGCGGCCAAATTGACTTGGAAATGGTCGCGCGAGAATGGCGAGGGCGTAAAATTGGTATTGCACGAATATTCGAATATATTCGGAGGTGATGGCAGTATATTCATCCCTTTCTCTCACTCACTCTCTATATTTTTTTTTATTTGATATGTCTTTAGTGTAGATCATGGGTGCACAATTTGTTTTCGTTTCGAAAAGAGAAACAAAGTATTTTGCATTGCGGACAAAAAGAGAAATGTTTGTACAAAATCCGGTGCTCACTTGGCCGGAACGCAATAATTCCCTTCCATTTCGAAATACAACATACACTCATACGGTCGCGCACAAAATACACATTCGCGGATGGGGTGCGCCCGGTTGTGTAACGTGCGATATGAGTAATTGCATTTTCGTTAAAATCACATTATCGATCATCGCTGATTTATTTATTTCGCCAGAATAAAGCGCGCGTCCGAATCAAATTTTCCAAACGCGAATTGCGAGATGATTGAAAAAAAAAAAACTAGTGCAATTCGCATACACACGTAGCGTGTGAGAGAAAGAGAGAGACAATAATAAAAAGCATGCAGATGGTTTTGTCGGAGGGGTTGAAACGGAAATGTGTGCAGGAATCGTGCGGGAGGGGGTGTGAGTTATTGCATTTTCAAAGCAATCAACGATATTGAACTCACGGGCCTGTGAATTTACACCCTCTTAGCCAAAGGCTTAGGTATTTTTTCATTAGTCATCGAAATTGATTTGAACACACGATTTTGTTACAATAGAAAATTTACAAAAAAAAACATGCGTTACATTTTTATTCAAACAATAAAAGTTTACTAAAATTTAAACATTTAAACATTTCAATATTATTTTTATTAAAAAAAATAATTTATTGAAATATTTATAAACATTCCTATTATTTTGTATATAACTGAAATAAAACAAAATAATTTTTATTAATTATGTAAAAATTTGAATAAAACAAACGTTTTTAAACATTTTCTAAAATTCAATCATTTTTAACAAATTTTTATTTATTTTAACATTTTCAAGATTTGTTCAAAATATATAATATATGTTTATGATACTTTTAAATTTGTATTATTATTTATATAAATGATGGAAAACAAGATAATTTTATTTAATTACATAAAAAGATGTATGAAAATTGATTAATTAAGAATTATTGAAAGAATTTTCATTAAACTCTGAAATATGTGCAATTAATGCTTTTTTATTTTGTAATGAAGATTTATTTGGATCCAACATATTAATTTGGTTTCAAAATCGTATTTCGAAAAATTATAAATCATTTAAAAAAAAAACTTCGTAATTGCTGGTTTTATGGGGAAGTTAATTGATTTGATTTTAATTATTCCTGATGATTCAGTGTGCCCAATTGCACGAAATAATTGGAGGTGTAATTGGACTTTGGAAGAGGTCCAAAAGTGAAAAGTCCATAAAGTCAACTATGAACAAATATTTAGGCTTAAAAAAATAAAATAAAAGTGGAACGTAATTATGATTGAGACGGAGGGGCGTTAAAGATAAATAAAAGAATGGAATTTGATGTGAAAAATAAAAATAAAATTGTATAGTAGACAAGGGTTTTATGCGGTCGCAAGGGTAAATAAAATAGGATGCGGAAAAACGGAAAGATAATGGAAATAAAAAATAAAATAGATGTGAATGAGTGAGTGGAAAAGGGACGGAATGAATGTAGTAGGACGTTGGACGTGTTCGTACGGTTAATAGAGTTGAGGGAAGGCGCTTTAACGTTTTAATAACGCTAAGTAATTTAATCACATTAAACGCGCGGTTTTATTGATAATTTCGCTCGGTGCGACCAAATTGAAGACGGCTTTTTTTGATGGTCGACTCCGTCTTTTCCTTCCAGCGAAAACATTAAATTTATGTACTCACCTGAGTTACGTAAAGTCCGTGTTTGCGAAAGTACGAGGAAGAGAGTCGAGTCTTTTTGAATCGATCGATGTGCATTTAATATCGTTACATTATATAAATAGAAAAACACGTTTTTAATTTGACAAATTGAGTTTCGCGATTTTCATCTGTTTCACATCCAATTTCCACGCCCGGACGACTTCTGCTGCCGCTGCCGCTGAGGGCGGAAAATGTATCGACGCGAAATGCATCGGTTCCATTGCCTGGACGAGACAAATGCTTTTTGACAATTCAACTTTTCGTTTTGTCACCAAAATCAATAAATTCATTCCATTACATCAACCTAATTTATAAAACATTCTTAAGTATATTTATATTTTTTTAAATAAATTTAAATCTTTCAATTAATAAATTTTCAGCAACATAGAAATTCGTTTTAAATTAAGTGCAGTAAATATTTGTTTTTAAAAGAAATTAAAAAGTTCACTTCCAGTCCAGAAAATCAAATAAAATAAAATATTATCATTAATTCTTTGATGCGTTTCAGTAAATATAGCAAAAAGTAATATATATTTTCAATTAATTACAGTATAATGTTGCTATTATATAATAATATATTTAATTAATTCAATTAAAGTTAAAAATTGCATTCATTTTTAATAATTAATATATCGTTTATTCATAATTTATATTTCAATGTTAATAATTTTTTTTCATTTTATATTCATGATTTTAAATAGTACTTTTTTAAATATAAAATACGGTTTGAAAAAACTGCAAAAAGTTGCATTTCAAATCGGATTATTCGTCGGCCGCCGTCGCGTTTTCATACACTTTATATTAGGATTTTTCAGGGTTGGAGGTGCGCAATATTTCTCAATCTAGACGATGTGTGCAAACATATACACATGAATGCTCGTGCGTTTTTGGGTTGTGCAAAAAATATCCTGGGTACGATTTTAATTAGCCCTCGCATGGTTTTACATACCCATTGCCAATTAAAATATTTCAAGCTTCACGTATATATGAGTGTGTGCATATGCATATATATATATTATTTGTGGGGATGCACAAACCCTTCTCCCCCCAAACAAAAAAAATAGAAGCAAAAGCAGTTATATTTCCGCGCCGCTTGTTATTATTATTACATAATGCGCGAGAGGAGGATATTTTTTTAATTATTTTTTGTGCAGAAAGTTTCGCGCGTTGCGTGCATTTCGCGATGGGTGGAAACGTGTGATGAAATGTGTTGGTTGGGTTTTGCGAACCGCGACACAAAATATAATTATAATTTATACAACCGGCATCGTCGAATGAGCGACGCACGGAAATAATGGAAGTGCAACTCTAATTAGCGGATGGCCACCCTCTCTCGGAGGGATGCAAACATCACACCTCCCTTCTAGTTACAATCATCATCATCATCATCATCGCATCATCAAAATGGGAAAACGCAAAAATCAAGATGAGCCATTTCGGAATTGGAACGGACACGTCGAATCATCGACGCCCGTTGGTCACGCAAATTAACAACAAAACCTCATGCAATTTTCACATCTCTATACCATCGATTCCGGTGGGCAGTGATGGACCATACACAGAAACTCGTCATTGTGTTACAAATGCAAATACGAATCACAAACATTTTTCGCATTTTTACAAATAATATTATTATGTGTTTTTTTTTTTAAATATAATTTTCGCTTCAGTTCGTGGAAAATCAGTCCTGCATTTAAATTAATATATAAATATTAAAGCTTTCACTTCAATCAAATGCAATTAATAATTTTCAATTTAAAAATAAACATAATAACATTTCATTATTTACTGAATAAATATTTTGTAATTTTTGTATAAAATTATTGCCAAATGAAGGTGTCTTTTATTTCAATAATTATTAATTAATTTAAATTTTTCCAACATTAATTGTTTTTTTTTAACAGTTTTTTCATGTTTTTATTTTGTATTTAAAAAGTTTGAATTGTTCTTTATTTTTCTTCTTTAAAAACAATTTCTTTTTTGGTATTATATTAAAATGTAAATGTATTAATCAGTGTATTTTTAATGATTTCTTTCATTAATAGTGCACGTTAAAGCATCGCCCTTTGATTTATGAAGAATATTTTGTATAGAAATTAATGGGACGGGAGACGCTGAGTTATTTAAAAGTGCGATATTAATGATGCCTCAGCTTAAAACATGATTTTAATATTTACCCGTTTTACAAACCCAATTTCTCCATCCTCTAACCTAACATTTTCCATGCAACTATTTTTCATAAATGCATAATTAATCGTCTTCCAAAATAAATAAAGAAATAAAACAAAGAGAAAAACGAACTGAGAATATATATATAAAAAAAAAGAAGTGTTGGATGGTGGCGAAAATCCGCCTCCTGCAAGGCGAACTGGCAGCATATTATGTGCTATAAATATTAAATTTTATTAACATAAATTTGCGCAACGCCGAAGCCCGATTTGCATAATCGCGATGCAGATTCTCCGACGCCCGTGTATCTCTCCTTTTTTTTTCTCTTATATTTTGCTGTTCCTCTTCTTGCTGTTTTATTTTTTTGAATTTCGCGCGAAGATGATGACGAGATCGAATGGAACGGAATTCGCGAAAAGAAATAAATAAATAAGGGTGCGTGAGTTAAATTGTGCGACACCCTTCGCACAAAAAAAAATTGGCTGCTTCTGCCATCCTCCCCCCAACACCGCTCTTTATCTCTTCTCTTTCCGACTCTCATTTCGAGTCATTTCACCGGCAGAGTGCTTTAAAATTGTAATTGTCCGGCAATTGCTCAGAAGATTTCAATTCTCTTCCCTCACATTTCTCTATGGATAACTTTTTTTTTGGGTTCCCTGCTTTCATCCCCTTTCTTCCTGCTTATTACAAAAATCCTAACTAATTTCAATTCGCTTTTGTGCATATTTGACATTTATTTTTATATCAATTTTTCATAATATTTCATAGAATTTATTTATAATTAAAAAAATATTGTAATAATTTATAAAAAATACTTCTTGAAAGAAATGTAGTGAAAATTGATATAAATTGAGAGAAAAAAAAATGGATAAAATTGAAATTGGATCGATAAAATGAACAGAACTATTAACGAATGAAAAATATTGTCGTAATTATTTGAGAAAATAAGTAGATATTTATTGAAGCGTGTCGCTTTAATTATTAAATTTGCAAGCGAAACCAAAGATTTTCCATCATTTATTTTTTATGTATATTTTCCCGTTTCGTTTTTCCGTATTTCTTTCGTTCTGCGGAAATGAATAAAAACATGGGCGAGGATCTATTATTCTATGAATTTTCTCTAGCAAACGGGGGCAGCGAAACAGGAAGAGAAAAACTTCGGTTCGGTTGCGCTCTTGCAAACACATACACATATGTGGAAACAGCGAAAAGTGGGAGGAGAGTTGAATTTCACCCTAGCAGGTATTTTCATTTCCTCTTCTCTATTTTTTTTTTCATCCCCAGAACGGAATGCACGCGAAAGCGTAAATAAAAGATCGTGATTATTTGCAACTGGTCCCTTTTTCATGTTTGGATTTTCGGGCTTCGCCCTTAAGCATCCTGCAATGTGTATTCGTAGCATGCAGGATGCAAAAAATTGTCAATGCATCTTCCATATCTCTGCTGCTGCGGTTGATGGCTCGTATATACAATGGATCCGTTCACACCTGCATCCACCATACGTGTAGCAAACAGCAGTTTGCATGCAAGATATTACCAATGAGGATCGATGTTCGTGCGACAAGCGTATCGGTTGCAGCAGCATCCACCATGGACCGAACCGCATGGGAGACAAAAGCAATTTTGGTGCACCGTAAACACTTACGTCCGTCCAGTTGATACCGCAAAATGTTAAATCTATAATACCGCAATAAATCAATTGAATTGAATCATCGGTAAATAAATTATTTAATTGATTTGTGTAATATTGTACTTATTAGATTATTAATAATAGAAAATTTTATTTATTCAATTTTGTTTTATGTGTAAAGCACGTGGCGAATATATCCGCCGCTCGTGTTAATGCATTTAATATAAATTAATTAAATTTAAACGTAAATTAGTTGAAGCGTGAATGTTAATATCTTTTTAGTAATGATCAATGTGTAGTTTTGTGTTTGCGAAGAATTGGAAACGTTTTGTGTGAGATGTATAGATATGTAATCAAATATTGGTTTGCATCGATTCGAAGCCGAATACCGCCACAGCCACCCCTTTTTAATTTCGTCTGAGTGTAAAATTTAATCAATTTTCTCTTTTGGAAGCGACCGTGCACTTGGTTATTTTTAATTCCACGTGCTGTTTTCTGCCTATTTTCTCTCTCACTCTATCTGCTTTATATAACAAACTCGTTCTTTCCATCGTTTTGCGTTGATAGTTTTTCCTGCTCCTGCGATTGGTCCCCCACCACTAAAGAAATTAATATTTTTCCGGCAGCAACAAGTCTGGTTGTGCCAAAAAAAATAAAAAATAGGAGGTGGAGGATGGCTTTTATGTTACCTGAATACATAATCATCAGCGATGCGGCTCGTTCAATCACTTTAATGCCCTGTATTATAACCAAAATGGATCCCGCGCGCCCTTTCACGCCGCCCTTCTATTCTACTGCCGCGATTCTGGCAGAAGCAGCAGCAGCAGCAGCAACAGCAGCGAAGCGTACTCTCCGCATCTATGCGAGATGCGTGTGCAGAGGAAGGGTGGAAGTCTGTTAACGTTATGTAGATTGCAATGCATCGCTCACCTGTCGTAGTAGTAATCCCTGCAACAAGATACAAAAGTTATACACAGACATTATGCACGAAAATTTCAATGCGCCGAAAGGGCATTCAGCCCTGGGGCCCGTTCAGAGTAATTGCATGCAATGTTGAGAATCGCGTGGGATGAGAGGAGAGTGGTGAGAGAGAGAGGAATGATGCAAGTGGTCATTAGTCATTACGTAAGTCCCGGGTACAAAAGCCATTCACGGTTGTGCGGACTCCTTTCTTTATTCCGGCCAAGCAGACCGTGATCTTGCATCTCGCCCATTGCGCCCCATTCGCGCATGAAATCTGTCCCATTGCACAACACTCAATAATAACCGAGCGCGTCGGATGCGGCGCTCCTGCAGCCCCTTTCACAGCTCAGCCCAAACGCCCGTCGGCGCCGGATCACACACACCCCCACACACAATCTACGAAACAAAAGCCCGAACAGTCAACAATCAACGCCGCTGAAATAATCTTCAAAAAAAAAAAAACCAACAGTTTTACAGCCAAAATCACATTCAAAAAAATATTATCTAAATTCTATTTAAATTTTCAATCTTTAATATAATTTTACGATATTTTAGCTAACTTTTTTTTCAATTAATTAATAAATTAGAAATAAAAATGTATTTAATATTATTGTTTTTTATATAGATGTTAAACAAATAAAGTTATTCAAAAAATATTTTTTTTAATATTTATTATAAAATTATTTTACTAGAAAATATTAACAAATTACAAAAGTAAACAATCAATAACGCTTTGTGCATGCAATATTATTAATTATTATTATTATAAAATACGTAATGCACCAACTTGAAAATTAATTAAATTTTTTATTTAAATAATTTACAATATTTTTTCATAATTTTAAATTAAATAAATTATATTGATTAAATATATAATAATGGAAAAAGAGAAAAAATAATTTTGTTCTAAAATTGATTTATTATCTATTATATTTTAAATATTTAATATTTTTATACAAAAATAATCGGTGCGAAATGCAGTGGAAAGGATTTTTGATTAATTAAAAATTAGAAAAACATAATAAATTTTGCCTACAAATTTATTATTTTATACTTAATAGATTTTAAATGAAACGTTATAAGATTAAATGTAATCAAATAAATTTTGCTGAGGAACTGTGTAAATATTTAAATGATCGGCACGAAACACAGGGAAAAAGAACTCCTGATTGCATAATATATATATCGATATATGTGTGTGTGTGTATATGTTTGTGCAGTTACATGCACGAAGGGAAGTTCCGTTAAATAATCTAATTATAGCATAACGTGCATAACGCCAATGCGCGTTGTGTGCTTTTCATTAAAGCCCAGACGACTACGACGAGTAATAATAATAAGTATGTCCAGGTAACAAAAAGGAGTGAGGATTTGCAAGGGGGATGCAGCACATCCAATTACAGGAGTCGTCCCCGCAAATCACGAAACCGGTTGCTCATTAAAGGACGCGTGCATGTTAATTAAAAAACAACAACAACAACAACAACTAGGAAGAAGGACGAGAGAGAAAAAAAAAGTGTATAGAGGACGACGCACACAATTTGCGTGAATGCAGTAGTCGTTGTTCAATGTTTTCTCTTTCTGTTCCATCCAACAACCATTTTTTTTTCTCTCTCATCCTCTTCTCCATTCCAATTTCGTTTCCTGCACGTCCCTAATTGAATCTGCAGGATAATTAGTATGCGTGGTTAAGGCAACCCACACAACCCCGACACTTCCAACAACAACAACAAACATACCGAATTCTCGAAAACCGAAAAAGATACTGCAACAACAACAAAAAAAACTTTTCTTTGTTGCGGAAAATAAAATATGGATGTAAAGCAGAAACAACAAGGAAAACCGAAACAACAACAACAAGGATGTGAATGTGTATTCGTGTAGGGAGGAGACAAAACAGGAGAGGAATAATAACAAAAAAAAAAAGGATTCTATGCTCGGCGGCTGCCGAGGACTAATTAATAAATTTTCGAGATCCGCGCATGCAAATTCGCACGTTAACTGAATTGCAAATTGTTTATTACACAAAGTGCGTTCATTATAGCGGAAATTAATTATTAAAGTAATTCCGAAATAAATTTGCAAGTGTACACGAGTTATATAATATAAATTTCATATACGCATTTATTTATTTACGTGCATTCGGCGAATGCACCTGAATGATAGAGGCGAATGCACAAATGTATATATATGATATAAATTAGAGATAGAGAGAAATATATGCGTAGAGAGTGAGAGAGATGTGCGGAGGTGGATGCATGTATTCTGAAATTTAATTAAAATTAACGCTATTTGTGTTAATTCCCATCCCACTCTGTTTCTCTCTCTCTCTTCAATATGCGAATATTTTCCTCGAATGATTCCATATGCAAAACTTATTCATTTATATTTCACTCGCATAATAGTTCGTGCTTTATAATTGCCTTCCGCAATTATTTTTTCGCCGTCCCTTTCACAAGAACTAAATACAAATCCTCGCCAAGCGTATACTTATAATCAACTCTATACATTTTTGCAAATATAATTATATATATATATACAAAATATTATTAGCAATTAGAAAAAGATTCTTCAATGATTTAAATATTTTTGGCATTTAATTAAAAAAATAAAATAATTAAAGACCAAAAAACAAACATTTTGTTATTTTTTATATTTAATATAATCAAGTTTTTATTACTTAAAAGTACTCAAATTATAAATTTAATACTAATTTATAAGAAATAACATAATAAAAAGTGAGTTTGATGTATAAATTCAGAAATTACTAATTAATAATATTCCATAAAATTTGTTAAATTTCCAAACGATTTTTTTAAAATTTATATTTTGAAACAAATCCAAATATATTATTAAAACAATTAAAAACTCGATACATCCATTTAAATGTAAGTATTTTTTGTTACGTAAATGTATTAGAACTTTATAACTCCAATAATTTGTCTTCTAACAAAAAAATACTAAAGTTCAAGCATTTCATGGAAATCAATATAATAAAAAAAAATCGAAAACTTTTGAAAGCCATTTGCATGAGTCATAAGCTCTATTATTTACTTTATTGAATTAATATTATGTATTTTAATAATTTATTACATGAATTTCGTAATAATAATTTAGATTATAAAATTCAATAGAAAACCGCAATTACGATACACATCTAAGTACTTTGTATATTAGCTAGATAAAATACAATAGACAACATTAAAAAAAAACTTAATTTCACGTCTATTAACAATTCCATGATAAATTGATGCCTTTACCGAAATATTCATTCTACTAATTGCGAAACATTATTTATTCAATGTAATTTGTTATTCATTACATTCTATTTTAGATCTATTCATTAATGCTTCACAAATAATCTATAGTGTCATTTATGTACTATTATCATACCCGATTTTCATTGGTAAAAAATTATAAATGAATGAAAGAAAAAGAACACATTTAATTTTGATTAATGAGTGGAAGTGAACCGCTTTTCCGGAACACCCGAACGCATTTGTTGCTGTTTATCCCATCCGCTTGGCTTCACTTTTGTTTCCCATTTTCTTTTCTTTCTTCTCGTTATTTCTTCACCGTGTGCATTTTTTCTTTCTCTTCTCTTCCATGCTTCGGGTCCCCCGTTTAAAAAAAAAAGGGAGGTAGAGGCTACGTACAAAAATCCCCGCAAGCTCTTCGCTTCTTTCTCTCTCGCTATCTTTTTAAGTCTGCTTCTACATCTCGCTTTATCTCTCCTTCCATCTTGCGCTAATCCCATCAGAAACTTGTTATAATACGGAGGTAATCTTTCCAGGCATCGGGAAGGCGCGCACATCAAAGTATCTTGTTTGCGAAAAGAGATGAGCCATAATTGGATCAGCGGCGAATGCGTTTAAGAGGCACAGAATGGAATTTTTGTTGTTTTTACAGAATCCGTATACATTCGCAACTCAAAGATATTATTCTAATAAAATAATGAATGCAGTTTTAAGCGCAAACATTTTTCCAATTCAAATTATTGGTTTATATTTTATGGCTTATATAAAGATGACATACTGTGTAGGGAATGAGGAGAGAAAGAACGAAATCGAGAGTGCTACGAACACAAAATAAGAGACTGTGCGAAGGACTAAAAACCACTTGTTGAGAGAAGACGAGAAGATGAAAAGACGTTTCCGGAGATCTGTGTCTTTTTCGCCGCCTCCTGCGATGCGCTCATTTGCGCGATATTTCCCCTCTTAAAGTACGATGGAAAAAGAACAGAATGGAAAAGAAAGAAGAAAATAAAAGGACGAGGGGAGATATAGGATGGGGGAGAAAAGTTGTGCGGTTCGACGCGATGGAATTTAAAGGAGCCGAAAATTGCCGCGCATTTCTCACGGCGATTTTTTAATAAAATTGTCGAATAAAATAACGGATTTTGAAGTCAAATAAAACTGTGTATAATTTGCATCACTTTTGTGCAATTATGAAAAAGTTATAGATATCTAATATTTATATAATTATTGTTTTTATTTGCCAGAATTGTGTTTGATTAATATTTATGTATTTTGAGTGGATGCTAAAGTGAAGGTGATTTTCGATAAGTGAAAGTTGTAAATACCTAAATAGTTCTTCGTTCGAGTTTGAGTTGTGTTTCTTTCATTCTGTGAAAAAAAAACACATTCCGAGAAAGGCAAATGGAGAAGCGTGAATAATTGAGGGCGGTAAAAATAGTTTTAAAAGGTTTCCCTTGTCTAATCATTGCGTTAAATTATTGATCTTGTTTGGTACGTGTTAAAAATGTGTGTGTGTGTATGAAGAGAAGGGTTATTCCTGATGTGTTTGTGTCTAACTTTGTCTCTTTCACTCTCGTTGGTTTGGAAGAGGAGAAAGAGGTTGGTGGAAACGACCATAGCTTGTCAGATATTTAAATCTGGAGGAGTGGATTGGAAAACCAAAGTTATAAAGTGAAAATGCGGAGCGGAGGGAAGGGCCAAAACGTGTGACAGGTAAATGGAACTAGTGTCAGTCCGACTACTTGACGGGCTCCTATTAACAAAACATATACTCTGGGTCCGATCGATAGCACTCATCACATCCGACGAGGTCGAAGGGAGAGGAGATGAAGAGTGGTAGTATAAAATGAGGATGAGGAGGAAGAGGTGAATCAGGGATGGATACGGTCCTTTCTCTCCGCTCACAATGCTTTCGTTCCATATTTCAATACCGGACCGCATTAGGAATTCATCATTCGTCGCGCCCATCCTATCCTTCATCCTCCTCCACCTCACACAAAAAAAAAAAATCCGAAATCAATTATTTACAGGGCGCAAATCACGGTCACCTCAACCGCACTCACTCCCTTTAAGAGATGAAACTGTGCCCTTGCTGCAGCCATCACGAGCCCATAATTATTTGATTTTCTCTCTCTCCAAAACATAATTTCCCTAGTGTGTTACCACCACATTCCCCCAGCAACCAATCCGGCAAAACCGACGTCCCAAAAACCGCGTATCTTATTTATTTATCCATCCACTTCCTCTCAAACCAATTCACTTCCGCTTACTTCCTCCAATCAAAGAAATCCTTCAATAAACTCAATTTTCATTAAATTTCTTCTCTTTAAACTAAATTATATTTTAGATTATAAAAATAACTAATCTATAAAATAAATCGATTAATTAAAAACAAATAAATTAGTAAACAAGTAGTTAAAATGTTTTATAAATCACGATAACTAAACTAAGCAGAAATAATAAAGCAATTATATAAAAAAAAATGAGAGAGAACAGTTAATGTTATCCATAAAACATTGCCTCATATCATGACAATTCGCGAGCGAAATGAAATTGTTTTTAATCAAATTCGTTCGTTCATTTCCAGATTAATCGAGGGTGCGTGTCGAAAATGCGGAATAAAAATTGTGCAGTGTGTGTGTGTGTGTGTATATTCAAATTAAAATTATGAATGCGTCGAATGGAAATCGCGTTTCATTAATTTCATCATCGAAAAATATGAAATTATTATTATTTCGCAAATTAAAATTAAAAATAATAAAAGAAACATTGACACGAAAACCGAAATGCCGCAATTGTTGTTTCCAGCCGGATGCGTTTCCATTATGAATTGTTTTAAAATTTTCCGCATAATCGCAGCTCCGAATAAATATTATATGCTAATTGAAAGAAAATAACTGCGCTTCCGTGTTTCATTGATTATCGCGCATTTAATTTGATATTCATTTCAATTCTTTTTTTTTCAGATTGATTTTTATGTATCAATAATTAATCAAAACTCAAAGATTAAATTTTAAATTAGAATATTTATTAATTTTATAAATTAAATTGTAAAAGATGTTAAATTTATATGAAGCTTTATGTAGTTTTTGAAATGTATACTGGGGTGTATATAATCTTGATTCGATTTTCGAGCTTTTTAATCTTTGAGAGGATTTCATTTCCGTGTGATGCGATTTTGGTGGTTTTTATTTTGAAACGTGTGTCCATATTTGCGCACGTGAATCGGATGAGAAGGGACACGGAAAGGGATGGATGAGAGAAAGAGGTGAATTTAATGGACGGTTGGCGCGTTAATATGAGAATTTTGATGAATTTTTAACGGGTTTAAAAAGTAATCTCGTGCTAAGAGAGGGATCGGAGTGCTCCCAATTACGAAGCCGCAAGACACGGCGCGGTCTTATATTAAATCCTAGCTTAAGAGTTTTATAATGAAATGAATAATTTAAGGGGAAAGAGCGAACCGCCACTTGGTGTGTGTACGTGTGTGTGTATGCAGATAGGAAATAGGAAGCTAGAGAGAAGGATGATGCGTTTATGTAACCTTTTTACCTTTTGAACTCAGATTTAATTGTTATTAATATTTATTGCGGGCGGCGTAATTGCGGCACCGGAGAAGGATGGAGTGGATGAGAAAGTGGAGAGGAAAGGTGAAGCAAAGAAATGAGAAGAAAAAAACGTGCACCGTATAAAAGGGAGGGATGAGGATGAAAACGGGAAGTAGGAAGATATATCACTTGGCTACTTTCGGTGGATTTAGAAAGAATTAGGGCCGAAATCAATCACCCAAACTTTGGCGCAGTTGATCCATCTTCTTTTGTCGGGACGATGGGGGGTGGTTTTTAAATCGAAACCATTCGCTCACTCTCTCTCTCATTAGACGGTATTAAAATCGGTCGGTCAGGATGGACGTGGATGAGGATAGTTGCAGGAACGTGCCTATTCCACGATTCACTGAAATCGGCTACGGTTTGCTAACAAGAACTGCGGATTCGATCCGATTCTGCGATACTCTGCAATTTGCCCCCAGATCTATTTTTACTTGCTGGTTTGGAGACGATGTAGTACACTTAATTGGGTGGTATCGGGTTGGCAGAGTCACAGGCTAATTCCCAATTAAATATGACGCTTCAGCCATTCCCTCGGCATCCATCGAAAACAAATAGGACCGTCTTCTTCGTCGAAGGATAGAAAAAAAAAAAACGTGGACATATAACGCGACGTGAAAAGAACTCTCAGGCGGATTCATCTCTTCTCTTCGCCAAGCGTTAAGTTACACGCTGTAGTCGATACTTATATTGGCCTTTCCGAATCGATTACACCTCTGGAACATAACTGGAGCAGACTGCACGCATTAACCTCCTTTCAAGATCCTTTCCCATCAACTTAAGGGACCTCAACGGATCAAAAAAAAAATCTCATTATTAACCCTTTAACCGAAAAGGGCGAGTCGCTCGAAATTACCACCCGATATTGGACGACTTCATCGAAGATATCGCATTTTCTCTTACACACAATCTTTTGCAATCAACCATCAACATTTTACACTAAATAATATATTTACAATAATTTTTATTTTACTAATTAATATCAGTCCAACTAATCGAGGAACGAAAACTGGAAATTTTACAATTAATATTAACAATTTTCAACAACAACAAAAATTATCAAATACTAAAAAATATTTTATATAACGTTTCACTCATTTTTATTTAAAAACATCGATTTTAGGAATGTTTCGGCAATAATAAAAAATTAATATATAAATATAAATGGAAAAATATGCATTTCATTATTAGTTTATTGTAGCACAAAAAAAAACTAAAAATAAAAATGCCCGCAGAAAACAGACGAATTCCGCTTCGTTTATATTTTTTTATTTTATTTTGAAAACTAAGCCATGTTCGAAATCGTATAAATTCCCCGGATTGTCAAAATATTTTGGCAGATCAAAAAATATGTGCAGATGAACGAACTGCATGAAAACAGTTTTTGATATAATATTGTATTTTATTTAAATATATATATATATTTTGTTATGAGAATCGTTTTGTTCTTTTTTCTATTTGTTTTATTATTAAAACATATACGCGTTTTATTTATGTGCGAATAATTCCAACGTTCGCTTTGCATTCCCAGCTGGAATTAATACACATATAATATATTTTTATATAAAATACATATAATTATATTGAGAGTTCGCTTGAAAATCAATAAAATTATGAATATTAAATTTAATTCTATAAAATAATAATTTGATTTTTTTTTAAGTTTAATTAGAAAATGAAATAATATAATGATTACGTTTAAAAACACTTTATATTTGTTCAATTTTATATAAATTAAAAATATATAAAATTCAGATAAATTTAATTAATTAAAGAATTGATTTACTCACGTTTCAAATGATAAAAATCAATGGATCCGTATTGAAATGAAATGAATAGTGATGTTTTTGTGTAAAGAGTGTGTAGAAACTAAATAAAAATGGATTTGCAAAGGGATTTTAGTATTACCAATGTTGTTGATGCTTTTAAATGGGGAAATCGATGGCAGCTACCATTCGAGTTAAACAAATTTGCGAATAAATAAAAACGCGACATAAAAAACTAAAATACAAAATAAACCGGGGGGTTTGGATTATACGAGCTATTACTGGTTTACAGAGTGAAGTTTAATTGGAATTTGATGGCGGAGGACGCGAATTGATTCATTCATTCTCGCTCTGCATGAGAATTAATTCGCGCCCGGGTATTTTGCGGTTAATTGCCATCTTATTGCTAACCATCGAAGTCGTTGGTGGCAGTCGAGAATCGGAGGCGGCTGAGAAGACGATTATTACAAGGCAAGTCGAGTTTCGGTTGCGCGGCGAAGAAGGATGGAAAATAATTTAATCTGGTGGCGGCGCGGTACAATTAATCAGAAATCCTCTCCGCTCGCATCAATGGCAAATTTGATTATAATATTTGATACCACTCGAAATATACTTGTGCAAAAACGTATAAACCTGTACGCGCGACGGCAGGAATTCATAATTATTTTATACTGCTGCGAGAGCAACGGTGCATATTACAACAACTGTATTAATTGGAATGCCGAATCGCGATTCGTTTTAATAACAATATTGCTACTGCGTCTAGCACCATTGTGTAAAGATGATATAATTGAAATTATCGCGATGTGCATTTGCCGCCACTCGATTAAATTCGCGTGCGTTTCGCCCACTCTCGTATGTTAATTAATACCGTTGCTTTGATTGCAACGATTTTACAATAAACACCAATAAAATCAACATAAACACATAACTGACAAACGTAAATATATCGAGGATTTACGTATTACAATAATTGGTGGATGCGTCGAAAACATCTAATTTTTTTCACTGGATTTTATAATAAAATATTGAAATCATTAAATATTTTTTTTATTGTCTTAATAAAATAATAATTATATAATTGAGTAATTGAAAATGATTTTGTAAATAGCACAGATTGAAATTGAAATAGTGTGAAAATATGTAAATAAAATAATAGAAATAAAATGTTGAACGAAACTTTGTTGAAAAAAAAGGAGTGTTGTTGCAGCAGCAATAATTGATAGCGTTGTACGTTTGAATGTGGATGTTATATGTATATATTCGTTGCATATGCATCAGACATTTTCTATTTATTCGGCGGACGAACGGATCGTGTTGGAAGAAGTAAAATATTGAAATTATGCGAAATGACGTGCATGTGTGTATGATTTGGCGGTGTTAACTGCGGGACATGAAGTGAACGTATCTGATTGATGTGCTGTGAAATATAGTGGAAAATGGTGTGGCGAAAATTTGCAATGCATCCCTCCAACACATTTGCATAACAAATACACAATTCAATTTGGCCGCTCGCAGAAAACTATTTAGGTGCCTCCGCATGTAATGAAATAATATAAACGGTTATGCAATGTGTGTGAATATTACATATATGCGAATTGAAGGGATGGTAGATAGAGAGAGAGAGAGATAGAGGGGGGTAGTTTGGTAGGTGTCGTCATCGGTGGAAACTGGAAATGCAAGTTTACGAGTTCGTGTTTATGAACTTCGTCGTGAAAAACTGCGAGGCGCGAACACACCTGACCCTTCCTATATAATAAACCCGAGGCACGTTAATAGCCGCCAACGATAATAAAAATTGCGTTGCAACTCTCTTTCTTTCTCTCTCTCTCTCTGTCCAATAACGTAATTACTCAAGGGGGAGTCGTGAAACAGCCCCCAAACTTTACGAAGAAGGATAAATGATTCATCCCGATGAAATTAAAAAGACATTCATTCGATGGATGTACACCCTAAACTTAGAGGCGGAAAGATGAACAATCATCTTATTGATGCAACAACGTAATTGCAGCACGAATCGATCCAATATTGATGAAACTGTTGGGAATTAATTTATATATTCTACTAAAATATCTAGTTGGCGTGCTGACTGCAGTATCGTATCTCATTCATTGCTGCCGTCTCCCATGGGGGATTCCCCTGTTTTTGGGGTGCGCACCGCAACGAATCCCGCTCGCACACGTAAGACATCCGAACACAATAATACACTAAACACACAAACAAACTGGGTCCGGAGACCTCTGGGGTTTCCCTAGAATAGGATAAAAATGAGGAAGAGTAGACACGTCCCATAACGAGAGAACCATTTATTATCTCGAATCACAGCGGACATCCGTAATTTATTGGCCAATCGACCCTTATTTCAAACTTTTGTTTCCTTTTTCATTTTTTTTTTTTTTACAATTTCTTCAAGAACTTTACACTTGTTACGGATGATAAAGATACTTTAAAGCAATTACCAAAAGAAAATTTAAAACTAATTTATAAAGTAATTTATTTCTCAGATTTTTTTTTATATTTAAATTCTTTGTTTCACTTTTTTGTTATAAATATTAGTCGAAATTAATTATTTTTATTATAAAAGAATCACAATAAAAACATGATATATGTGCATTATTTGATTGTTCAATAAATTTGATAAAGTTATATATTTGGTTGATGCTGTGAGGGTTGGACAAATGATGTCTAGTTTAGTGTACAAAAGGGGTCCATCACTCAGAGAGTGTGGAAACGTTAATGTTAGAGAAAAAAATGGCGTGGTTGGGGGTTGCTTTTTTTTTTTTGAAATGTAATTTATGTAATAAATAAAGAGGCGAGTATAATAATTCGCGAGTCAAAGGCAAACATGGGGGTGGGACGGAGGCCAGTATATCGGTCTAAATAAGTCAACGTCAGTTCAATTCGGGGCAACTTTTTATCGGCCAATTTAGTTTTATCGAATGGCGCGCCGATAACGTTTCCATCTTCCCCCCCGAAACGAAAAAGGAGGTGGTGGTTGCTTGGTTGTTTGGTAGAAAGGGCCACAAAGCTGACCACCGGCACGACGGCACGTTGACCTGAATGGGATATAATAACGATACATCGCCGTCTGCGCCCCCTCAACCCCATTTTCCCCTTCTATCATCGCCTACTCTGACTTCTTGTGAAAAATTGCGCCACGCCACAAATGGGATTGTCGTCAAACTCTCTTCTCCCCGATACAATGCACACGATTATAACTGTTTCATGCCGGGGCCCTTTGTGCTCACTCGTAGAAGAATGGAAGGTAAAAAGCGTTAATAAAGAGGGACGTGGATAGCGAACGTACATACATATATCTATCTCTACACACATCCATACTCTGAACGCAACAGAATTTAATCCATGGCATCGTAAATAATTAGTAGGGATGTAGCGAGGATTTAGTCAAAGCCCGTACGTAGTAGTATGGAGGGTAAATGTAACAGCAGAATCAGTAGGTGTGTCACCAGAACAGACGTGACTTCTGAGACAAGATTAGAGGACAAGCCACAATTAGCGAAACTTAATTGGCATCTGAAAATCTATAATTTTAATTGCCCCAAAAATAGGTGTACTGGCGTGGTACCACCATCAACCACATCCCACCCTAGGTGCATCCAAATCCAAATTCTTTAAATATGCATGACCGTCGGATGGAAATCGATGCTCTCGCACGTTATTTTCAAACCGGATTTAAACGTGCATTAGGCCAACCCTTCGAATGTAAGAAATTTCAATAAATAATTTACAATTCCCCACTTAATAACGATCACAGATTACAGTTTGCGTCTACATTATTCACAATGTCTACTCCTTAATTTAACTAAACGCATTAAACATTAAAGAAACAATTACTTTTACTTAAAACACATTTTAAAAGTTTTCATTTTCATTTTTACCCGGCGCATCCACCAATAAATAAAAATTATATATGTCACAACCAAGTAGTATTTGAATTAATTGAAACAATTATTTTCTCATGTTTTTAATAAAATCTATTATTTTAGAATTGTCTATTTAGAAATAGAATTAATGGATTGAGTATTGGATTTAAACGTTTGAAGTGAACTTGAGAATATAGAAGCAATAAGAGGGGAATGAGTGATATCGAAATTAGTTTTTGTTCTGCAGGCGTCGAACTATTTGCAGCGCACCAAGAAATGCCGGGATTCCGTTTCAGGGTTGGGAATTTATTGGAATTCTTAAAGGGCGAATCCAGCGTTCGGGTATCTCCAGGTGTCGCATTCATATTGGAAAGTAATGCGATGTGCACCGGATATCCGGAAACTCCAAAAAAAAAAAATATATTCCGGTCTTTACGTAATGAATTGATGACCACTGTCGGAGTTTGATAATGATAGGAATAAGGAGATAAACTGCAGTTTTGATTACTCACCAGTCGTTTCCGGTTTTGGCCACGTTCTGGCGCTTCCTTCCCGTCTGGTGTGGCTTCGGCTCCGCCACCATATTGACATCTGCAAAGTAAATACAAAAGAGGCGATTCAGTTTCTGGCCTGCAGAATAAATATCTTGAGCTGCCGAGGGTTTCGTAGGGATGGGAATGGGATTTGACTGTTCCAGGGATTATTTGCTCAGACCTGCTGGATCATAAGTAAACCTCGGCGGTGGTGGAAACGGCGGCGAAGTGGAGAGAATGTAGCAGAATCAGAAGTGGAATGAGGATGAGGAGGCCCTTTTGGCGCGGTATTTGCGCAGCCAAATTAAAAAGCCTTACTTGACGGATTACAATAAGCCACTTAATACGAGGCCCCGTCTGTTTGATTAACCGGATTGCTAATTAAAATCGTTGGCACGTAATTTACTTACTTGCCGCGGCCCACTCTGATTGCGTAATTAAACGGGCACTAAATCAAGTCGTGCCAAGGTGTGCTATATTAACGCGACGTACGTGCGCCGCACTATTATTTTCGCTCTTTTGCATTTTAACACCTTCCAACAACCTTTATTCTTTTTTTTTGGTGTAAAATTTTACCCTTCACACTGAAGCAGATTTACTTTGATAACTTCACAAAGCAAATTTCAAAACCTAAATCAAATTTTCAATTTTGTAAACCTTAAAAATAATATAAATATTTTCTAAACAAGAACAACCTTGCAGAAAGAAACTTTCTGAAACTTTATACAAAATCCTCAGCTTATATAGCAATCGACAATCTACATCAATCATAATCTCTCCCACAAAAAATAAATATACATACACCCTCCGCTTATTTTTCAGACGATCCGGTGCTAAACCTGCTGAAGGAAATCGATGAATTTTAATGGGATTCGTCGCAGATTGAAATATATATATTTTTGTATTTTCATCCACTATACACCCTTTATTTTATTTTATTTTCATCTTTATTTTTTTTTTCGAATTGCCAACTTTCCCATCGTCTATTTCTTATTCATGGTTTCAAGTTTCCGGCGATGCGATTCCCGTTAAATATTTTATTATTCATTTTTCCAATCGGGGAAAAAGTTTTCCGCGTCTTCCGTCCTTGCCGTCGGCGCCACGCAAAACTCTTTAATCATTCGAAACGGCACCCGCAAATTGACAGCTTTAATATACCGCTTCATAATTGAGTTTCAGCTTTTTTTTTCATGAATTGCTTCATTTATGATTGATTCCTGATCATCACAGCATTGTTTATACGTAAATAAACTCAAGAGTTTATCAATTTAATAGTTAACAAAATTGTCAAAAAATAATAAATATTCAGAAAATAATAAATATTTTAAAAACCCTTTGATTCAAATAATATTTAATTAAATTAATTTACATTTTATAGTAAATATATTAATGATTTGACGAAAATAGCAAAGTTCTATCTAAAATTAGCAAAAATCCGATTTTTTTACGGTTGTGTAGTCTAGTCAGATGCGATTTTAATTATGATGCGTTTGCGGCTAAATTTAAGCGTTTGAAGCGATTGCCAAAGTGGCTTGTTCTGCGGATCGATTGCGGAATGCAGTTCAAAGGCGGCGGAATGCATTAATCGATGAGAGCAATAAATTTTCGACTGACAGGAAGAGCATGACCTAACAGGAATAAAGTCAAAGCTTTATCAAAACCAAAGATTCATAACTTCAACTGAAAAAGACTAGTTTCGTAATCGCCTTTGTAAATGTTATGGCGGATATATCCGCCGCTCACCCATTAAGGGTGGTAATTACGCTGAGTGGTACAACGAAATATCGAAAGGATAGAAAAAAATAAAAATTAACCGTATCAGTTAACAGCCGCGTCTGCATTAGTATAATGAAACACATAATTTTTCGCTCGAGTTGAGGGGGGGGCTGAAGGTTATGTCTACGTATCCGTTTCCGGTAATTCGGTTTCATGTCGGAGGCAAAGTGTTAATGTTTATTGTCGCGATTACGCGTGTTTTCCGGTTCGACGAGGCTTTTCCTGGATGGATGTAATAAGGCGGATCTTTGCTTACGAACGCGCCCCGCGGGAGGCGTTCCACCCTTTCGCATTACTTCGCCGAATTTAACTTTACCCACGAACCGAGACGAAGCAAACAGAAAGATCTATATTTAGTGTATATATATATACACACTCAAACTCACACACAAAAAAGGAAAGAACAGAAGAAACAAACAATAAAAACTTCCCCCCGAATGTGCTTTTAATGGGATTATCTTGCAGCTACTTCTGCCATTCTCACCAAAACAATATGCTTTACATAATCCACTCTCCCGGTTCTGCGCGCGGACGTCGTTTCCCTCCTAAGTGTATCTCCTTAAAATTACAAAACCGCGAGAGGAGCGACGCAGAAAAAAATTTATCGCCCGGATTACGGTCTCTCCTAAATCCTCTGTTTACAATTTTCAATTGTTTCGCAACCCGAAGCGCTTTACTTTTACAAACTTTCGCTTTCACATCAAAATTCAGCAGTGAAAAATAATAAAAAAAATCAATATTGATTACAAAAGTAATAGATTTATTAATAAGTTTACCTAATTCAAAACTAGTTAAATTTTCTTACATAATATTAAGTAATATTTTGGTTTCTCTAGAAAATTTAAAGTTATATAATAAAATATATTTTGTTACTAAAAACTTTTATTTTGCGGCCAATCAAACGGCAAACTATAAATTTAACTCTCGTTAGATTAAGTAAAACTCGCGAAAAACAGTTGGAAATTCGCAAAGGCAATTATTAGTTAAACTCGTTAAATAAAGCAAAGCAAACGAAAACAAAGCGAGCGAAGAGAACCGAACAAACAGAAGAAAGAAGAAAAAAGAGTGAAGTGAGTTTAAAAACTTGAAACACGTTTAATAAATGTCTCGGCGCGAGGCTTTTAATTAGAGCGGAGGAAGGAAAATAATAATAAAAATAAAGAGGGAGAAAATACAAATAAAAACTGTGTAAAGTGCGAGTTTTTTTTAGGGTATGTGTTAACTTCATCGTTTATTAATGCAACAATATATACGCGGTTCAAAGTTTTTTCTTTCGAATATTTATTTAATGCGAGCAGAGGAGAAGAAACGGCGGCAACATTTTAATTACCGGAGTGACCATTAATTTGAACGGCAAACGTGGAAGTTTCGAACTTCGCGCGGCTGTAAATATGAGGGAAGTAAGTTTTATTGGGCGCGAAGAAAATAAACCGGAATGCTTTACCGTTTTCCGTGGAAAACTGTAAAGTTCGAAGGAATACGGCGGTAAGTTTAACGAATTTAATTGGCCGATCGTTTACTTTGTCTTTGGGCATATATATATATATATATTTTATATTCTCACTCGTGTATAATGCGCGGATAAATATGCGGTAAATCCGGCCGGAAAATGGAATGAAAATGCGAATACAACAACAGCAGCAGCAGCAGCAAATTCGGAAAATATTTCAGGCTAAAATTGTATTAAGTCAGCGCATAATTTTATCGTTCCCCAGTCGGTAGTTCCGACTAAATATATTGCGCCGCGATGTATTTTTCCGCGTGTACATAATTTTTTTCACCTCCACCGCCGCCACCAAGGGATGAAAAGCACGAAGAAAAAAAATATGTATGTATGTAACAGAGGAGCCACAGAATACATGCATGCATCGGGACTCGGAGCGGAGGGGTAGGAAACGGTTATGGCTTGTACACGGTTTTCACCCATGCAGTGGCGGAGCCCATTCATAAATGTAAAAATTTGTTCGAATCGAAACGTTACAATTTCCATTTTCGGTTCGCGCTTTTCCTCTTGCGTTCATTTTTCTTTTTGTTTTGCTTCGCTATTTGTTTTCCCCCCTTCCAATTTCTGATAAACGCACGGACGCATTCCAATTGACCTCTCGAAAAAAAAAAGGGAAAAGAGAAAACAAAAATCGGAAGCAGAAACAAAACAATGAACGAAACAAAACAGTTGAAAATCGATTCCGATGGATGCACGTATCTATTGTACAACTCATTGTTGATGGATTTCAACGATTTGCTTGTTTCAATTTATCGCTAATAAAAGCACTCGAAATATGGCAACCAACGAAATTAATAAATCAAATTGTAACAATTTTTTTAAATTATTTATAAAAAGCTCAGTTTCTCTATATGGCCATTCTATGTAACAAAGCACGTAAGAAAATTCGTTTTAAAGCAAAACCGTATTAAAAGTTATTTGCTATTTATGAACTGCAGCAAATGTAGTTGAAAGTAAGAAAGAACTGGGAAAACCCTAGCTGGATTGTGGCATGCGGGAGAATCCTAGCACCGAAACTGGGTTAATTCCGTTGAAGAATGTTTCCTTCCACTTTTCATCTTCTCAAGAATTTTGGCGAAAGACTTCTTCAGATTTATTTTATTTTTTTTATTGCTGTTAATTCGTCGTATTCTTTGGCAATTAGGATTCTGCCGAAGATTGGCTTCTGAACTTTAGCGTCGCATTGTTTCTTGCAATGTGCAAGTATATTGATCCTGTAGAAAGTCGTCAATTTAATCGTGCAGCGTTGAGCTTCTGATGTCATTGATTCTCTTCCTTCCTCTTTTCCACTCGCATGTACAAGCGCACATTTATCTCTCTCTGAGTTTCTCTTTATATATTTCCACCCCTCCCAGACGCATCTTCCCAGCTTCCACTCTGCACGAACAATGAGACGGAAATATACTATATACCATGTAACAAACACTTTGTTGCGAAACATCGTTTTGGATTAAACGTTTTCGAAAATTAATGCTTCCATCGTTTCGTAACGATTCCTCAGACCCTCGTTTCTCTTCAGGCAAAATATATTTTGCGTACGATTGAAAGAAAATAAATAACAAGACAGATTAAAAAAAAGCGGATGCGTTTTGTAATACGAATTCTTTTCCTTTTTTTTTTACATACTTTTCGTCCTCTGCAACCGCGATAAATCTGCGTGAGAAACGGCCGCAGCGAAATGTAAATTAAATCCGCATCGCCGTGCGTATATAAATCTGTTGCAATAAATAAGTTTCCGTTTCCTTTTCGTTTCGCCATATTCCCCACTACTTCCGCTCCTTCTACTTTTTCTTCTCGACGAAGGAAATCCAATAAAGCCGGGCTTTAAAAAGCGTATGTATGGGTGTGCAATAAACGACGATTACGCCGAATATGGGCCAACACCCTTTCTCACATGTACATTTAGAATACACAAAAAAAAAACAAGTTTTACCTCCAGAAAGTTCGCATTTTTACGCACACTACAGATCTAATTTCAACTTATTTATTGCATTAAAAAGTGATAAAATTGGAATTCTAAATATTTTTCATTGTTTTACAATTAACAATTCGTACTGTATCATTGAATACTTGCATAATAATTACAAGTTTCAAAGTGATATCCGTGTGCGGAATTAGTTGATTTATGTACAGATTAGAACTGCGAGTGTTAAACTGTGTACGTGGCTGTGCATGTGTCGACTTTGATAAACTTAAAGCAAACACTCTCACCGCAAAGATACTGTATGCGTGCGAGTGAGAAAGGGATGCGATTTCAGTGTGAGAAAGCGAGAGAAAGTTTATACCCTCGAGGCGCGTAATAATTTTGCTAATAAATTTGTCCGCTTCTTTTCGTCGGGTTTAATTCGTTCTCAAACGTTTAGCTTACAAAGCAAATTCATAAATCACCTCACCCACTACGCGCTTTTAATCTCTTCCCTCCTTTGGAAACTACTTTACTAAACGGGAACAAGAAGCAATTACCGACGAACGACGTATCCATTGGCTTCGCAAAATATTATTTGTCTCAATTACAAATCACTATCTTTATTGATGAATCAATTCGTAGAATCAAGGAAATAGTGAAATTATTAAGGTGATGTAACAAGATTTCAGACAGTTATAAAGGCAGACAGTCTGTGGTAGCGGCATTCCTTTCTTCAGAATCACACCTGTCGCAGCAAATATATTGCTGCCGTTTTGGCAGATGCATCATTCCGTGCCGGTATTATATTTGGCTTATATTCTAAACCGGAACCTTGACTCCCGAATATCTAAAAATATACATAATAAAAAGCACGTATCTGCAATTAATAATAGAAAAACTAAAAAGCACTATTTTTTCGAAGCTTAAAAATAAACTTTTATTTAAGTTTGACAACGAGTAGAGTGAACACTTGTCTATAATTTTACTGAGATATAAGCATAAATGCAAAGACAATTATTTATTCGCTGTGATTTAATTTGATAAATTTTGTTAATTAAATATAGAAAAGATGAATATGTACAGTCTGCAAATAGACAAACAGTAGTGAATTATTGTTCAGTTAAGATTATAAATAAATTAGAGATTGAGGGTGCGCCGTTGAAAACTCATCACATGTCAAGTGTGTGTAAATAAATGAGGACTTTATGCACATTTAATGGACGGGGATCAGTGTAGACCTAACTCGCACATTACGCTAATCGCGAATACGCAAAACGACCCGAAAATCACGTAAATACGTAATGCCTCATCATAATCCATTCATTTCGTCCGTGAGAATAATTAGAATCCAAATTTATGACATTGAATTACTCGAGACACAGAATTTTTAAATATTTAATCTTGATTTCTGTTGTTTTTTTTTTAATATTCAGAATAATTTAGAGTCTAAAGTTTTAATATTTTTTGAGGAATGAACTTGAGGAAATGAATTTAACATTGATAGTTTTTGAGAAATATAGAAAAATGTAAAGAAACTGTTTTTGGTATTGCAATGTAACATGCTGTGTAATAAAAAATATCTTTATATATGTTATTATTAAATATTAACGTTTTCTTTGTGTTTTTGGGATAATTGCTGTAATAAAGAAGGGTGGATGAAAATAGTAATAAAGGATGAAGGGTTGGATTGTTTCGATTCTGGTGGCACGAGGACAGTGTGTGTTTGTTCGTTTGTGTTTCGGGCCGATGTGTATGTGATTAATAATGGAGTTACATTAGCAGGATTGCAATCACTTCTCGCAGTCCTGCAGGAACATATTTCATGGTTGAGCGTAAGGATTAGCCGCACCGCAAAACCGTGCACTGAATAACGGCGGGAGGGTCCTTGGGGCGCTCTCTCTCTCTCCCCCTTTTCCCTTACAACATCCCGTGATAAAATATTAAAACGCCGTCTTCTCGAAATAGAGGCAAGACCGTCTGCCGCGAAATCGAAAGTGAGACTAATTGCGCCGCCCCAATAGCCAATTAAGAAAATATCGCAAACCAAGACCCAATTAATCGAACGTCAATAAAGTAATGAATTCATTTCAGCCCACTCAGCCTTCCATCCATCCACCGCATTCAAATCGCCTCTTAAATACAAAAAAAGGAATCAATTTAAATCGCATTTCTCCACCCCACAAAATACATTTCAGACTAATCCACTATTCAATTCCTTGAAGCAATTCTTAATTTAACTAACAGTTTTCCAAGTTCTTAAAGAATAAAAATGAATTATATATTTTTTTTTCATAATCGATGTAGTTAGTAAAGTTTTAGCTGTAAATAGTATATCTAATATTTATTGTGAAACTGACAGTTTTCAAGAAATTCATTAAAATGTGAAAAACAGTGATTGTATAAAAATACAGTAATAAGTAAATTTTTATAGTAATTAATTGATAGTTTTAGTTTTAAATTGAATATTAAATTAATATTTTTTTCGAAGCTTCAAAAATATATTTTGTAAATTGAAAAATATAAATATGATATTTTGCAAAAATTATGATGATTGATTTGTGTATCAAAATTGCATTAGAATTATTGGCAAATAATACTTTGAGTGAATTTGCGAAACTAATTGAATGTGAATCATGCGAATTGCATCGAAAGAAGTGGGATGAAGTATGGATAGCGGTTGTGCATAATTACGGTCCGTCCGTGGAGCGAGCGAGCGAGTGCACAATAATAACAATAATGTAATGGTAAGGCCGTTTCGGGTTTTGAAGCGATAAACATCGCCGATGTGTTTTTGGGGGGCAATTAAAAGGCCATCTATAAACAATTAGCCGCGCTTCCGGGGAGATTATTCAAATGCACCGGAAACCGGTGAAGTTCTTCTTTCCGGTCTAAGTGTTGCGTCGAGGGAAATGAGAGAGAAGGTGGAGGACGAATGGGGAGGACGTGTGTGAGAGGTTCGGAAACGTGCGGAAGAGGCCCAAAGGCGATTTCGTCCTCCCTACACGGGTCCTGCATTAGCACAAGAAAGCCTACTACACATATACAACCGGGGCGACGACAGCGACGCGCAAGAGGAGAAGGACTCTCGTCCTTTTTACCATTCCGTCTTCCTTTCGCGACGGATTTATCTATTCAGATTTACACGTGCCCGAGAGTATCCCACGAGATGCCTCAATTTCCAACCCTCTGACAATCACAATTTCAAACACGAAATTGGAAAAAAGGGTTTTGCGCTCTTGTTCTTACTTCAAGACCCACCTTTCCATTTGTTATCCCGTCGTCTCCTCTTCTCTCGCACCGGCAAGTCAAGGACAATTCCGAGACGAAAAACCCAACATCGAAAAAGACTAACTGGCAGATGGACGATTCGTGTATAAGGATGATGCAGGAGGATAATTGTGTACGGACCTGGAGATTGCAGATGAATATTGAACCATTCAATTTCCACGGGATGGAAATTGAATGAATCGGACAACATCACGGTCCGTGTTTATTTCCCCCCGCGCGGACATTAAAGCCCTTATTGAACATGCATCAAGTATTCAGAGCTCTCGACTCACACACACTCACAGTTATACGTATAGACCAACACATAGACAAATACACAGTCGAAGGCTCGAAATAATACGAATGCATCTCTGACGAATCGATACAAATGCGATGCGTTATGCAAATTCTAATGTTCATCAAACTGGCAAACAGAAAGCCAATACTTTTGTCTACAAACAATTTAGTAACGCATTTGATCCATCGCCGTGCATCACATAAACCCGTAGAATAATACAAACATTTCCAAATTTTCACACACAAAAATAATAATATTTTAATTAGTTTTTTTTTACATAACAATTTATTATTTGAATTATTTTAGTTTGTACATAAAATTTTTCAATCAATATTGATTTTGCAATAAACTTAAATCGCTTTTCAAACGCGTCCTGCATTTCAATCAACTTTGATAATGCATTACACCCGGCATTGCGAATGGCAGAAACATGACAATACACTCACTTAATTCCCTGCGGACTTTGGCGTTCGAAATTTTATTTCTAACATGAAACAAGTGAAACTAAAAGGCCATCTGCATTCAATCCAATCGCAATTCATAATTCAAATTTCAATTTTCTTAACAACAAAAATATATAATTTTATAATTAAGAAAATTATTACAATTTTATTTAATTTCAATCAAATGATATGATGTAAAAAAAAATATTTTTTTTGAATTGAGAAGAAATCTTTTAATTGAATTTTTTTGGAAGAACAATGCATAAAATGAATGTGATGCAGAAACAAAAGCAAAAACGGATTGAAATCGTGTTTAGCAGATGAAAATGTGGGAGAGAGAAAGAGGAACCAGTGAATGTTTAATATTAAATATTGACTTGTTGACAGTGTATTTGCGCAAATACACACACGCAAACACACACTGTTTGTCAAACAAATTGTTGCGTGTATCCGAAAATCGAGGGACCCCGGGGCTGAGGAATGACCATCCATTTAATAAATTGATCAAATGATTAATGACCTGAAATGCTTAAACAGGGCAGACAACAAAAAACATGCATACATACCCGGCGCATCCACCCAGGAAACATTTCAATTCACTTCTTAACGGTTTCACATTTTAAGCACGAACCGTGGATTATCCTGACTAATCAATGGATACATCAAATGCACTAATATTCGATTTAATAATAGCGCAATGAATTACACATGAATCGATATTAAACACACAAAAAAAATCAACAGCTTTTATTAGGTTCTGTACAATTTGTGTGTGTTTTTTTTTTGTACAGTGCTGTAATCCAATATTTATGCTGTAATCTATTTCCCGTGAATTGACATTTGTTACGGCATATACACGGCTCGCTCCAATCATATCTACATCAATCGTAAACGCTATATAATGTCCACAAGTCATATTTCTTTTGTATGGCTTCATTTCATTTTCAGCCAGTTTCGCTATTAATATCGTTGCATAATAAAGCATAAAACGAAAATACAGTAAAGGAAATTCACGATTCATTCTTAAATTTACAAAAATAAAGAATTATTTTTATGTAATATTCTATTTCAACTGATTTATCTATTAAAATTGCAAAAAATATAAATTGAAAATTACTAATTCTAAAAATAAGTGAATTATTTTAGTAAATTTTTATATATATTTGAAAATTATTAATAAAACATTTTTGTTAATTTTTCAATTTTAGTTAGTTTGTCTATTAAAGTTAGTATATAAATTTTAAATAGAAAATTAAAAAAATAAATTTAAGTTTATTACATTTTCAATTTGTCTTTCTTGAAAATAATGGAATAATTTAAGTGAAATACATGTGAAATATTTTCGTTAAATACAAAGGAAAGGTGCGTCCCGACAAGAGACAGAAATTTAATGGCTTAAGTTAAGGAAGTAATAATATAAACTGGAGCAGCAAATATTTCTTTGTCAAATAAATCATAATGATTTACGATCGTTTGAAGAATCCGAGGGACCCAAGTAAATAGCGCCATTCGCGTCTCCGCAATACTTTAAACCCGTTACATATTACAATACACTTTCAGAAACTATACAAAAAAGAGAAATAAATAAATAAATTCGTCTTCAAAAAAATAAAATAAATAAATGGCAAACAAGGCGTTAACACCGGTTCTTATCGAAGTAAAGCGAGGATTCCATTCATCTTGTTGTGTGCCATTCATTCTTAAGTGGTATGAATGTATCTCCTCGCATGGATGGGATTTCGAAGCTAAGTGAGCCGCACGAAAAGGGACACACACACACACTTGGATCGTGGACGAGGATCAAAGGACGTGTCCTTTAACCACGAGGAATGCGGCAACATATATATGTAATAAACGAGATTGCGAGAGGAGGAAGAAATACAAATGCGCACAGATACAAATTGCAATACGCGTGTATTTAATCCGGCGGCTTCTGTTCGTGGCACATGAAAAGAGTTATAGTTTTTTTTTTCAATATTTTTTTTCTTTATGTTTTCTGCAGGAAATGCGAGCGGCTCGGAAAAATAAACTGGCGGAAAATTTATTTTCGCATTAATCCGAAGAGTATCGTAAACTGTGCGGATCGCTCGTTGTTGCTGCCGACAGAGTTGAAAGAGATGAGATGGAAGAGGTTTGTTTGCGCTTCATTAGCGGCCGCCGCTTATTATTATCATCATCTCACTCTTTCTCTTTCACTATTTCATCCAGTATTTGTGATTCTTGGAACCGGCTGGAATAGATGAATAATAAACTGTGTGCCGATCGTTCAATTACTCAACGTTTCAAAGTCGTTTAAAGTTGCGAACATTAATTATAATTTGAACAAAATATAATATTAACAAAACTTTATGTAATTTGTTTTTTGCTTCAAATTAATAAATTATTTTATTATTATTTAATTATTAATTAAAATAGTGTTTTATAGCAATTTAACGAAATATTAAATGCAGTTCGAAAATTGACGATTCGGTAAATCTCTGCAGCAATTAATTTCGTCTTTTTCGTGACCCGTGTTTATTTTTTGTCCCTTTTTCGCGTTATTTCGTGCTTATTCTTGTTTTTTTTTGTCGGTCGATGGTTTTAATACTTTCGTCGGTTATATAAAATGAATCGCGCCATAATATGTAACAAATTTCGCGCTGGCACGCCATTTATCATGCAAATAACGAGCGGAGCGGAGGAGAAGCGTGTTTAAAACCGAGTAAGGGAAAACGTGAGCCGGGGCGGCGAAAGAGACAGGCCGCGCCGCTGCTGCAGAAGGGTGAGGAAAGATATGGTTGGGAGGGTTGGGGAAAAGTGTAAATTTGCATTTTTCTGCGGAAATATAAGCTGTGTGCGATATCCGCACTTGGCACCGAAACCAACCCACTTGCCTTGCTCTGTTTGTCGCAAAGCCACCCCTTGCACAAAGCAGCAAGGAGGTGGAGGAGAGAGTTTGCTCATGTATTAATGGCTAAGGAACCTCGGAGCGATGTGTAAACTGCCCCGCCAACAATAAGGGTCCTCGGGTGGAGGCGAGGGAGAGTTTAGGCAACATCGAGAGCAAGATAAAAAGGAAACAAGCAGACACTCTGTGAGTGTGTACACATCCTGCGTAAACCTTAATAAATTCTCTTGTCCAAGATATAATTATTTGGAATACATTAGACGAGATTAAGGTTTATCAAACACCGCAAAAAAAGCGGTGACTTTCATTTTTAACACTAATTTTTATGAAATTATTTTAAAAAATATAGGTTTTCTTATTATATATTTAACAGATTTTTAAATATTTATTAGAATAAAAATATTTTAATTTTTTTTTAAAATAATGTAAAATGCAGTCTACAAATGTAAAACCTTTCGCCCTCGAAACAAGCGACTTTACTATATTTACACTGATTTAAATTTTTGCTTAATCCGCGAACTTAAACAGGGTAGAAAAAAATAAAAATAAACCAAACTTCGAGGTTATATAAGCCGAGCGAACTTCTTGCAACAACTCCCCAACTGCACGATTGCAGTCACATAATATGTATTTTATTCGGAAGTGAAATGTATTTCGTTTTTAATTAGAGGCGACGCGAGGCTGTCAGTAGAAAAGAGAGAAAAATAGGGAGAACGAAAAAAAAAAAGCGTCCCTTCGCTTCTCGACATTCATTTAAATTTCACCCTTACGAAAGCCAGAGTGAGAGAGAGAGAAAAAGTCCAATAACGTGTATGTATATTCGAGAACAAGTTTCGTAATTATAGAGGAATTTTTTTCTCGCAGTGCGAACCCCACTTTCGCGGCGATAATTAATTGCAGCTTCAGATTTATATTTTAATTTGGAAAAATCGGAGAAAGACGCTTGTCATAGGTTTCAGTGCGGGTTATATAACAGCCATCGTTGCATGCACGAGGGGTGGTGAAACGGACGGAGATCCGGTCCTTTTTGTTCGACGAAGACTTCGAACTGCACCGGATTAGAATCGAATTTTCCGTGTTTTTTTTTCTCTTGCTTCATTTTTCGTCCCCTGCGCTGAACCCTCCCTGCTATTATTAGCTGCAGCTTTGGAATTGATTACGAACGATACCGAACAATGCACAACACAAACACAACAAAAAGAAAACAGGAATAACACTTATGGGATTTCCTAATTACTTTCCACGTTCCATTATTCATATCATAAAATATACATGAAAAAAAAAATCGTTTCTCGTAATGCGATTTATTCCACCCATTAAAAACGACCACAAAAAATACCTTGATTTTTAACCAATCTTATTTGAATTATTACAATTTCTTAAAATTTCAATTAAATTATTTTTTTTTATTATTACATTTATTTCAATTTTAAAGTTTAAAAAATCAACACCACTTTACAATAAAATTGTATTAATGTTGTATATAAAATACATATTTTATTGCTATCAATGTACTGTATTTTCTTTATTTTTATTTATTTTTTCAACAATAATAAATAACATTTATTTACAAAATTCAAAACTATATAAATATTTTTATCATAGTCACCATTCCGCTATTTAGTCCATCCATTATATAAAAATAGATTGCAACAAATAATAAATAAATAAATTGCTTCAATAACGGTTAAATATTTGCAAATCGAGTTTATACACTCCATCTATTTTTATTACTATTTTATTAAATATTTTACTCCACTCTTTGTTATTCCATAAATAAATCCAAATATTTTATTTATGGAATATTTTTTTCAAATAAATAAGACATAAAATATTTGAAAATTATTGTTGATATAATGCAAATTTATCTGAAGGATAGATAATAAATAGTCATTTTTTTTTAATATAACAAAAAACTGATATTAATATTACGTAATGATTTTTTAAAAAGAAATTAATAAAAATGTAGAGTTTGTAGAATCGATGCGAATAGAATAATTTTAGGGTGGATGAAAAAAGTGGACGGCAGTGTTGTTCCGCATGCGGAGCGGTTCATGATAGATTAATATAATCCTGTAATTACTTTGTTCGTGAGTTATGGGACTTGCGGAAGTTTTATTATCATCGCTACTGGCACTAATTCGTTCGCTTTGTGATGATAATTGTGATATTTGTCATATCTGGCCTGTGTCAGGAACGGGCTCGTACACACTCCATATGGCCCAGATCCACGTGAGTGAAGAGGGGGATGTGAATGAACGCGCAGACATCGGGGGTTAATGAACACACACACACACAAACACACATAGATTGAGCGAGGAATCGGTATGCAAGGGTAGATGGCATTGCGTAACGTGTCTGGCGGTGAACCGCTGTCGATGTCTTGTCTCCCGGCAAATTGCTGGCCATTTGTAAAAACGTCGTCGGATGCGGCGGAGGCGCCGGGTACGTATACACCGCGGCGATGGTGGAAAGCGTATTTATATGCAGAAGAAGAGGAAGAGGGGAAACCCCAGAAACCTTCGGCATCGCCATGAATTTCAATCGACCCAGGACATGCACGGACCGTCGTGCGGTCGAATGAAATACTGCGCCCGCACCGAAACCGGAGTTCTTCCTTCGTTCGTACCGCCTTCTTCGTCCTGTGCAAAAATTAAATTTAAAATTTAAATTAACGCCAGGCAGCAGCAGCAACCTCGACAATCTGCCAAATTGCATTTCCTGAAAACGGTTCTCCTCTCACCCACCGTATCCTGCTCCTTCGCAGTGAACGCAGGACTGCAGCGGCTTTCGGAATTGGGTTAGCGGCGTAATGGACTTCCGGTGTCATAACCGACTTATTTACTTACTATTCATTACTAACCGCTTACACTAACCGCCCTTCGCACACCGACGCATTTAAACCTATCACATTTACTAGTTTCCCGCACTAATCGAGCGCACTTTACTACGAAAATTACATAACATAAAACATACACGCACCCATTAACAACCAAGACCTGCACTTTACGCTCTCTTCGACAATAAATCACAAAACATAAATAACATTTTAATTATTATTAACAGCAAAATAGCTGTCATCTTATGTCAAAGAAATTAAATACACTTAGAAAAAAAACTAGAAAAATAGTTAGAATCGATTAGAATTGAAATCTTCTAAAGAAATGCAGCTACTATTAATATTAATAGAAAAAAAAAATAGAAAAACTTTTATTTTTATCCTGCATGTTGGGGACCTCTATTCACCATTATAAGAATAGAATGGAACACACACGTTGTTTTATTATATGGGGCCATATAAATCCAGAGAAAACAGATTTCAAAACTTAAATTAGTTTCCGGTCTGGTCTGCTGGGAGATGCCAGGTAAAATTGGAGATTCCTGGGGCGCAAAGTGAAGAGCAAAAAAAAAATGGTGTGGAAGAAGCAAGGATGAGATGGTTGTAGGAGGTGGCCCATCGCATACGTGGGACGTGCTGTGCGTAATCTCGAAATGTATCTGCATGCTAACAAGTTGCAGCAAAAGTTAGAAAAAGAATATAGATCAAAGCGTAATGTAACATGCCGTCACCGGAAAAATAAAATCTCGACGAGATTCGTATTAATTTATATGGTTATTTCAGCGGTGGTAATTAGTTGAAAAAGCACTCGAGGTGTGTTGATTCTCGTTGATTAATTGCCTCTATCTTCTATAAAAATAGAACATGGAGTGCGAAAGACGAAGCACTCGGATGGAGGAGACCTCTTAGGACGTCTTCTTCTCGGGAGAAGATTTACACGGTCCGAGTGGCAAACAACAACTAAAAAACAACAGTTCCTTTTCCTATTCTTTCCGCGCCAAACCGATCCTCGACAAAATTTATTACGTAATACTCTCTCTGCAGGAAGCGTCGATGCGAGTTGGAAACGATTTATTTGCGCGCCGGTTTCTCAATTATCCGCGTAATCCAACTAATTACAAAAATCGTTCAATCCAACAAAATTTTCCAATATATTTACATTAATACATTAAAATTTGCATTTCACACATCGCACATTTATATTTATTCTCCACAAAATATTTATATTTCATCAAAAATAATGGTGATACAAAAAGCATTACTACATATTTAAACCTATTTTTAAATAATCGATATAAATTATATGCATTTGTAAGCAAAAAGTTAGAAGTTAGAATGTTAAATAAATTTAATTAATTAATTATTATTATTTCTGCGATAATTATGATCTTTGAATAGGCGCGAAAATCAAACGACAATATTTGCAGGTTGGATGGAGAAGGATATCTTCGTAGAAATGCGCTTCTGGATTAAATGCGGATTTTATATCTTCCTTCGTTCGCTTCCCGTTTCGCTCCTCTCCTTCTCTCCTTCTTACTTGTCCATACGACGTTTGTGTCTCTCTTTCTTTCTCATTCCTCGTTTCGCGCAATCCATCATCTTTCCGGCGGGGGCGCGCGCAAAACGGCATATAAAAGTTTCGCTATTCGGGCCACGTTCGCAAAAGCCATTAACTCTCCTCCTCCTCCTCCTCCACATCCACCTCTTCCTCCTCCACCTCCGTCTTTTCTTTACTACACCAGTTACCTTTCATTATCTTGCATATTTCAACCCCGGTAGGTACGAAAATTGAATTCCCTTTGCCGGGCAATAAAATAATTTTCGAGACACGCACACCTTAATTACCTCTTTCGAAGGCCCTTTTCGTTTAATAATACTTCGAACGCCCACCCCCAAAATAAAAAAATAAAATAAAACCATCCATTCCCATATCAGGGAACAAATGGAATAAGCATCCGGATTTTTATGGAATCAGACTTTCCCGATGAGATAAATGCTGATGAGATAAAAGCCACCCTGCTCTTCGACAAAGCTGCATTTTTGCATCTCAAAGATTTCATCCTTCCACTACTTTCACATCCCTTTTATCACATCCACTCTATCAAATTTGCACCAGGTACGAAGTGTACATTTTCTCGCCTCGTCTCGGAAAACCTATTTTGACGTCGAACCATCAGTTAAAATCAGCCTCGCTCCACCATATCATAGTTGTTTATGCATGAGCTACAACGTTACGCCACTTTTATTCCTATTCACCTTACACACCCACACACACCCACATATATTTACCTACATACAGAAACATTTCATTCACACTTTGCAAACTTTTAATTGCACACAATTTTATTTCGCATTCATAATTTACCATAAAAATCCATTCCATATCCACCGCTTTATTTACATTCCCATATATACATTTTATTGAGAAAAATGTACATACAATTAATATTTATCGTATAATTAATTATTATTTGAAACACGAAAATTTATTTTAAGATTATGTAATCTTGATTGTTTCCAGATTTGGGTTCCTAATTTGAGTGTGGAAATTGTTATGCAAGACGAAATAATAAGGGAAGAAACGGTGGTAAAGTGTTGAGTAAGCAATTAGGGGTTGAGGGTGTCGCCTATCGGTGACCGAAGATCTAAACGCGAAACTCAGCAGAGGAGTTGCTAACAGGAAAATTGCTTTTTAAGGAGCTAATATATGTGATTCTGCACGAAGGAAGGAATATCCGGAACACAGTGAAAAGTAGAGGAAAAGGAATCGTCCGGTTTTCGAACTATGTTGCGGAGGACGGCTGAAGTGGCAGGTTTCGGTGCAGCCGCGAGCCGTGAAAACACCACCCCGTCTCCTTCCCTCTCACACGTCTTTAATCCGCCGATTAATGTGGCGCAAAATAGGGAGTTTATGGTGCAGTAAATTTTCAATTTTAAATTCACACCAACTTCGCTTGCCGCATGGCCGCTTCCACCGAAAATAATATACCGGACTCTCTCTCTCTCCACTCCACCCCAAAAAATATATAAGAAGAAAAAATCGAAAAAAGTGTTTAAAACGGATTAAAGTAGACCGGACCTCCACAAAATCTCGCTGCAAATCTGTGTATGTGTGTTGGGAGTATAATACAAGAAGAAGGAGAAGCTTTTGCGAAAGTTTCATAAATTTATATGGGCCCGGTGATCCTTTAAACCTTTCGGAAAATGATCTCGGGATGATGGACAACATAATTGTGAATTAATCCGCGATTCGCTCCACGTACCCGACGCGCCGCCTCCACTTTTCCGAGCAAAGGAGACACGGAATACATTCGGGCGAAGGACGAAAAAATCGGGATCTCGTAATAAATCTTTGTCTCGTTTCGAACCCTCTTTCACCCAATTTCACCCAAAATCAATGCAATATTTTCTCTGCTTCCCTTTCTTTTTTGGACTTACCTAAGATTTGGCTGAGGACAGTTCGGCCGTCCTCTCCCAAGCAGGCGCTGCGAGCGTCGAACGGATTCGTGAATTGGACGAAGGCATAACCTTTGTGCATCGAAATTCCTGAAAAAATAAATTAAAGAAATTTAATTAAAATCATGTTTTTATACATGCCTTTATTATTAGAAATCATTCATAATCGCTAAAATTGTGAGTAAAATTCATCAGTTTAAACTATTTCTGCAAATTTTCGATTAATTATGCAACTGTTAAATATCTTCGAAAATTTATTATCTTATATTAAAAGATAATCCACGAATGAAAATATAATATGTAGATTAACAAACAAACATCTGACAGCATTATTACGAAAACTGTATAATAAACGCACGTTTTATTACGGAACTTTGTATTTCGAAATGGAACACCTAAATGCAATAAATCTGCGTCTTTATTGTATTCTATTTCTCGTTTCTGTTTTGGCAACGTTAGAATTACGTAACTTGTACACAATTATATTTGAAGAAAAATAAAATTGATAAACATCTAAAAGGGTGGAAAATTATATTAGAAAATGTGTTAGGTTTTCATCAAGAAATTATGATTAGTTGATGATGATAATGGTGATTTTGGTAGAAACAGGCGATGGATTTGAATAATATAACATTTGGGATGTCTTGATCATGTTATATTCAATGAGGTCCTTGCAGTCGTCAGCCGCATGGATCTCTGCACATACCAGGAAACCTCTCCTGCCTAGCTGGCATCAAGTATTTAAAGGACGTTCTCGCATCCTAATTTGAAGCCGCGCGATTTCCCGCGACGCTCCGGATCTCATCGCACGCATTCAAATATTCATTCAGTCGAGAGAAATATATGAGAAAAAAAAAGAAATAAACGAGAGAGCGAAAATTAAGTGGAATTTTCTATTTTCTATAAATATATAGTGAAGTCTTTTTAATTTCTAAATGATGAATGATTTTTTTTGTTATTAATACTTGAATTCATTATAAATCAACGTTAAAATATAATCCATTTTCTTCATTTAGTTTAACAATGTGAAATATGTAAAATATTCTTTTTAGAGCGTGAATAATTTTCCACCTTGGCGATTCATCAAATTAAACAAACTTCTCGTAGTTTAAGGGAAATAAGAGGAGAAAAATCGCAGTGAAGCTGTAGTGAAAAAAATGATAAAATGAAACAAGTAGTGGATGATAAATATAAATATAAAATGTGCGGTAATTTTCGTAAGAGCGAGTATTATGAATTATTTAATATGCAGATTGGCGGACCGGTTTTGCATAAAGTGTATTCGGGCGAGAGAAGATGGCCAGAAAATAATATAAAAAAAGTGAAACAGGCGAGAAACGAAAATAGAAACCGCGCTGCGAAGAGAAGAGAGAAAAATGAATGCGAGAGTAAAGAGATTCGCGTTTAATTGCACATTGAAATTAAAATGCGCCGGAGGAGTTGGAAGTAGATTAATCGCTTCATATTTTAATAAATGTTTAAATTAAATTAATTAATCGTCTGCAGTCGTGTAGAAGAAAAAAAAATGCGAATAAAAAAAAATTACATGTGAACGTCGGTTTCGAATTTTACGCAACGAAATGGTGCCGTAATATGGATTTAATTAAAGCCGAAACGGACACCGTTTCGTCCGATTGAAAATCACTGCAATTACCGAAAACCCTAACCATCCCTCCCTATGGATCAACAAACACGGACATTTCGGGGGGAGGGCGGTTGGTAGTAGGATGAAATTGGAGGAAATAAAAGTAGTTTGCTTTTGGTAAGGGGTGAGGGGGATGCTATAATCGAATATAATGTTGTTGTCGTTTGTTGTTGTATGTTTGTTGTTGGCTCGGCCTCGTAAATTAGCCGCATTTATTCGTAATTTAATCCACGATCGGATAACGTTGCATAATCCACTGCTCCAATACAAAAAAAAAATAGGGAAACCAAACAAACAAAAAAAGATAGGCGTGAAAGCAGTGAAAACACGACCCCCGTCGTCGGGAAATTTTTAATCGTACCACCACCATTAATCCACACTTTTTTTTACGGTTTGAAAATTAATTTGTAAAACCACCGAATCATTTTATTATTTCTCATAAAAGTTCATCCTAATAATAATTTACCCAATTTATTAGCGTTTTGGCTAATTTTATAATATTTACTTATAAATCTTTTAAACTTTAAAAGAAAAACTAATAATTTAAAATTTCAATAAATCAAAAAAAGCGATAATGTTTATACTTTCAATTACATTTATTTTGATTAAATTCCGGAATAAAAATTTTCAATGAAATTGTTGTAAGTGTTATTTTCAAAAGGTATTGATTTTGTAATGTATTCATAGATTATGAATTTTCTTGTTTAAAATTTTTGTAAAAAAAAGTAATGAAATATGGTAATAATAATAAAAAAATGAGTAATATACATTTTGAGACTAACGTAGTAATAAAAATATAGAAATTAAGCTGTTTCCATCGAAATTGAGGCGTAAGCGTAAAAAAAGTAGGTCTTTCTTTTAAAAAGCATTAGGTTTTATGGAATATTTTCAACGCCGTTCTAAGATATGTCTTTATATACTTTCTCCGGTCTCTCTCTCTCTCTTCTTTTTTTTTATCTATGTATATATATATAAAAATATAAATCTGTTGGCTTAGGTGTAAAGACATTTTTTAAGCTGAAAGGGAAAGTCTTTCCTTAAGAGCCATTTATGATCCGGGGGAGAAAACCCGCTCTGCGTTCCTTCTTTTCCACCCCGTCAGCTGGGATTTTCTTTGCGCGAATATTCAGCGAAGGAATGCCCATCTTTATCTCTCTCACACTCTCACTTTTGTGTGTGTCTATATAGAGAGAGACACGCATTACAGACACCCTCGCTCTTGCCCTCTCGTCTAATATATGGGATATGCGAAAAAATCTGGAGCCGTCGGGGGAGAAGGGCTTAATATTGAGCTATAAACACGACGCCACAACACATTTATTCCTACGTGTTGCGCTCATCCTCATCCCCATACCCAAGTTCGGTTGTGCTCCGGAATAAAAAAAAAATCATAAGGTTGTGTGTGAAGGTACGGAAAAGAGCGTCCTAATTTATGGAGTTTAATTTAAGTTTATCAATGTATATGAGAGTGAGTGAGAAGGAGGAAATTAGGATTTGGGCTTTTGGAGGTTTTGCCGTTGCTGTTGTTTTATTTTTCGCCAGTAATGACTGCGAGAGAGGGTTTTAAATGGGTTTCCTCGTGAAAGTGAGTGAGGGAGGAGCTGCCGTTTGGCAATTTGCGGATTAATCTTCAGCCCTTAAAACACTTCGCTCATTATTTATGTAATTACTTTCTGAAATTGTCTTCTTTGCACCCAATTTTTGCGCCCTATTCCGTCCGTCCAACCCCACGACCATCCCACTTGGATTGCAGCGCATCCAGATTGGAAATTAAGTTGAAATCCCATCTCTGTTTCGCCCTTATTTCCTAATTTTCTTCATCTCCCCCCGAAAATCATGTACGAACGAACGCTTCGATGTTTCATATATATCTATATTTTTTTACTTTGTTTTGTCGGTTTTCGGTGCGGGTAGCGCGCTCTACGTCGTGTCCATTTCATTCGATTCTGGAAGGGCGTAACGCGATTTTAGGGCACCGGAGAGGAAGCCAATGAAGTGTCTTATCGTCGTTGTTCAGTGTTCACGGGGGGCCTCGGTAATTTCATATCACTAACCCAATTCCCCTGATTAGATTCTGGATGGGTGGCCAATAAATTGACTGGAGACTTCCATCCATTTCTCATCGCTAACTTCATTGCAGTCCACCCTCTCTCTCTCTCTCACTCCCTCATTCCTACTCCTTCTACACTTCATCCCCATCTTCCTCATACACACTCACTCATCCCTCAACTCTCCTCCTACTCCAGCGCACCGCGAAAGGAGATTCGAATGGGATTTCATAGCGGAGCGGTTTATACGCTTTGTTCCCGGTTCATTTCTATTCGATTTCCACTTTATTACTTCTTAGTTATTCCCTCAGATCTCTATATAAACCCATACTCATGCCTCCTAGCATCTCCACCAGACAAATAACATTACAACCTATCTCTTCCTTCTTTTTCTCTGCATCCACCACCTTTCCCCCTCACTTGAATATTCAACAAAATTCAGCAGAAAACAGAATCCACTCAATTCCTACAATTCTGCCTAATCACTAATTTTCAATCAATTTATGATTCAGTAATAAATATTAAACTATTAAAATATATAATTAAAAATAATTTCAAAATAAATTACAATAGAATTAAAATTAATCATATTTTTGTATTTTGAAAAAGTCTAAATATAATAAATTAATTAAAAATTGATAAACCTTAATTACACTTTTGCTTTTTTAATTAACAGAAGCAAACATAAATGTTACACCTATCCCAGATTTATTTTAAGCGCGTGATGTAATTTTAATTAGCGTAAGTAAAGCTTAATCAAAATATGTACACATAACAAAGAAATAAAAAAAAATGAACCGAAAGCAGCTGTTGAACGAAAACAAACCTTGCGTGATTAATTCGCACCTATAAATTCGCTTCTACACACAGAAGAAGAAAAAATAAAATTTGGTTTCGTAATTTTCGAGTCAAAACGGATTCTTTATAATTAACGTTCGGTGAGAAATGGGCGGCGGAGTTATGCAAATGGTAAAAAATGCAAATGCCTGAAGGCGATTTGTTTCGAAAGGAAAGTCTTGAAGCAACAAAGGAAGAAGGAAAAGGAAACGTAAAAATGGAATGGACAGAGACGCAAGGGCGCATCGGGAACCGAACTGAATAATGCACAATGTATCGATTATTTCCGCTTTTAAAAGCTGCCCATCCGTATAAAAGTCCGACTTTTATTGATATTAATTGTTGCCCCGAAGGATATATTATCCCCCCGGTTTTCCGAATTCCGTATGCATTCGCTTCCTTGAACTTTGTTGCATAACAACTTATACTACTTTGTTTGTTTTTCTTATTACTAATTTCAAGAAAAAAAAAATACTGTGAAAAATTTAACATTCACACAATTTTGTTTGAAAATGAATTATTTATTTACTTTTGAAACTTTCTTTAAAAATTACAAAAAAACTTAATTTTCTTTTTAGTAAATAAATATTATTTTTGATAGTAGAAATTGATTGTGGTAAAAATGTGTAATTACCAGCAAGACGTCCGTATCTTTGAAACATCCTTTCGACGTCCGTTTTGGAGCATTGGAATGTGTTTAGGTTACCAACGAAGACGCGCGAGTTGACAGCCTGCGGATCCTGCGAATTCGTTTGGTTACCAACTTTGCTCATCTTCATCTTGGATGCTTGTCTGTAATCAAGAAAAACAAAAAACGTTAAATTCTTCAAAGACAATGTGAATATTTATACAAAAAAAAAAGATTTAAAAAGAAGAAATTGCAAACAGGATGCAGATCCACATCCATTGTACGTGCGCAACACATGCCCCGGAAACTTATCGTTTCTCACGCTTTTTCATCCCTCCTGCGGCTGTTATTTACCCGGCGCCTCCACCCGATTTATCAAACGCTGTGAATAATTAAAAGAGCTCCTCGCCCCTCATCCGTCATTTTCTCACCCCTCAAAAGCGGATCGCTTTCTTTCGTAATTTGATTCACATTCAATTTGCTTCTCGTTTAATTTTAAACATTTCCAAACACAAGCCTTTTTCATTTTGCTTTTACTTATAATTACATCTTCCTTTACTTATCATCTTACACTTAAAAGACAACAGTTTATTTTTTTAATTATTAAAAAATACATTGAGTAATAATGTATATTTAATAAATATAAAAATCAAATTTTTTAAGTATATTAAAATAAGTATAATTTATACAAAAATAATAATTACTAATATTACTTTATAAAACAATACATTTCTAGATGGATTTATGTGTGCTGAACAATTGTAACTTGAAGCACTCTGTACTCGTAACAATTACTAAAAGGTACGTTTTTCTTTTTTATTGTCGTATTTCATTCGGTGTAGGAAAAAGTAAAGAGTAAAAATAGAATCGAGTGTGTCATTATGTAAAGTCGTCTTCGACTGTTTCGGCATTAAATATGCACATATAGAAGGGAGGAGGTGGAGTAAGAGGAGGAGGAACAAGTGGTGGTGGTGGAGGAGGAAGACATAATTAAATTCGAGCGTGACTGTCGTCGTTAAAACTGTGTGGGGGTGTAGGGGAGGAGGACGGGAAAAAGCTGTATTGCGCTATTAAGCGCCCAGCGCAATCCCATTTTCGGCTCGGCCTAATGGGAAGGAAACGAAAGCCAAATGAAATTCCAACGATTTTTAGCGGCGGCGAAAACCGAAGAGCGCACACAAAAAATATACAAGTAAAAATTGCTGCACAATAAATGTAACAATCAGGTAGAAACACGCGCGTGCCGAGCGAAAGAGCGACACGTTTTTGTACAATAATTTCCACCTTCGAAAATCTATGTACAAAATTATTATTGTGTTACGTACACTGCATTTCCAGTTGCATTCCAATACGAAACATTTCATATTAAACCTAATTTAAGAAATCGAATCAATTATTTCTACTGTTAAAGGCAAAACTGTTGTGAAATATTATTTTTTCAAATTTTATTTCATTTCATTTCAAGTTATTCGATAATCTGAAACTTGTCGTCGGGTCGTTTTATTTTCTTGTGGTGCAAAAATATATTTTATTATTATTTTTTATTTTCGTCATCACAAACACAAACGTGCAATCGTTTATTTCGTCCTCCTTGTCCCGTCCCGACGCTTCGGAGGATTGCCGCTCGTGTTCATTATTATTTGTGTGCGAAAGGTTCTGCGGAAAGGCCCGTCGAGACCGACCATCACCGACGAAAAAAAAAATAGAATTTATATGTGTTGGAAAAAGAGAGGATAACAACGTAACATAAAATATGATGTATGCTTTCTGCATGGATTTTTTTCTGTTTTATTGGACAATCCGAAGAATAAAAGCATGCGATTTATATATATATTTTTCTCTTCGCGTTATATATTTTTTTTGTATTTCTCTCTTCTTTGCTCTCTTTTTTTCTCACTATATTTCTGCAGTGGTCGTAAATCATTTATCGCAATTTTTCGCCCATTGTGAAAGGGCATTCAATGATGACCTGCATCACAATTGTGGAACGAAGCAGGAATCGATTGAATCGATTGAAATTCGCTCGATACCAATCGCTAACTGAAGAATCCTTAACTTCAACAATGCTTTCGTAAACGAAAATCGAGATGAACACTGAATATTCGATTTCAATATTAATTTGACTCATTCTCTGTTTGTTTAGAACAAATAAGGAATTATGTTTGATTATTTCATAAAAAATTGTTTTGTATATTTTTTTTGTTGCTTTGACCAAGGACAATGCCTTGAGGAACAACTTGCTGGATAAAAAATGGTATCGGTGGAAAAGATTAATTAGGATAATGGAACAATTATTGCGTGGAGAAGAAAGTAATCAGAAATTTTAATTTTCCGAGGATGAATAATAATACAAAAAAAAATTGCTTCTTTCCCCCTCGTCTTCGTTGTCGTCGTCATCGTCTTCCTCGTTTCTGTCGGCGATGCAAATGAGAGCCGAAGAAACATTAGGAAATATTGATATAATAAATTTGGAATGAAGCTGCAATTTGCACCCCTTAAGTAGGCCGGATGGATGGATGGAAAGAAAAGAAATGCGAAAAAGAAATTTATAAGGCGCCGGAATTTCGGGGATGCTTTAAAAGTCAAATGTTGCGAGGGAGGATTCATTATATTCTCTCTGTCTTTGGGTACAGAGTACGTGGGAGGAAAAGAGAAAGAGATGTAATACCAATTCCAGGATTTCCATCCCTCCCTCCCTTCGTCATCCCTCTCGCACGACTAGACCAGACTGCGAAAACCTAATTCCGCGGCTCACACACACGCACACTGTGTGTTACGTATGTACAAGCGAGAGAACTAGATTGGAGATAGATACGTCATGGGGAGAGAGAGAGAAACAAAGACAAACCCTCCCATATTTCCTGCTACATTTCTTGATTGAATGATATGAAGGTAAGGCAAGAGAAGAGAAGCGTTCCGTGGCTGCAGCCGCCTCAGGATCACGTGGGGATTTGTCTTGTTACCTGGGGATCTCCGATATGCGCTTTCGCTAGACAAGCCAAAGGATTATCTTGCATTCTAATTGCCCGGCTTATCAGAATACCATAATATATATGCAAAAGTCCCGGGTCTAAATCATCAATTTCGCTCGGGATGCAGGGGCCACCCCTCCAACCTCCACCATTCCCATTTCTTTCGCCTACGAGGATGACAGAATTGCGGATGCTTAACGGAATTGCTTGCTGGTCTTTACGCAGAAAACGCCTCCTCCAAATTCCTTTCAAATTACATTTACATTTCTTGAAACATCCGGACTTACGACTCACAAACCAATTATGCTCCAAACATAACGAAAATATAATTAAACTTTTTTATTTTATTTCATCTATAAACAATAATATAATTTTATATCAGCTACATTTTTTCCACGACCAAACATTTATTTCAAGTTTTAATGGTTGATTAAAATGTTAAACACTTAAATTTTCATTCTTAAATGTAAGGGAAAAAAACCTGAAATTTGATGTAATTAAAAATTATACAATTTTTAAAAAGTATACTTTTACGCACTTTAAGCAAGAAATTTATGTGAGAGTTGGTGAGAGATGGGAGAGGGTTTAGGTAATCTCGAGATTGATGATGAAAAGCCTTTTCTTTAACGAGCGGCCACCCCGAATTGTTAATGCTGGTAATTATGGTTAAAACAAAAATTAATGATAGTGTAAAAAAAAGCTCGATCCATTCATTCAGCGCGCGCCTCAGATTATTAGTATCCACAGCATCCTCCATCCTCACTCAAAGAAGAATAAGAATAAGAAGATTCTTTGTTACGAGCAGAAATTTCCGCGTTTTATTCAATCTTCATTATTTCTCGTAAGAAATTAATTACGGCCGCAGAACACAAGATCCAACGTTGAATGGATCGCAGGGGGCGGCATTAAAGCGAAACGACATGTGTGTGTATGGTTGAATATATGTGTGTGTGAAGGTGAGGGAGAAATTTGCACCGGATTAAAATTGATGCGGCGACCGTAAATTCGGTGAGTTGGGGCCAAAGAGGCTTTCTCGCCGAAATTGCTTCGCTTAACGTCGCCGTCGTTTCGCTCCAATAAGCGTTTAAAATTCGACCCACCCGAAAATTACATTTACATTTCTTTAAATAACAATAAATTTGCAGGAAGCCCACCTTAGATGAAGAGAAAGGAAGAAAGAATATAATAGGAGGAAACGATGATTACGTGAAGCGGACACAATGTGCGCGATAGGAGAAAATCCATATGGTAAAGGAGACGTAATCCTGATATCGTTTTTTTTTTGTAAAGGTAATAATACCTCATGCACGGGGTTGAAGCCGATGTGGATGTAATAATAATAAAGGATATCCCCTCGATGCAGGGGTTGGTGCGATTTATTATCGACGACCTCTGGCGTCTGCACCAACCCCAAAAAATAAAGAGGACAGGGTTGAAGCAGCGCCGAAAGCATTATCAGTTTTAATACGCCCGTTTATGGGATGCGCTTTATGTCCTCCGGTAATTTAAATTCATTTCAGCAATCTCAGTTCATTGGCAATATTTCAATAATGAAATCGTCCCGCGATCCTCGAACGTAAAGCATAGAGGGAACCAAAAAATATCAGCTAAAACGTGTAACCGAGTATGAGAGAGAGAGAGAGAGAGGAAAGCGGAAATAGAATCATAATAAAGGAGAAAAAGGAAACGCGACACCGGAAACTAAAGAGAGTTTCAAATCAAACGGATGAACCCATGAACAACGATTTAATAAAGTTGGAAAACTCTTTCGCTCGAAAACCTCATCCATCTCTCCTCTTTACTTCATTTTCTCTGCTTCTCTTTCTCTCTGTTTCCGAGCTTAATTCTTAATGGTGGTGGCCGAGGTAAATACAAGCTCTCCTAATTATCCGACCCTATAAATGTTGCATTTCCAGTAGTTTCCCGGATTTAAATCAAGGCTAGATAAATTCCTAAACACTTTCATTTCCTCCTTCATCTTGCTTATTCCTCTCAAACGTTAAACTTCTCTAAATAGTTTATAAAATCTGATGAAAAGTTTAATCATCCATTTACGTAATAAATAAATTTAAATTAACATTATTATTATTTCTTAAATTTATTTTTGATTGAAAATGAAACTTTGAAAATTAACTAAAATAGAATAGAAAAGTCTATTTATTCAAATAAATGAAATGAAATCGAGTTTACTTTTCTTTTTTTTTTGTAGAAGTTGTTAGAATTAATTCGGCTTTAGGGATTTCGTGTAATAAGTTCTTACGACTGTATTCAATTTCGAAATTAATAAAATTTCTATTGGATTCCCTGTTAGAGCGATAAAACCGAATTAAAATCTCTCCGGAGCGCTGCAAAACCAACTTCCTTGGGATGCAGGAAAAGCTGAGCTCAACAGTATGGAGAAGAAAATGTGGATGGGATTCGGGGTTTTAAATAGTTGTATTAATTGCACAGGCATAGCCGCATTTGAGCTTTGAATTGTGAAAGGGTGAGATAGATATGGGATAGGGGTTGAAAGAGAGTGAGAGAGGTTTAAGTAGTCCTCAAGGAATAGTTACACAGTCGAGTGCGGCAAATACACATACATAACATATTCGACGCGAATGTTGAATACATTTCCCTAGAGTTTACGCGAATATGTATGTATAGCAGATACAGATATGTGCAGTGGATGTATAGATATTATACATTGCTGGGGGTGTAGAACCGTAGGTTACAATATCACAAATTCATTTCGATCCGAGCAAATAGCGGCAACAGCAGTTTATCATTAAAAGGGACGAGAACCCTCGGAATCCTACGATCTGCATGCATTCTGCATTAATAATCACCGCAACTCTCACACGACCGATCTTTTATTTTTCTTCACTTCCATTCGATTTGCTACTTTAATTCCTCACACTGCAATCGAAATTCTTAATTTCGTAAAGTGCTGCTACGAGTATCATACTTTCAGTAATTGATTGCTCCTTTTACCAATCCACTCATTTTTCTATAAGCAAAGAATTTCATAATTTTAATTATAATTATAATAAATAAATAACACAACAAATTTTTTGATAATTAATTAAAACTGTATAAATATTTAAATCTAATAAAAAATTACATTATGCACGGTTTATACCACTAACTAATTGGACTTCATAAACTTGGGTTAATAGAATTGCATAATTTTACAGAAGCCTTCAGATATTTCCAAAATGATCTTCTCTATATATAAATATTCAAATCTAAGTTGAAATTAAAGGGCATAAATTATGTTTATTGAACGGTAAATGATATCATCTAATTACAATAATTAAATTATATAATTTTGAAAAGCAATGCTTTCAGATATTACCTCATATCTCCGAAACCCTAAATACTTATTAATGGATATTTTTTGGATAAAATGAAAAAGTTTAAAGAAATATATTATAATTTTCTTAAAACTCAATTATAAATGTAAATATGTAAATTAAAAGTTATATAAACTGGAAGAATTTTTATTTTTTAAATTAAAAACTAATTCTCGTTCTTTACGATTAAAAAACTTTACGAGCTCGCTTCACGCGAATTGCATTTTTTTTTAGTTGTTGATGATAAAATTACTTTTAGTGATGATTATTGTCGTGGTAATAAACTTGAGGTAATTAAATGACGTTTCGTTGGGTGAAAGACGAAGATGTTTTTCGCATCAAAAGCAAAATAATTTACTTTACCGCACGTCAAAGATAATTTATATAATAGTTAATTGCCTTCATTCGGGTCCCACAAAGACGTCTATTTGGTTAAAAAGCGATCGTCGCGTGTGCATAAGTTTTTTTGGTGCATTGCAAAGATCGTTCGAAGCTTTAATTATTCAAGTGTGTTTGAGGGTGAACTGAAGGAAGAATTCGGATGCGGATAATTCAATTACGAGTCGCGGAAATCATGGCGATGCACGTGTAATTATGCTGATGGAATGAGTAGGATGAGGAGGGTAGATTTTCGGTCGGCTGTTGGTTTTCGGTAGATGAATAAATGAAATGCGGTGCGGATGCGCCCGGGCACAAAGCCGTTGCGAATAAAATTTGCAGTTGTTTTCTGCGGGGAATTTGCGTTAATTTAGGTAATGGCCAAAAACGGTGCACAGACACCCCACACACACACCCCCCTCCCGTCGGAATTCAATTAAATATACACTGACAAATTGTAATAACTGATATAGGGACATGACAAACTTCCAATAATGCAACTGATTTGTGAAACGGCAACAATTATTATGCAATAATTTGTTAAAGTTGAGTAATGTATGCTTTGACAGTTGCTAAGGACGCTGTTTGATTATTCTGTCTTAAAATTGTTTCGTTTAGTTGTTTCAGTGATGTGTTTAGGTTGTATTAAGAATCTCTTTTTTCGGATCTTTTCAGGATTGTGCAATCAGTTGTCCCTGCGGCCAATTAAGTGAGTCGTGTTGATGGCAATTATGCAAATAGCAGCAGGAGATTGGAAGGTCTGGTGAGTGCGTAGTTAGTAAGTAACTACCATATCGCCCATTGATTAGTATTGATAGTAATAATTGTAATACACGTGCGGGATTCAGCGCGTCAATTGCACTCGCCTCGGGTATTATGCAACAAGAATCAATTAACATTAGCACGGAACGAATTAATCTCATACTTTTTTTTTCGTTTATTTAATTTCATTGTCCGTTTCGACCCTTTCAATCCCTTCGAATGTGTCTGCGCTTCCCTTTTCTACATTTCTCTCTGACTATGTTATTTTTTTGTTGGTGTTCCTTTCGTCCGGTTTGGCTGGCGCGGACGTGCATGTTCAATAATGTGTAGCTTGTCTGGGGGAGGGTGAGAGGGATTCGGTTGAACAACCCTTTAAAGTCTGCGGTGTCCGGTCCCTGGCCCGGAATGCTGATGCGTTTACAGTAAAAATCCGGATCACTCAATTTACTTGCTCTACTTGCAATTTCCCATCCGTGATTCCTCGTCCGTTCTCCAAAAACCGTCCACTCCTCCTCCTTTCAACCATTCTTCTCTTGCACAGAAGCAGCAGGAGGAGGAGGCAACAAGGGAGCGGTGGATAAGATGAAGCGAGCAGAAAAAGAAACGCGAAAAACCCTTTTTATATTTTTGTTTCCGATCCCTTCGATTAGGTCCGAACCGAAAATAAAGTAGAGGAAAACGCTCATTCGACAAACAGACCTCCGGCATTATTCCAAACGAAACTAATGCGATTTTTCTCCTGATTTTACAAGTAAACTTTAGAACGTTTAGATTATTCTTAAAAAAAAACTCAATCATTTAAACTAATACCACCAAGAAATTAAAATCAAATAAAACATAAACCCATATTAATCAATTTTTAATTAGAACTTCAAACTTAAATTCATATCACAAACACTATTACCAAATAAAAATATGCAAAATTAAAGAATTAAATGCTCACTGAAGTGAGATTAATTTTATAATATTATTGAAATATATATTTGTTTTTGTTAATATATTTCCATTGTATAATATTTCACAAACTAGATTTATTTTAAAATATTGATATGAAAGCTACAAATGCAGCAGATAAATCATGGTAAAATAGAAATAACAATTTTATACATCGTTGATTTTGGTAAATTGTTTTTTTTTCTCGTCGCGAGTAATTTTATATAAAAAAAATTAAATATAATTAATGATTTATTGTATAAAATTAATGTGAATATAAAGCCGTTACGGAGAGGATGACAAAAGAAGTGGTGTATAATTATGTCTCTTGTGCATATACAAAGTATCAAATTTCCATTGAAGCTTGTAACAAGATCCGACAATAAGGCGGTCTTTTTCTTGTTCCTCGGTGTTCATCCGAATGTGTGCACATGCAGATGATGTGACATAGTCATTAATTATTTCACTTTGGGGCAAATATCAGACGGGAATAGAAGAGAGAGCAGATAATGGGAAATTTCCGGAGACGTCGACATCGAGCGATGAGAAGGAGAAGGATGTGTAAGGTGGAGAAGCGAGTTGATACAAGCGACGTTGCACAGTTCTTACGCGCTATTTGCATTTTATGCAAATCCCTCCACCGTCGAAGGAAATTTGTTTGGAAACTCATAACGTGGAGGGCCGCTAAGAATTATACGCGTCGTCAAATGACGAATTCCGATTAACAAACTAATTTACCCAAGAGAAGAATTTGTAAACCTCCTTCAGATATTCGTTTTTATTTCTTCAGTTTTGAAACGCCGATTGAAATAAACGATTTTTTTTTATTATTATTATTTTACGAAATGCATGTATTTTTACATTAAAAGTCGACTAAAGTCGTTAAAATTGGCATATGTTTGTATGGTTTTTGGGTTTGGAATGGCGCACCTCGGGATTTGATCTTCCGCTTTATACGAGCTCATAAAGTGTTTATGCGTTACTCCGGTCATTATTTCAACTCTTTGCATCTCTATTTCTCTCTATAAATATTTGCCAAGTGTTATTGATTTCGGCCTGTTATTGTTTGGGAAATGAGCCGTGGCGAGTTGCATCAGATTTCGAAATAAACCTAAAAATAGTTTTTGAAATTGTGGTTTTTATATGCAACTAATCCTTCCTAAATATTTACTCTCGCATCACATAAATCCCTCTTCTACTCATGTTTCCTAGAAATTTAAAATTACAATACAAGAAATTTATAAATCTGTGTTAGCTAGGGAGTTTTCAATTAATGTAATTAAAAAAAAACTAAAAATAAATAAGCTAGATATTTCAGGAAAACGTAAATTTATAAATCAAAATAATGTAACAAAAATTTGGAGCCAAGATGTAATAACATAATTAAAGAGACAAGTATTTCTTGGATTTTTCTTTATGAGTAGTTTTTGAAGGTCAATCATGTTTTCCATTAGTTGGAAGTTGTTGTTCGGAGATTGCGTACGATCTAAAAGTAAAGTTGTTTTCGAAACCAATTAAATCCGAAATACCTGAAGTGTGTTCAGAGGTCCCTAAAAATAGTCGAGATGTGTGCACATACACACTGAATTACATATATATATATGAATGTATTGGGTCTGTGGATATTTACAAATCCGTCGGATAAATCATAATTTGTTTTCGGCTTTCGCGCCGGAAAATCGTAAATAAATGAGTAGAAGAGTAGCGGAGTTCAGAAATAGCAGTGCTTTACGATGTATCCATCCCTAGATTCAAAATAAAAAGAAATTATTGGATTATTTTCATTCCTGCTGTCGCCGTATCTCTTGGTTGCGTCAGAAACGTTGTTTCTTCTCCCATAATCATTTCGAGTGTTTCTCTTTCCGCAAAAAGAAAATAAAATATTTACCGCGATAAATCGTATCGGCAGGGGGATCATCGAAATTGTGCCTCGCGTTTGGACGAAAGAAAGAGACGTAGGTAGGTTACGGCTGTGTGTTGCAAAGTGTATAAATTACTCTGTGGACGTGGCGAGTCTAAAAATAAAGACGGTTTGCGGTATTTTCGTAGCGCGAGCTATTTAAGACGTTTCGCTACCTGAGACTCGGCTATTTTCCGCAGATGCCGTCCCATCCGAGAATAAAGTACACATTGTCGACCTGGACGCACTAAATTATCATTATCCCGATTGCATAAGTAGATTTTCCTGCGGTTTCTCGGTTTTAATGTTCATCTGCCAGATGTTCGCGTCTTTACCAAGCATTTCATGATTTAACTAACGCAACTATTTCTTCCTCAATTCCTTTACGCTTTGCGTAATCTCCAAACGAGTCATCCTATCTCTCAACACCTCCAATTATAATTACATTTATAAAGGTACACGTAGCCAAATCCATCTAAACTTGAACAAACATCAACAACAACATAAAAAAAAAACATTCCACCAAGAAATTCCGCAGTGTCATTACTTTAATTTTACATATATTATGTTTAAAAATAATAGTTTTCAATAGTCAGTAAATTTTAGCTAGAAATTTAATTTAAAAATAAATTATTGATTACAAATGTTTTATTAAAAAAAAATGATTCGAATATGTAAAAAAAAAGTTTGTTAAAGTTTTCGAAGTGATGATAATAAAAAAAACATAATCAAGCGTGTATTTGTGTGCAGTTGAAGCGAAGTCGACAGACGTATAGAGAAGTCCGCAATTTAGGACGAGTCGTCGTGTGTAATTCGTTGAAACGCTCGATTTATATGGGAATAGTTGAGGATTGTTATGCAAAATGGTTTTAGGGGAAGTTTGAGGAATCACCTCCGTTTCGCAACTTCTGATGTTAAATTTGGTCGGCTTTGTCAACTGCTACGCGTCCAAAGATTTTGTCCAAAACCCTTCATCCTCAAACATCATCATCATCATCATCTGCGATGAAGAAGAAGAAGAAGCGAATTAATTACCTCAATAAATTTTACGTATTGCTTCAAAATAATGATGTGTTAACATTTGGGACAAAATTGTCCATTAATTTAATTAAACCTATTATAGGATTTCAGGTGATTTTCAAATTCAAATACTGTTTTCAATAGCAAAAACTAGCGATGCAAAATTATTTACAATCATTTGATGGGGGATTATAAAAGAGGAGATGAAAAACGTTACGATTACTCGCGAACATCAACATTATTGGACGCATTATTCAATTCCATTTGCAGATTTAAAACGCATTCACTCTACTAAATATAGACAAATGTTACATATTGTATAATAAGCAGTGGCATTTTTTTTTTGTAGGAAGTTATTAAGCTTTCGTTATTTTTATATTTATTGAACTTTGAAAATACTGCAAAATTTGCAAAGAACAAAACTATGTTATAATTTATAAATATTCATTAACAAGTTTAGAAATATAGAAAATGCATTGACAAAAGTAAAATAAACAATTTGAATTGAAAATATTCAATTTAAAATTGCGATATTAAATTATTAACTTTTCTTCTATATTGTAGGGGTTGAAAATTGTGCAGCCCTTACGCACAAATTACAGTACTTTAGTTGCGAAGAACCGAGTTTGTCTATTACTATTTGCCCCATTTTCATTATAATCCACTCAACTATTGTCCTTCTTTAGTGTTATTATTTCCGTGAGATGCGGTAAGAAATTTTTCCGTTTCGGTTTTATTGGTGTGCCCCATGAGAGAGCCACCTTCGCCCTCTTCCTTTTTTTTTCTTCTTCCTGCTTCTTGTATCGTCGTACATTACTGCCCTCCCTTTTTTCCTCCCCTTCAATATAATCCGGGAAATACGCGCAAAGTTTATCTTAATGTAGGTAAGCGTCGCGACGCCCGGGCTACATACCCCAGAACTAAGAGCCTTTTATAACCGAATGTGAAACTTCATTTCGCAGAGAAGGGAAAAAGTACTCAAACAACTTATATGTGTATATCCTCCTTCTCGTTCCCTCTTTCTTCCTCCCTCAACACATCCTATACGCTTTTACATCCTTTTCACGTTGAAAATCCTCGTGCACACACAGAGATAAAGTGAGGCGAGTTCCTTGGCATTCCATGAATTTTAAATTTTTAATTCATGGAAATGAAACGCGTTGCATTACCGAAACGATATTAGTTTCGAATTTTATTGTTTATTAAATTGATACGTTTACTTTTTTACGGTCGCATCTCTCCGCTCATTCTCATTCACTTTAATACACTCCACACTTTATATCTTTCAACTACCACAAAGATCTTTACTTTATTCTCAACACGAAAAATATGGTCATACGAATAACATTCAAGTTTTATTTATTTATTAAATTAACAATAAGTAACAATGAAAAAAAATTAGAAATTTTCAGTTCTCATAATATTTAGAGCAGCGGAAAAATTGCATCCTTTTATTTGTGCTAGTTACAAAGTAATTATTTCACAACTTTAATGCGAAAGTTAAGTAAAAAAAAAACGAGGAAAGTGTAGATGTGTATTATTTGCAGATTTTTATGATGAAGTTTGTAGTTTGTTTGAAGGCGCGGCAGTTTGTTTGCGTAAGAATTGAAATTGTAATTATAAAAAAATATAGAAGTTTGCTCGCTAATTGGGAAGCAGCGGACTTTTTTCAATGCGTATTCACTTGCAGAGTTGACAAAGTCGAATAACTTGAAAAATGAAAAATATAGAGATCAAGAGAGAGAAAAATGAGGGCAACAAAACCTAAATGGGCGTCATCGATCGTCGAACAAATTACCGCTCATCAGCAGAGCGAAAAAAATGTATGAGAGAAAAACGATTATTTAAAAATCAAGCGGAAATTAATAATGCGAATTAATGGGCGACTATTTTTCGCGGCGCTACGAAATTGACCGGACATCCGGAAAATGTGTTACGTAAATTGTGCGGATGGGAGAACGGGAAAAAAAATACAATTGCATGAGTGAAAGAGCGAGAGAGGACATTTGGTTGGAACGGAAGAAGAATGCAGCCGTTATTATTTTTGCGAGTGCGAACGTCGATTCGGAATCAAGGGCGGCTTTTGTTGATTGGGCCCTATTCATTTTAAACAAATCGCTGTCGACTCGGGGACGGGAGGTGGGCGGGGGGTGGCTTTAATCGGATCTGGGGTCGAACGGGCGAACGGGGGGTACCGGAAGTTTACCACGTCTCTCCTCCGCCCGCCTCCGCCGCCATCCACGAAAATCCTCCATTTTCGCCCTTTTCAGAACCCTCTGCTTCACAATTACGTCGCTGCAGAGTTTCGCTGGTATTAAATTCCGCTGCCTGCCGAATCAATTTAAACAAAAGGCAATCGCCGATGTCAGGACTTTTTGCAAACGCTCACACACACTCAGACACAATCATATATATATATATATATACATGTACACATAAACCGCGGAGAATCCTCTGCATCTTTTGTACAGATCGAACCTGCTACATCCACAGTGTACAAACATACACATTTTTATTCCGTATTAAAGTAACTGCAAGATGCACTTCCCCTCTTCCAACCAATTTCTAAATTGTTCGAGAAATGGATTTCAGGTATTTCATTTCGATCGGAGACGGTCCTTTGTCTCCCATTCCATTCCTCCTTTCAACCCCCATAAAAAATTATGCAACCTCTCCATTTTTAATCTTTTTTTTCCATTCAAACCAAGACTGCATTCATATCTATGATTAAAAATTTTAAAATTAAAATTTACAAATTATTTAACTGAAATTAAATATTTATTCTTGATAATTATAAATTGTTGAGTTTATTAAAATTGTAATAGATTCATTATTCAAAAAGAAAAATAATATATATTTTTTAGTTGTTTACTAAATAAATGATTCCTCTTGATTCATATTACATTTTGTTCGTTATGTGTTTTTTGACATCTACGAAGTTTATTAAATTTACATGTATTCAGAGAAAATGCGAATAAGCTGTATGTAAACATAGAATTGCGTGATTCCGAGGGAAAGTCACATTATATTAGAAGATAGATTGAAATTGATGGGGAATGCAATCCCTTGTATGTTTAGAGCGGGACGGCGAGGGAGGCGAAAATCCTGCAAAGAAAATGCGAAATCCGCAGGGTTTATCATATCGGCAAGCTTAATATTTCATAAAGCGCGACCACGTGGAACGCGGCGTAGCAGAAAAAAATCGCAATATATATATATATGTAGACGTAGGTTTCATATAAATATTTTCGCGATCGGACGAATGATGTATATTACATTAAAGATGACGGGATTTCTGTTGATGTTGGTGATGAAGAAAGCACCGGAAAATAAAGGGTGGATGCGCTAATGCGGCGCATTGCAGTTCTCTCTACGCTCCGTAAATAATTCACGTCCCTCTGTAATTCGCTGAAATGGACGAGTTATGTTTTGAATCCGGTTGAATTACTCACATAACACGTGAGGGCGCGTGTTTTCGAGGGCTGCTTTGCGGAGAATTGAAATTTCTGCACGAAATTCGATCAAAAACCAGTTCAAAACGCACGCAAATCAAAACTGCAAAAAAAAAATCATTTCAATATCACAATTTTCACTATAATTCATGAATCCTTCAGATTTATTATTATAAAAAAAATTCCTCGATTAACAAAGTTTAGATATTTAACGATTTGCGTAAATCTTACCATTTCACATGAAAACGCTATGGTATTATACAATAATATGAACAATATTACCTTGTTTTCTACATAAAATGATGAAGATAATAAAGCAAAATGCAAATTCCAATGCATTATTAATTTATATTATACGTGTGTTTGTGTCTTCGACGAAATCGAATTGAATATGGCGGAGCTTTTATCCACTAAGCGGTTTTTAATAATCTTCGGATTACTAATCTAATCGACCAAATCAGAAATGTACGTTAAAGCAAATAAAGAAAATAATTGTCGCTAGTATGAATCAAATATTTGAAAATACTGAAAAGTAATTTAATTAATCGAAATATTTTATGTAGATTATTAGAAAATATTTGGACATCTAAAGTTTTTCGAATTTTTAAATAATTTATTTTACAATTTTAATCAATAAATTTGTTATGATTTCTTAAAAATATGTGAATTTATTGAATAAAAATATTGGATTAATTAATTAAATTTTTAAATATTTGTTTTGTATTATGTCAGCCTCGATCAAAATTTGGGGTTCGAAGCAACTGATCGGATTCAGCATTAGCTTGCGTTAGATTGAAGAAGTGAAGTGATATGTGTGTAGGCAGTAAATTAGTTGTAATGAGTTGAATTATGTAATGGTTTTGATGGGTGTGAAACGGCAAAATGAATAATAAGGGAGTTGGGCAGACCACAAAGTGGCTAATAGTGGTGGTCGAGGAGGAGCATGCAGAGCATGTGTGTTCTGCCGCCGCCGCCACCGCCGCCGTCGGTGTCAATCACCAATGAATAATGTAATTAGATCGTAATCAATCATCGGAGGTGGCTGCAGCTGTGCACCCTCTCACCGTCCCCCAACATCCACCAATCAATTCACGCAGCGAGAGAGAGGAAACCCTTTTTATTTTCGGCAGAACCTAATTTCGGTGAAAAAAAAGTTAAATAATTGAACCAATTTTCGGTGGAGAAAAGCCACGACAACACGCCAGAACACAGGTTCGACACGGCCGCAGAAGAAGAGATGCGGAGGAGAGAGCGAAGCAAAACATGCATTCAAACTCGATTAACTTAATCTCTAATTACCATCTGGAAATGGAAATCCACCGAATTAAACTTTGCGCATTTACCTAATCAAATTTGCGCGCCAGAAGAGAGCAACGCAACGAAAGGACAACCCTTATTTACAAAAAAATACAATAGCAAAAAGCGAAGGGTTAATTGATAATAATATTCTTTCCAGTTACGGGAAAATCCATTTCGGTAATTGGATTTTTTTGCGTGTGTAAGTTTCTGTTTCTAGTTTGGTAAAGTACACATGCATATGCTTTGTACAGTTTGGTAAATACGTTCAACGGTGAATTATTCACGTTTCAATTCCCACCTTTTCGGACCCATCATAAATTCCCATCGCGCGTCCGACCAATTAATGCCCGGCAATTTTTCACGCCTCCACAACTTTCCGCCGAAAACTTTCCACCCTCACAACTAATTACAGCCCAAAAAGGTGCTTCGTTCTGCCATTTACCACATCCAACATTTAACGAGACACTCAGCAAATTGCTATACCGTTCCCAAACTATTAAACCATACTAATCCATGATCAAGATCATTAAGTTGATTCACCAACAAATCAAAAATCATCTATAAGATTTAAGATGCAAAAACAAATAAATTTAAATCAAACAAAAATGATACACGTTATTGAGTTATTATAATATTGTGATAAAAATGTATTGAAGTTGCGTTGATTGTTTAATGGGTTGTGTCGTTTCGGGAATTGCAAGAAAGATCAAAGAGAAACGTTCATTTTCTAATCTTGTCTTTCTTCGTTTTCTAATCTTGTTTTTCTTCGATTTGGCGTAACGTGTGTCCAGAAATTACGCGGTGCTTTGAAGATGATACGAGAGCACTACTGGAACGTGGCCAATTATTTGCGGAGAGGAGATCGAAAGTTTTCCCTGAACGTGAATTTGGATGTTCGTGAAGAAAAAAAAATATTATGGATGTACTCACTTTTGGTTTGTTTTGGTGCCTTTGGTGGAAGGACTAACTTTAAGTTCCAGAATATCCATCCATGAGCTTTTTACCGCACTGCAAAGAAAAAAGAAAACGAAATTTTGTTCAAAATTATTCATTTAATTCAAATAATATTAATATTTGTTTATAAAATTTAAAGAAACTTAAAATAATTTTTGTTAATCAGTTCAAATTATTGTTACTAAAACTACTAATAATTGCATAGTTATTAATATTTAAATCAAAATAATTAAATTAGTAAAATTAAGTAAATTTGATGAAATTTTTTATTTAATTTTTTCAAGTGTTTGTGTTGGTTGGATGCAGGTGTATTGGGTAACTGAAAGTTGTCCGACTTTAGAAGTTCATAACGCCGGAATTTCCTATTATCAGCGATAACAAAGGGAGGGTTGAACTGGTAAATAAAAGCCGTATAGATGCGGGAGGGTGGAGAGAAAAGCCAAGGCGATTTGGGGTAGCCGCAAGAAGTTCTAAGGTCCTTCCCCAATTTTGCGGCCGCTCTTCTCCTGGATTTTCGGGGTTAGGGGAAGAAACTGGAGCTGCTGCTGCTGCTGCACGCACCCGTAGAAAAGGGGATGATTCCTTTTTTGTTTCGCTTTTCTTGTTTTTTTTTTCTGGTTGTTTTGTTCGGTTGGCGCCACTTCCTTCCTCTTGCATCGCCGACTGTATGTGTCGTCGTCGAGTTGAAAAGTTGGAAAAGGTGGCGGCGCGGGGGGTTTTTGAGTGCTCTTGTATGTAAAACGTAATGCACCGTTTTAAAAGTTTCACGATATCTCCGCCGCAGAACCCGTGCCGCCACCGCTGCACCCCTTCCCCATCATCATCCAAAAACAAGGAAAAAAAACAACCCTTAACGCAACCCCGCACCCCGAAAAATATAAAATAAAAATAAAATTTGCGCGGATGCGTTTTGTTCTTAATTTATGAATTAATGGGACTCCTTTAGCTTTTAGCTTTAACGGAATAATACAGTGTGGCCCATCCACACGACAGTCCCTTAATTGAACGTTATGTATGGGTCGCACACCTTATGCGCTCGGCCACCCTAATTGCCGGATTTATCATCAAACTCTTAATTGGGCGACATTTGTGGAATTACACTGCGCTCCCTAAATTATTCCCATTTTTCTTCATAATTTCTTCCCTCGTCGCTTTTCCTTAAAACGACGACGACGCTCATTTCGACGCCCCAACCTCTCCGCAACGCCAATCAAAACTTCCACATCAAGATACCGACCGCCTTGCAAAGACCTCCACGCTAATTTACGTTAACATTTACAATTTGCAACAAACCCCAGCTTCCAAAACATTCGCAGACCTCTTCTTCTCATTACCCAAACTTTCCCACAAATTTACATCAAAAATACATTCAAACTACCACCAAAATCTAATTAAAAAAATATTACATCACATTCACATCAACAGTCTCACAACAAATATTTTAAATTACATTTAAATTCAAAAGTTTCAAATAACTATAATTAGTCAAATTATATTTAGTTTTAATAACTCAAAGATTCAAAACCTCAACGGGACGGCTACGTCTGAAAAAGTCTAGTGTTGCATACAATTTTGCTGAGTAAGTAAAATTAAAGCTGAATCACGTATTTTTTGAAGATTCTATACTTAATGCGTTTGTAATATATATTTATAAATGAAGTAAACAATTAACAGTGTAAAAATTGCAGTTTTTAAGATCAAAGCTTGAAGAAATTGAAAAAATAATAAAAATAAAGATAGGAACATAATTCACAGTGGCAATAAAACTTCGTGGAAATAAATAAAGCATAAAGAAAGGTAAACACTTGGCCGGTATTTTTAACCCGAAGAATGCAAATATTAACGGTGCACGATATTGCTTTTCGCTATAAATCTGAGCGAGTTCACAAATCGCTGACGAAAATAAACAAATTATTTTACGATCGTAGTTAATTTCAAAATTTATTAATCATTAAAAAGCGAATATTTCGAAGAAAAATCTATATGAGAATGAAATTTATTATTATAATTAATCGTATATTCAATGCAAGTTTATTATAAATATATAATGGATTATAATTCTTTATTTCACTGTATTATGCTCGGGTTTATTGTTTTTGAAGGATCGTAAATTCACTTCAAGCACTAAATCGGCTGCAAAAGATCCATTGTCGAAGAGATAAACAAATAATATTGAAAGAAGGCAATTATCTAGAAGTTCTGCGCGAAGTTCGAAGATGTACTTTATTTGCGCGCCTCTTTGTTTTGTGTGGATGTGTATATGGTTAGGTAATAATAGGAAATTGGAAGTTTTGAATCTGCGGCGAACTTCGTTTCCCAAAGTCTTTGAGAAGTTAATAAATTATGTTCGTTTTTTTATTTTACTTTAGTAGATGTAGAAAGGGAAGGCCCTTTGTTCCAATTGTTTTGTTTTAATCGACTCTCATTTATTCGCAACCGCCCTCGGGTATTACTCGGGCCCTTTGTTACCGCCAGACCGAAAATCGAAGAAGTCACATGGAGAGAAAAAAAAAATGTATTGTAACAATTGGAGAGCTTTGTTCCATCATCAACTTTTAATTACTTGGCTTAAAGAAAAGTATTATTAGATAGTTAAAATTAAATTGCCAGATTAATTAAGAAATATATTGGTACTGGAGAAATAACCACAAAATCATAACATAAATATTAGAAATAATTACTAAATTTATACAAATTAAAATATTTCATACGAAAATTAACATTTAAAAATAATAAAATATTATTGTTTTTCTTAAATTAAATGAATGCTGTTATTTTTTTAATTATTGCTATTTTTTGTATAATATTTCATTAAAATAATTATAATTACTGTTAATATAGAAAACAAGTTGATATCTTTAGAATCTTGCTATTTATCACGTAACCACTTGTTGGACTCGTTGTGAGAATAATTAATGCAGTAGGTTTAATTCTAAATTAGTTTATTTCATTACTAATTACATCAATAGAATTTATATTCAAGTATTATTCAACGAAATTGATGATTGATATTAAAAAATTCACACAATTGTGACTTTTTGTTAAATATTTGTAGATTTATAAGAAAGTTAAAAACTTTGAGTATCGGAATGAAAACTGTAGGAAAATAAATATTATGTACAGTTTTGAAAATTTAATTCAAATATTTAAGAAATTTGATAAAATTACGTTTTTTGGAATGAAAACATGTATGAAAATATAAACATTTGGAATATAGTAGATGTCAAAATAAGTGTAGAGAATGTAAACAATCCGTCTGGTATGTAAACATGTTTTCCTATCGATGATGGGATTTGCAAGATATGAATCGTTTCTTTCGTTAAATTTACACGGTTTCGGTAAAGTTGAATTCCTCTTTATGCGCTATAAATTAAAGAGTTCGCGTGTTCCAGCATGAAGAGATGGTAAAGAAAAAATGCAACAAGAACATGGAAAGGCAAGTAGTAAAAGTCGAAGAACCCTGATGGAGTTATTTACGGTTAGGCGAAAGTGGAAGATAATCCACCTCTTCCTCAGACTGGACTGTTCGAAGAGGAGGAGGAGGAGGACCTCCTTAGGTGTTTACAACTAAAATTAATCTGAATAATAATAGGTTTCGTGGAAAATTCAGAAATACCGTTCGGACTGCGTCGCTTCTCGTAATTCATGGTTACGACCCAAAATGAAGCGAGTATTTATTTATATAACCGTAAGTTCGTTGATTCGAACGCTATACATTCTAATCAGACAGATAGAGAGAAAGAGTATATCTTCGGATTTAATTTACAACTTAATCGTCGCGTTTATCCGCTCGTTAAATTAATCCACAACCGTCCCTCATCCGCGAACGATGAGAGATAGCCTAGGTAATTGGATGGGAGGAAAACAGACAAAAATATATGCATAAATGTATGACTGGATCTGTCCGACAATCGCGTGTTTTATGCGTTCCTATCTCCCTCTCTCTCTCTTTTTTTTGTTTGTTTTCATCCGGTGCAGAGATTCCTATCATTGCATACTCACAATAGACAAAAACCGGCAGCTTTTCCACTTTGTTAATGAGAATCCTTCGAGCTTCCTTTCCCAATGGGAGGCTGTATGAATTACTTTTATTGCCGCCATTAAAGCGGAACGCAAATAATGCCCCCAACTCTTCTGTCTTTCAAATGTAATCCCGATAATTGCTGTCCTCCTGCATAAAACAGCAGGAGAGGAATCAACCGAAAAACCCATTTAATTGATTGATGAACTAAGTAATAAAACGGTAATCGCGGATAGCATTAAAAACAACAGTGCAAACTAATTATTTAAAATTAATAGTTTAATAATTATCTAATAAATATTATAGCCAAAATATTTATAGTAGCATTTCTAATCGCTGTTGATATCTTCTAGTAGCACTGGCAATCTCTTCCTCCACAAACGGTATGTTGGTGTTTACATGAATTTCTTCGTTTGTAACGTTAAGTTTTTGATTGAGACCGCTGGATTTCTATTAATTGAGAAATTTAAGAAAATGTAGTTACTTAAGTTACTTCATTTTTCACAGTAAGTAACAACATTTTATTACTTTTACAATATAACTGTGATATTGATGTGTGCTAGAAAGAAAAAAAAACAGAAATAAACAAAACTGTAGGTATATAGAATGTTATGCAAAGAATTTTTATTTTGTCACGGTAATTTATTTGCGATAGAATGAAGAAAATCTGTTCGCAATAACGCACGTCCGACGCGTTATTTATTAGTTCAAGTGTACATTTTTTGTTCCCTCCGTCTCTCATCCGCATGGCAACTTAATTTAGAAAACGGCATTTCGTTTCACCAAGTACGCCCTAACATGTGTATCAATCTATTTTTCTTTAATTCGAAAAATGTCTTTGCTCATTTCTCATTTCTTATTTATAACCGTCTGATGTAGCAGTAAGATGATACTGGATGCATGTTAATTGTGGATTGATGTGTTTCTTTTTAATTTGTGGTTTTGCGGGATGGAATGTATATATATATATATGTGTGTCACATGTGTGGCACTGTGCCATCAGAATTAGTCAGGTGCGCAATGGAGGTTGGGTTTGACGGTTCACGTCTGCAGTTAATTGGATCACTTTGAGGTGGCATTCCTCTCTTCCTCCCTTCTCTTTCAACATCAGACTAAGCCTGTCCATCTCCATCTCACGCTGAAATAGAAGAAGCGGATGACCTTAATATCGAAACCCGGAAATGGAGGACGACAAAATAAAATAGAAATCGAAGATGGGGCAGAGCATCGCAGATATAAATCTCTCAATCAATTACCGGACGGAATTTGCATCCCTGCGGAGATCCCTTCATTCTCCTCATCCTCATCCTTTTCTTCTTACTACATCCAGAAATGATTTCTAAGAGAGAATGTGAAAGAGAGAGGAGACCGAAGATTTATTGTTATGTGCACCGTCTGCGACAAATTTATTGGCCTCCCTCTTCCTCCATCCTATTTATTCCGATACCTTCCATCCATCGAATATCCAATTATTTATTTTCCCCACTTCCGTCTTCTCCTATTTTAATACACACACACAGAAACACAATAACACGCACGTTCCTCAGGTGATATACTGCAGCAAATTTATTTTTAGTATAAACGGATTTGGGTGAAATTTATTTACTCCTGGAGATAGAAATAACCTTATTGATGATATCCCTTTACAAATACTTATTATATATATATATTATTGTAGACTTGCAAATACTAGAAATACAAAGATGCTAATTTTTCATTTTTCGTTGCTAATATTGTACATTTTTTGTAGGCATGAAGAGCGAAACTGTTTGTGTTTCTGTAGCATAGTTTAATACTAATTAGAATCAATAGTTGTGGGTTGGACACACAAGACCCTAAGGAGCAGTAGAATGAGGAGAAGAGGAAGTGTGCGTCGAGTTATAAATTGTATTGAATCGATCCGGTTCAATTTGGGGGAGTAACGAGCGGCCACCCGCCCGTTCGTCCCTTTTTGCACAGTTTCTATGTAATTACCTGCAGAAGCCGTGGTTCCAATTCGGAACACTCCAAGCAGGCCAGCATTAATTAACCGCTCGTTTCGTTGGTTTGGGTGGTACATTTCCGCCACCCTCCAACAAAACCCTTCGGTTATACACTTTTTTTGCGTGTGTCTTTCCATTCCATTTTCCTTCCCAAGTCCACCGGAAAACGGATATTAATTATTCATAGATTTAAGAAAACGGAATCCATCGTATGCAGACCCACCCGTTTTGATAAATTTACCCTACTTTCTTTCTACTACATCCTTGATGTTTTAGAAGAACATAAAAAAGCATTTACTAAGTTTCAATTAGTTCGATAATTGAGATGTAAACTTTTTTTAGACTAATTCCTAAGTTATGATTTTATTATTGGATACCATTTATTGTATTTTTAAAAATAAATTTTATTTATTGATAGAGAGTTAAATTAGTTGATAAATAAACCAATAAACCGATAAACCAATTGTGATAAATTATTATGAAATTAAGTTCGGTGTGTGGTAATGATTGTTGGACGCAGCACTTTGCTTCCCCGAAATGTTTCAGGGTGCGGAGTAAACGAGTCGATAGATGATCGGAGCCAAAAAAAGATGTTACATGGATAAATGGGCGGTAATTAGAGGGAGTTTTAACGAGGGTCGGTCCAATTTTTCGTAAATAATTTCAATTACATGCGGCGAAGGGTGGATGCAACAGCAAGTGGAGAGAAAGAGAGAGGAAAAAAGTAACTGGTGTATCTGGGGTGGCGCAACACATAACATATAGCGGGACCGTCATAAATCCTTAATCCTTGTCACATGCAGCACATGTTCAGGACACCGTCACAAACCCCCTCCTGCAGATTAGTGACACCGCCGCCGTTTCCACTGCCTCCGACTCCGCCACTGCCGCCGCCGAAGCCAAGCATTAAGCCCGATGCGGTAATTCCAATATAAAATACACGCGGCTACACAAAACGAACATGACCCTAAAGCGTAAAAGAAAGTCCAGAGGAGAAGGAACTAGCTACATTCGTACAGAGAAAGAGAGAAATGTATATTTTTGCGAAATAATTATCGCATAAAGTGCGGCAATGTACGAGGCCGAATATCTTTTAATATTCTGCTGAATCTGGAGCGGCTTTAGTTACGACTTACATGCGAGCCGGAGGAAATAATAAAATCCCTTATATAATTTTCAATTTGAAACAAAACAGAGGAAAGGAATAAAGAAGGGAAGAAAGAGAAGAAGTGGAAGAACAAAAAATATGAAAACTGAGGGCGAATTTATGCCGACAATACACACTCACTTCCGCTCGGTAGGATTTCTTGCAAACACACACATACACACACATTTATCCTACGTTTATGTTAAAAGGACGACCACCGAAAAATACAATCGAGAATAGGACGAAATGGATCTCAGAGTATGTGTGTGTGTGCTTGCACGCTACAATAAACCCAGACGGTTCCTAATACATCCACGACCTCCCTGTCTCCCGCAGAGTAATTTAAACGCGAAATTTTATTATACCTTATTCCCATTCTTTTCTGCTCCTTCCATTCGTTTTTTCATATATTTTCAATTTCCATAGTTCCATATACAGAGTTCATGTAATAATTATTTTTTTTAAATATTGGAAACTCAGACGATTTACGTTAATATTACGAAAATGTCATTTTTTAGAAAGTGCATTATATATCATATATCTTATAATAATTACTAATTATTTTTAAACAAATAAATATCATCTCTCTAAATAAAAAAAATGTTGTAGTTTACAATATAAACTTAACGGTATGAAATAATTTATTATATATCAATTTACATTATATGTTAATTTTTATATGTACGTGAAAATTAATACATATTAAAATTGTTGTTATGAAATTTATTAAGATTAGAATTTGTTGGATGGAACCATCTCGTGCCTGGAATTAAAGGTGGAAATGAGGGGTGGGCGGGCATCGATCGCCCTCAGGATTCACCTGACTTGACCCGACTCGTCTCATGCCTCCTCCTCCTCCACCACCGCCGCCGGAGAATCAGAACGTGCATTAAACTTTAATTAAAGCGATAAAAAGTGATTAAAATATTATCGTCCCGGAATGTTCAAACGTCACGGATACAAATTGTTTTCCGCACCGCATTTCTTATTTTCTTCACCTTGAAACTCCAACACAACAAATACAAATACTTAATAATAAGTTTTGGCACATTATTAAAATATTATATTTTCTATAAAAATATTTATTAAAAATTTATACTAAATATGAAAATATGAGTTAAGGTTTATATCTACGTGATAATTAAATTTTATTATTTAATGGGATGTACGGATTTTGGAAGTGTGAAGTTTAGTTTCTATGTGTGTTGAAATTGATGGTCGAATCAAGGTTGAATCATGAGAGGAGGGAGCAGATGCCGTGACATCGGCGAATGAATATTACGCACAGGTAAATAAATCAGGTAAACAAATAAATTCCAGGGGGCCCCCGGCCTTTAAATATACCGAGGCATGCAACGCGAATAACTTACACAAGAGTAAGAGAGATATTGAGACTATGAAAATAGTTTGTATGAGAGAAACGGAGAGGCAATAAGTTAGTGTTTTGCGACTTAATTCCTCCTGGATTTATGTTTGCTCTGCGGGGTGGGTGAAGGAGTGTACGATATCGGCCTACAATACCCAGCGCATCCGCCAAAAAAAAGAAGAAAAGGTGAAGAAAAACCTATAGCAAACCATGAAACGGCGATCGCTATCAGCTGAAAGTGATAGTGATGAAATATATCTGGCGCTCATGAATATTTGATTTCTTCGCCCTCCAGACACACACACACATAGACATTCACGGGGGGTTGAAAAGTGTAAAGGGAAGGAGAGGCGTCGCGACGGTTCTCCATAAAAGTGATTTGTTCCAGTTGGAAATGGGACAGGGACGATAAGGGGCGCATCTGTGCCGTTCGCCGTTCGCGAAACCAAATCTAGAATCAATAATCAACTTGTTACGCGTGAAACTTTTCAGGGGTTGAGTTCAAAATTGCGTCTGGAACACAGGGAGGAACGAAGTGAGATAGACGGACGAATATAGAGAGTGGCGGAATTAAATCAAATCCGAATTGCAATTGCGATCACACGAAAACGTCATTTCGTTGGCCCGAAAATGGGTTTTTAAACTTTGTTATCTCCCCAGTTGTCGAAACGCTCTAAACATGGAATAGCCAATGAATATAATCCGATTAATTTCGAATCTTACTATTGATAAATCAATATTTTTAAAACGAAAATTATAAAATTAAAATAAATAAATTTTTGTGAAATAATTTATTAATACTTTTGAACTACTATAATTAAACTCTTTTTATTATTGCTTATTAAAAAATAACAAATTTCATTTTTTAATCAAAGGTAAAGTTTGCTAAAACGTTACGGATAATTACATTTAAACTGTCGAATCTGAGGTAGACTGTATTTTTTTTGTACTTGTTTGCAGGAAACACCTGTTCTTTAAGGGTCGAGTTTTGAATGGTTGAGGGGGGTGTTTTGCGGGGGGGCAGGCAGGAAGTTATGCGACCCGAGAGGGATCCGAGTTAATTTGCTTCGCCGTTGATGATGTCCCGTGGGTCGACGACTTTGCCCCTCACCTAAACAACTTGGGTTTCTTTAATTGGGGGGGCGGCGGCGCTGGTTTTGTTCCAAACGGATCGAGAGGGCGGCCACGAGTGTCGGTTAAGCGTCTCCCTCTGTGTGTATGCATTAAACTCAACAGTTATTCAGAAACGCGTGAATGTATGTATGTGTGTGTGTGTGTATTCTGAGGGGCGGTTGTGGGGGGCGGCTGTGTGCGACGTGAAGGCAATGCGATTAAGCCTCCGGCACTCGGGCGCCCTTTGTTCGCCGGCGGCGTCAAACGCCGCCGTAATCAAATCTTCGCTCGAGTCTGTCTTCATTATGTTTCTCCTTATATGACACAGGCCCTTGTTTCCAGATATAATTTAATAGAACCTATTAAATCGTAAGATTTCTGCACACACCCTCTCGCTCTGATCCCGAGAAGCCTCCTCGGCCTGCAGAATCAACCGCCTCTACAACTCTCCCCCGACCCCAGCGGGATATTTATCCGTGTATTTAAATCACAACACCGGATGGGGATTTAATCTCGCATCTTCAACTCCCAATTCGCTTATTCCACTTCCTTCCATCCTTAATACGATGTATATTGGATAATTGCTTAAATCCAATTTAAAACGTCACATATAACCACAAAAAACATTTACAATTAAACAAATTAGATATTATTTAATTAGCCCACAAAATTTGAATACGTTTAATGAATAATAACTCATTTTTAAATCAATATCATAGACTAACGCTATTTTACAAATAAACCAACATTTAATGAAGTTTTCGGAGAAAAAATAAATTTTAAATTAATAACAAATAATTTTTAATAAAAGTATTAGATTATTTTCTCAAGTACAAATCATTTTTATTAATTGATTAAGTAAATGATTTTCTAAAATTTTGATTAAAAAATATAAATATAATTAATTAATTAATTGAAGTTTAAAAAAAAAGGTATTTATAAAGATATTTAGGTATTTTGAAGTAGCTTAAGGTAATAAATGTAAATGAAATGTAGAGTGCAGAATGTATCATTGCGATATAAATCTGCAGTTATCAGCGAGTAAAGCTAATCTTTAAAGCAAACAGGATGAACAGACGGATTAGTGTGGCAATTAATTCAGCAGTAAACTAGGATCGTTGGAAAGGATATGGTAGGGGCAGGAGGGGTGGAAGGAAAAGTAGTTTGGAGGCAAACAGAGAAAAAGAAAAGTCCGGACTAGATTAAAGGGAAATGGTATGCACGTGTAGGGCATAATGTCCAGATATCGGAATAATAATATTTCAGGCTTTTCAGGCTCGTTATGTTGGTGGAGGTGGAAGGGAAGGAGGGAAGATAAGGGTAGACATGGGCCCATACACGAGAACCATATCCATGGTCATATCCATACAACACACAGCCACTAGCAAAGCAAGCAAGAAGCACACGGGTCATATCAGGTCGGTATCGGTATACAACTTCCTTGCGCCCCGCGACTTCTGCGGCCACCCCATGCGGCGCACGCGAAGATGTGCATAATCATCGGACGGTAGGTCGCGTGCAGAAGACCGGAAGGCTTGCCCGACTTCCGGTTTCCGCCCGTCCGTTCCACGTCCGAACAGAAAATAACAACCTCCAACATTCAACCTACTACTACCACCACCACTAGATCAACAACAACAACAGCAATCTAACCCGAACGAAGAAGAACAACATTAACAACCTACTGATGAGATCATCATCCACAATAAAAATAAACAAAAAAAAAAGAGTCGCCTCAACCTCAAACCAGAAAAGCTAATTAGATTCTTTGATGTCTCTCCATTTTTCAACGTATTTTATTTTATATGTACATGCTCACTTTTTTTGTGAACCTCTTTCGCGCAGAAACAAGCAATTCCGGCGGTCGCTTTTGATGCATATTTATTTATAATTACCGATTCTTCGGCTCCACCACACAAACAGCAAACAAATAAACTCGGCAACTTCCTACATCTCGCCTGGTTTCAATCAAAGTCTATTAATAGTCGCACACATCATACAATATTGCAACAACAAAATGCATATAAATATAAAAAATTTCAAACACAAAACATTAAAGATTTAAATTAAATTTGCAAAATAAAATTTATCATTTTTATCATTTTTTCGCTTTTTGTAACTGTTTAAAACAAATTATAAATTTTGTCATTTTTATAAGATAAATTCGTTGGTGTTGAAATATGTAAAACTAATGTTAAAAATCTGTAGTTTGCAAGTGAAAGATGCGAAGCAAAACATTTTGGATTAGGAACGAGAGAAAATTAAGGAGAGGCGATTTGTTTATTTGGGACAGAGTACGTGTGTACATTGGACGCGTGTAAAATAAATACGAGGCGCGTCGTGCATTGATTACACAACGGGAATAATATCATAACTAATTCACGGAATTCGCTAATTGCATATGGTCCGGTCCGTTCCGTTCCGCGTCCTCTCCTCTCTCAGCATCCGCTTACGAGGCAAATCGGATGAAATTAATATTGACAGTAATTTAAACAGCATTAACTATAAACGATATTGATGTAACGATGTATTGAATATTGGTGTTAGCAAAGAAGAAAGATAATGATGATGTTGAATGGAGATGCAAATGAGTCATCAAGGTATTGTGAAAGAGAGTCGAATGAGTAAGATGGTGCACGGAAATAGAGTGCGGTGGTCTCCGTGTGACTAACGCACCTATAGATACTTTTTCGAGTTGGAATCGATCCAGCTATTAAAAACCAACCTGTTCTTCGGACGTTCCAAAAATACATAATTGAGGTAATGATCTAGTAGTGCGGAGCTGTGGCAACATTTTTGGCAATCCTCGAAACCTCAGCGTCTGTCCGTCTCTTCCATCCACGATAATTTCCAGGTGACTAATCTTGTTTGACATTCCCCTTGGCAGCAGCCGCCAATATTTTTTCTCATCGGCTATTCGTTATTCTTTCTAACAGCCTTTTTCAACCTTTCTTTTCGTCTCTCTTTCCCGTTTCATCCACCTCCGCACGCTCTTTCACTCACGCTAAATCACCGCGTATTTTTAAAAGAAAAAGTAACAGGAACAAAAAAAATCTCATGCAGATAAATCTTTCTTCCTCACCGAAGCTAAACTAACAACAGGTATATTATACTGATTCGACGACGTTTATTTTCGTACCGCGCATAAATTGTTACTCTAAATTTACGCGGCGCTCCTTTCCCAATCGCTCAAACCAAATTAATAATATTAAGAAAACAACACACACACACACACAAAAAATTCTTTGGAAACCCGGACTTTTCTTCTATTTCGACGTTTGTTTTTTTCGCCTCTTTTCCCTTCATCGGCAATTTGCGGCGAACGAAAATAAACTTGATTTATGCCCAATAAAACGGATTTCCTCCTCAATTGCGAACACTGTTACAAAATACGTTTTACGTCATTAATAATATCATATTTCGCGCTCGATAAACTTTCCACCATTTTTCTTTACTACACACACACACACAAAAAAACATAACAACAACAAAAACTAAATTACAGCTGCATTTCTCTTTCTCAATGACAATAAAGCAAAAATTACGAGAGAAAAATATATGGTAAAATATAAATTAAAATTAGCTTAATTTGGGATGAAACAACTTTTAATGTAATTACAATTTTTCTCTGCTTAAAATTGTGTCATTTCAATAAATACTCTTTTTCGAGATTAAACATTTTGTACATTTCATGATTTAGATAACAATAAAATTGAGAATTGGGTCATTTCAATAAATACGCGTTGACGTGATGAATCATCATCATCTTTTCAGCGGACTTTATATTTACTACAATGACTATTTCTATTATTGTTTATTATAACGTGTATAAGTTTATATTTGGATTTTCATAAGCCGTGAAATATGCTGTCGCTGTGTGAACGTTGCAAGTTTTTCTATGCAACATACAACATGTGTATCATTTATTATGCGTTGCAAACTACGAGATTCCACAACACGTTATTTTTAGATCAAATTAGCACGAAGCTTTCCATTCAAAATGACTCAGTTCTTATTTCATATGTTTATAAATATTTATTTATGAAATTACGTAAAACTATATATTTTAGTTTGAAATTAGTTCTGAATATATTTTGTAAAAATCTGAGAGTTGTAATATATATATTTTTTGAAATTTATGCGATCCGAATTTACGTGGATTACTTTAGGGCCATTTCATGCGGGGGTGGGCGTAATGCGAAATAATAATCAAATGCGAAGTGTCGGAAGATGATTATGCAAGAAGTGATGAGCAAAGTTTTCATTACGGTGTAATCCTGGAGGTCGCATCTCCGCCGTTCCAGCTCTCCGAGCCGAGAGTTTTTAAGTCTCCTCTTTAGGCACCTTTTACGACGAAAATCTTTCTCTCTTTATATGCAGAAATAATCATCGCCACTTCCCGAAAAACAGTTTTCCTTAATGATATGATATCACCACTTTATAATTGAAAAATAAATTCTGTAAATTTTATTGGCATTTATAAATTATTAAATATTGAAGATTAATGTAGTATTTTGACAGTTAAGTTCGTAAGCTATTTTCAAACTGATTTACAGGCCATTATCAGCTCATAAAGTGTCTACTTAATCATGATTTACTAGTGAAACTCAAGTAATATTTCTTAGCAACATTTGAATAATCTTTTAAGATTGAAACCAAATCTCAATTAAATTAAGTGAATTTCATTAAATAATTTTTCTTCATCATTTAAACTTTGTCGTGTTTTCTTCAAAACGTCTTATGTATTTTCAGCATTTCATTTTCATGTTCAATATTGAAAGTGGATGTAGCAGTAATACATTTATTGAGCGCATGTTTGTACATACATATTTTAGGAAAAAGTATCGTAGTCCAAAGATGCCCAATGGTAAAATGGGGAAAATTGGGAACGGGAAAAGTTCTGAAAAGGTTTTATTGAATGGATGAGACGGCGCGCCGGAACGGAAGTAATTCGAGGTTAAATGACCCAAGGAATATCCTTCCACATAGAGAACGTCCATACTTAACGTCCAAAATAATAAAATAAATACACAAGTTAAACGTTATGGCCTATATTTCCCTCAGACTCAACACGTTGGTAATAATTGTAAATAGTTAACATATGACCCGGTCTATACTTATAGACTAATTTATAATAAACAGAAAAGTGGATCGAGGCCGAACGCATTCAGTTATAATGATTTAATGATACCCACCAAACCAACAAAAAAAAAACGTATACTATAAGTAATTTTTCAACACGAAAAAAATCGAATGAATATAAACATTAATAAAGCTCCGAATCTTACGTAATAATTGGTAATTATCCTTGAAACATTATTTCATTTAACACTTAACAATCAATTATTTTTTAATGTTTGTAATACAAAATGTAAGTTCTTTGGAAATTTGATTTGAGAATTAAAATCTTTTGTATAATTCAAAACTAAAAGCTGAAATCTCAAGACTAAAACTAAGTGGAACCGGGAAATCTACTTGCAGCAAACTCGAAAGTTCTAAGAAGCAAAGCTCGGAATTAGATTAGTCTCAAAATCTGTTTAAAAAATCTACATTTTCATATTAAAAATTTGTCTATAAAAAATTTATATTTTATAAATAATTGTTATATAACAATTACAAATATTTTGGATTTTTTGCCGATTTTTTTTTTAAAGGTTTTTATTTGTATGCATCAATGAATTGTCTAATTTAGGACGGAGCTTAATGAGCAAGATTCAGATTAAGGTCGTGGATTTGGGGGGATTATGTGATATTTAATGATGTGAGAGCGCTGTTCAATCGATTTTACGTTCCACTCCCAAATTCCCTCATGTTACAAGACAATCCATATAATAATTATTAATTGAAGCAATTTGATATGTTCTAAACCAAATTCAAAAAGCTAGATATAATAATCTTTAACTTTTCTATATTTTACACATCAAAAAATAATTTTATAGAAAAATCAAATTATAAGGAAAGTAATAAAAATAAAAGCAATAAAAATTAACATACTTTATTAATTTGAATACATCTAATAATAATTTGTAGCAAATAAAAATGAATAAAATGATTTGCACAAATTTTGTTACGCTTTGCAACAAAATAAACATATTTCCAGGATTAAACAATGCATCCGTTTGTAACGCTGTGCTCGTTTTATTTATTTATAATTTGTTTGCTTTTTTGTAGTTGTTTATTTCTCTGTTTGGGCGAGAGAAAAAACGTTATTGGTTGTTGCAGAACTACAAAGAGCAGATGATTGCAACAAGCCATATGCGATCTGCTGTCGCTTTTATATTTTTTGGCTTTTGTTTCAATATAACAAAATTTACTGTCCATTATCACTCGACTAAAAAAAAAATAGGCCGTTTTGTCGCGACGCCCACAGATAGTTATTTTGAAATGAAACAATCTGGGAAGAGAAAAACATAATAATGAGAGCGATGGAAATTTGCGAGATTTGAAAAACGGTTATTGTCCGTTGTTGCGGATGGTTTTTGGAACGGAAGCATTGTCACTTCACATACGTTGATTTCTGGCTCATTGTAACTAGAAAACAATTAGCGACTGCACTATATGCATGATAATTAAACGTCAACAATAATTATGGCCGTCCATTGATCACACTTAACGCCACCAAACCCGCTTTCAGCATTTTTTTTTTTAAATTTTATTTGCATTTTTTCTTTCGCCGGATAACAACATTTGAATATTCATACTGCCAACTACTTCTAAAACACACACGTCCTCTCGCACATATATAATTTATTGAGAGGACAATATGGAATTAAATTGCGGCCACACTCATCCCCTCGACCCCCATTGAAACTTCATTACTTCCATTTTGGCGCGCGCGCTCGTACATTTTTTCTTCTCGTATTTTTCATTTACATTTTGCATGGAAATTCCGGCGGCGGCAGCACACGTTCTGCGTTTCCCTGATTTTTGCTCGGCCCGGATTTTAATTGGACTTGATTCAATTACCGCTCAATACCTGTCTAATTGACGGCCTAAGTGCGGAAAATAATATAATATTGTTAATATCAACGTCAGCCGTGCGAGGACTGATGTTGATCGAAATGGAAATTCGATTTATTCGCATTTCCTCTCTCTCCTCTACTATTTTTATTATTATTTCGTTTCATTCACATAATAATCCTCGTTTCACCTCAATAAATAATAAATCTAACGCGACAAACAACATAGGCCTACGTTGTGGGTGTATTTACACAAGTCAAGAAAAAAAAAATGAAACATTACATTCGATGACAGAAATCCATTTATTTTATTTATTTATTTGTATTTATGTTCACTTCAGTTCAAATTTAAACAAGCAATTAATTAACTAACTTCATTTTTATTAATGCACATTAAGAAATACCAAAAAATACATTTTTAATATTTGAAAAGTTTTCAGCGATTTTCAATCTAATAATAAAATTATAGAAATCTAACTAAATAATAATTTGAAAATGAAAATTAAAAATAATTTTATTTGAAGTATTTACGTAAAGGCAATTAGAAAATATAAAACTTTGTGTGTAATTATTTTTAATTAATATCAGATTATCAATTAATAATTATATTCGTTATTACGATTACACTTTGATAATTGCTAAGGTCTAGCTGTTAAATAAATGATGTTTAAATGGTATTAAATGTGAGCAATCGAATGTAGTAAAGCAGATCGGATTCCACTAATCCGGAAAATCAAATGACTTTGCGTCTGTGTTGCTGCTGGAATTGAAGCGAACGCGATTAAAATATTAATACGATCGTTGCTCCCCCATTCCCCGTGTATGAAATCCAGTTATATTCGGTTATAAAACGTCGAGAGTTTAGTGTCTATTAATAGTAGATAAATCCACGAAGCGCCCCCTTTCCCCCCTTAATTACGCGGCGTTCGGCTTACGTAAACCGTGCAAAAGTCGGGCCAAAGTTGCGTAAACTGCGGAGGAAACGCACGAACGGTCCCCGAGGCCAATTATTCAAATCACAATATTATGCCACAGACCCATTGTGCTTCCCTTCTTCCCTCATCATCATTATCACTATTTTTCAAAAGTTTCGAGCCCTTATTGTTGTCAAAAACAATAATTTACTTTTATGATTGTATACAATTTATATGAAATTTGTGAGAGAATTGTATTGAACAAAATATTTATACTTTTGAATACAATGAAATTGTGCAAAATTATTATGTAATAACGCACAATTTTTTGTGTGTGGAATACGTATGTAAATGAAATTACACGTTCGAAATCCTTGGGATTTCGCGCAAAATTCTAAGTCAGATAAATAGACCGGGATTATCGGAGGATTCATTGTGCAAAGCTCGGAGCGCGGACTTTGCAGGATCTTTTGAATATGAACATAGTTTAAATCCTGAATCTATTTATGCATTCAGCTACATTTTCTAATAGTCCCATACACCTAAATTCCATATACAAATATTAAATTCTTATGTTTATAATAATTTTACGAAAAATTTCGAATAGATAAATTTTGAGGACTTACTTTAATTGCGCTTCAAGTGTGTGCATCATTTTCGGAATCTAAAAGAACTTTATTACAGATTACATTGCTTACATACAAAATCATAATTTAAATAAAATCAATAACAAACAAAAAAATAATTATTGATCATTTTCTATTGACTTTCTATTAAAAAAATATTGGCATTATATTTTTGCTGTGTTTATACAAAGTTTCGCAAAATAAAAAAATAATTTAATCGTCAGTACAATATAGTTATTTAATGAAAACTGACAAAATTGCTTCTTTTATGACAATTTGAAAAAAAAACGATAAAAATATTGTAATATTTATTTTAATTTTAATATTACAAATTGCAGTAATGCAGAGATTTATAAAAAATGCTTTTGGTTAGTTTTTATTTTTGTTATTGTAGTGGATACAAAGAGTGGACTGAATTAAGGAGGTTCGGATTGTGGTAATAGGTCTGGCTGGCAAAGCTTTATCCGGAAAATCTTGGGATTATTGCCTTTCATCGTTCGCGCAGAAGTTTAATCTAAATTGTAAATAGCGGATGCTGTTGAAAACGGGATGAGCCCTTCGTTTCTATCAATCAATCGAATCGAATCAATCTGTAATCCAGAAATTAATGCAGCTTGAGTTATGTAATTTTTTCGGACAGTTTTTTGCATTGGGATTCTTAAATTGAAAGTAGAGGGTGGAAGGATAGAGTGCGTCTTAAATAGGGAGATGGAGAAAGTTTGTCCTTTATCTTTGAAAATTATTTCGAGCATATTTTCCGAACCCCTCATTGGAATTTATTGTCCGTGCAACTCTCGGGCGTTTTGTCAGCAAACCTTTTCTTACGGTTATTTCCATTTACTCCCTTTTTCCTTCTTCCAACGTCCACTTGTTTTCTCTACTCGATTTGGTCTCTTTCGTTCTGTGTTTTCTCCTGTGTATACGTGTATCATTGTTTGTACGTACGGACGGACGGACGCGTGTGTGTGTGTTGTGTTGTGTAGAGTCGCCAGGGGAGGTTTGGATGAACAATTCCAATGGTGAATGCACTTTGGCAAAGTGAGTTTCCGCTCTCTTGAGTTTATCTGGGCGACAAGTTGTTGTTTGGACGCACGGAAGGAACACGGAAGGGCCCTATCTCAAATACTAATTCACAATACCCGAAAACCCTAAAATCCCCAGCAGCTCTCACTTTTAATTTCGGAAAACACGTTCGATAAGCAAGTAAGTGAGTAACTGTCCTACGTGATTTTCCTTCTTCTATTCCTTCTTTTTTTCTTTACTTTTTGCGTCCGAGAACTGTTTTTAACTTTATTTGTGCCTCAACCCAAACTCGAAGTACGTCTCGCCGATTTTCAGCTCACGACACAGAACAAACATTTCTAATTCAATTTCGAAGCACTTATTAATTCAATCCCTCTGAAATTTACAGCACATAGTTGAATATTCTATTAAATGTATTTCTATTATTATCAACTTAAAAAAATACTTTCCAATTACGATGAAAGCATTCATGTGGTAATTTTCATTACTTTCTTTGGAATAAAAATATTCAAATTTTAATTTAATTAATGTTAAAAAATGTTTCCAAGTTGGGTTGACTTCTATCTTTATTAATAGTTTCACGTATGTTGGGTAAAAAGAAATTAGATAAACGTGTCACTCTTTCATGACATATGACTTGCACGGTATAATTGTAATGTCACGTCACCTGTGACAAGGGTTAAATTCGGCAAAAATGAAATAATCGTAATGGAAATTATATTTTAAAGCAGAAAAAACGTGTTGAAATCATTCTAATCTAATCTATTGGAAGGACAAACGTTTTTCGTACGATGGGAATGTTAATTAGACTGATGGTATTGAATATTGGAATGCATGAGGGGGCAAGATCCGAGGGATTGCGGCTTGCTTCGTCGATTGGTTTTCCGGCTCCGGTTTTACGTGCAATCAATTGGATGATCGGGATGGGAAAGAGGAAAGGTGAACGAGGAGGGATCGTGAACGTTTTCTCACTTTTAATTTCGAAAATCACGTCTGGCCCAAAAGTAACGGCCGCGCGTGACGCAATTTCGCTGCATTCTCTTTGCGTCAGCCGTTTCCGAAAAACGTGTGGGTTGGCAACTTGGATTTAATTCTTAGGATTGATTAGCTTATTTACAACTGGTGAATCTTCAGTAAATTATCTGCACAATGGAAAAACAATAATAGGAAAATTGCAATTTTATTTCCAGCGATCAATGAAATCTATATAAGTTTTTGTAAATATTGCCTTAGTTCCAGGACAATTTATTTGATTGACGACATTTATTGTAAGACAACTTTTTACTTACGCCATCTTTTGGACATTTTTGTATTAAAGTGATCTAGTAATCTTTTTAATATGCTATAGAAATGTCAGAAAATCGTTTTTTTTTTTATAAACTTTGAGAGTAGTTCTAGGTGCACTTTGTTGAAGGGATGGATTAGAGGAGTTTTCGGTAAAGAGATGGAAAGTTAATAATGAGCAAAGTGTCGGTACATCATCTTTATGGGGCGCAATTATGGGGCATATAAAATGCGAATCGCGGCGTATACATTAATAGTTACTTTATTCCGGAACCTGGAAGTACTTATGGAGAAGACTTATAGGGCTCGAGGAGATAATTTATTCGATACATGTAATGAGGCTCTTCCCCTACAGCTCCTCGTCCTGTTTCGTGCACACAGGTATAATAGGTATAGTAGTCACAACACACACACACACACACACTAACTATATCCAGACTACGTTTTCCGTGATCAGGGCCAACATATAACCGATCGACGGGGGGGCTTTCGGAGCGCAGCCCAAACAAAGGATACTAAACCGGACGAAGATTTGTTGCTCCCTCGCCGGTGTTTTATGCCCCCGTAGATTTCAACTAAAACTTTTATCGACCCCGAAAGGAAAACCCGCACACACACACACACACAATATATACATACACACTAACTAACACCGCCCAACGTCTCTCACTCCTCCTCCACCGAACACGGCTATTTGCATATCACGGAGTGACTAGCACAAATGGATAAAACTAATTGCTACAAGCTTTACGCGGACACTAAACCGCCTTCACCCGAGAGAGCCGATCACCATTCCACAACCCGAAACTAGTTAGAAATCCAATAAATCTACCATTCTATCTTACACGAAGTCCACCCGAATCCATTCAATAACAAACAGATCTAATAACAGTTCTATCGAATTTCTAAAGAATTTCAAATGTGCATTTACTAAAAGAATCTATTACATAGAATTACAATGAATTTTCGATATAAGCAACAGTTGTTTTTAATCAAAAAGTAACAGTTTCTGAAATGTATATTATTTATGAATATTGACTGCATTAAAGAGTTTTCATTACTTCATTCATAAAAAATACAGGAACAATGCAATATGCAATATATTTCCCGTGGGCGACGATGTGCGGAATTTATTTGTATTTTTATTTTCCAGCAGGATGGAGGGTATTAGGATCGTATTCCTCTTTCCATCCATCCCCCAGAATGTTAGTTCATGTGCGGGTTGATTTATTGAATTTTTCAGCGGTTACTGTCAACGCCAGCAAAACAAAAACTCTGAGGGGTGGCGACGGCGACAGACGCCCCCTTCCGCATCAGTTGCACGTCTACCCCTAAAGCATACACACATTGAGTGTAACGGTGTTATGGGACGACGAAAAAAAAAATGGTGAAATCGGTGAGACAGACGAAGAGGAGTAGAATAGAATTTCCTGAAACCGGTAAACATGCATTGCGAGGATAAATTTCCGAGTCTCGACTTACAAATATGAGACGTTTAAAATCAGACAATGTCATGTGGTGGTGGTTGAGGAAAAGGGAAGAACGGCGGTGGAAAACTAAAACGGAGTTTCTGAAAGAAATGTTATGTTCGTCTCGGTTATAATGGAGACGTCGTCTTCGTCGTCATGGCTATTTTAGAAGCACGTGCTATGAACAAAATGAATACTGTTCGCTGCAGTCATCACCTGGTAATTACTGTGATTCTGTTACGGGAAAAACTCGTCCGCAATAGCACATTAAACATTAATCCGAGCGCATCGCAGCATTGAACTTCCTCTATTATTAGCATTCACCTAGTTCTCGCAACTTCATTCCTATTGCATGCATATCGATGCACTTGCATTCTCTATTCCTGGAGTTCCACAAGCGTACAACTTAAGACATAGTAAAATGTTGAATTTTTTAAATGTTTTTTTCTTCAATGAGAAAAATAACTATTTTATAAGTTGGCAATATTGTTACATGTAAATATATTTTGAAATATAATGTGGAAACGCAGAGTGACTTAAATATGTACATATTTATCATGTTTTAGTTAATTATAGATAAAATAAAGAGCGTGTCGAGCGAGTTAGTTACACGTTGGCAGAATTGGAATGCGATTACTTTGTAACGTGTTTCTTGGAAGCAAATCAGAGAATGTTCAAACATGAACTATTAAATTAAAAGAACAAGATAAATTTATCGCACGTGCGGGTTTTAGGCTCAAATATTGCAAAATTAAATTTCATCGTTGATTTTTATATAAATAACGATTTCCTTGTCTCTGCTACTTCTGGGATAATATTAGATTTAGTTTTGAAGTTTAAATACAACTTTAGTTACGCCATCTTTTGCTTGTTTTTCGTATGCTGTTAATATGGTATAGAAATTGTTGTGTTCTTTATCGAAGGTTTGAAATAGATGGAGCCGATTGAGGAAAGGGAAAGTTCAAAGTGTAGGATTGATTTTATGAAAATTGTAAAACTTAGTAAATCGTTCGAAATGTATACTACTAGATTTTAGGAGTGCAGCTTGAATAAATGATTTGAATGCATAAAGAATTTAAGAGGGTGAAAGTTTAATGCGGAATGGAAAGTGAGGTGAAGTGCGGCCCAGTTACGTGTACGATTTAGAGATGCAAATTTTTATCCAATAGTTATTTTATTTACGGATCGATTGAAATCACGTGTCGGAAGCCATCGGGTTTCGGAGGTAAAGCGTGTTGCGAGGAGAAGAGCCCCGGCGCCGCCGCCACCAGAAGGTGGAAGAGATGGGCCTCTCACGCGAAGATGTGATAACCCGATAACGAGACCCATGATTCACCCCCTCGTTTAAAACACACTCAACCCCCCTGTCTCGTACGTATACATACGATGCATGCACAGTTGTGTGTACTGGAGGGCCTCAGACAGCCCTTCTCAGACAGTGAAGAAGATCGCGAAGGGAAGATAGGAACAAGCGGCGTTGGCGTTGGCGCTGCTTGCGGATGCCAAGAGGCTCTGTTCGAACGAGCCACGAACAAACAATTCCAAGGGATGCTACACACACATACACACACGTACATAGACAGAGGCTAACTACAACGAAGAATTACGGCCGGTAATTTGTTTGGACGTCTTCTAAGACCTTACATAGATAACAATAAACGCTGAATTCGGTCACGGGGAAAAAGATAAATTCTCCCTTTAATATATATTTATATATTTATTTTACCCCGTTCCTATCTCTCCCCTTTTTTATTTCATCGGACATCCGCGGACACGTGTTGTGCAATAGTTTTTCTTACCTTCCACAAATAAATCCACCCTAATCCACTCCAACCAAATGAAGTGCATGCAATATTTTCTCTACTTTATTTTAATATATATCTTACAGAAAAGTTATCTACTCAAAAGCTCAAATAAAATATAAATTACAGTATATAAATTGTTTTAACTGCATACAGAAATTGGTTGAATGCAGAAAATTATTTTATTTTAGAGAAAACTTATAACGATAGATGGCCTTACAATTGTATCATTAATTTTGAATCATATACGTTACAGTTAGTAGATTATAAGCAATGTACACGTGGTTGCATCAATTGAAAATAAATCTTCCCTTAAAACGTCCTATCCTTTTTTATACTTCTTCTGACCGTGACGGATCAAAACCGTTGGGATCTGAAGGTGCATGCGTGTAAGTAAGTATGTATGTATGTATGTCTGTTGCGAGTTTGTATGGAGAAAGAGAGAGAAAGAGACAGGGTGAAAAAATAAGAGAGAAGCGAAGCCCATGGCACAATGACAACCCCTTCGGGACTCTTGGAAATTTATGGCGAAGCTCGAAATAAACCGTGGAGAGTATTTGCCAAGATGAATAGACCCTTGAAAAAGAGAGACTTTTCGTTTCTACGTTTTCCAAGCATGGAAATTTTCCGAATCTCCATACCAAATTCAACCAACTTTCCAAAAGATTCTACTTTCCTCTCTTTCATTCATTCAAAGTAATCCAACAGGAAGAGACAAATACAAACAAAATCTTTTTATAAATAATTTAATTTTTGTAATAAATTTTATTATTTATATACTGAATAAATAATCATATTGAACGATTGCATTAGAGATTACCTATCTGGAGCATCTCGAGCACTTAGGGCGATTGGTTTAAGGATTTTAATAATATTGCGAATATAATAATCGATGTCGATAAAGGAAACTGTAATTAATTAGTGCACAGCGACGCAACGCACGATCATCGCTAGGCAGGGTTCGGTGGCGCGGTTGGTTGGTATATTGGGAGGACGAAACCATTCTCCTAATTAAGCCCGCCGCCTCCGCCACAGCAGCAATAAAGAAAATTGCCACTTAAGGCAGAGACAATAAAAGCAACTGCGGCTATGAGTGTAGCAGGATGAGGAGGATGAAGAGGTGGTGCATAGGCAGGCGGCAAACATCCGCGGATTAATTGCGGATTCAGAATTCATCTAATCCATATATCCATGGTTGGAGAAGGCCGCTCCAATACCGCAGATGGCAGATAAATTAAGTGCTCGTAGGCGTACAACCAATATATTACAATCAGGCGTTAATTGGGCTGCCTACGTTGCCTGTGAATGTTGTTTTTCGAATGCGAGCCCTTTCAGCCCTTCTCCGATAGCAAAACAACACGTGTTCGGGTGGAGGCGCCGGGCAGTATATTTCACATATACTCGCCGAAATTAAGGGCCTGGCTACAAATTAGGCCTCCCTCCTGACACCCACCCTTCTACATACAAACACACATATAAATCTATATATATATATATATATATCAGTAGGGATCGGGTAAACAGCACGGAGCCAAATTACAGCGATAACCGGTATTAAACTCGCATCATATTTCTTTCCTAATTTGTTCTCTCGCAATAAGCCGAACAAAAAAGTAACTAATAATAAAGAAACATTATTGCATCACCTCAGTTAGTCACCAAAAACACGCACTTTATCATATTATAAAACTTAGTCCACTATTTACATATTAAAATCAACAAATTCAGGTAATTCTATATAGATATGTGAAAAATCAATGAGTTGGAAAGTGGCAATTTGTAAAATAAACACATTAACAAATCGCTATCAAAAATAATTAATAATTTGAAATATTCCAAATCGATTGAATTTTATTTATATTTCGATGAAATATAAATAAAATATATCAATATTTATTTCAATTTATTATTTTACAAAAATATATAAATATTGATGAAACGCTGAAATTTCTCATAATTAATTATTTAAAGTTCAGTTTTCAAAATATAATATTTAAAATACAATCAATAATTTTATTTTATGTTTATCAAATTTGCAATATTATTAATTTAGAATAAATCAAATATTTTTGACAGGTTGAAAAGTTTCAGAAAGTAGTTAATAAATGGCATTTCTTAAATGTCAATTTTAACAAAGCTTGGATGAAGGAATTGAAATTGTAGGTTTTCGTGAAGGGACGCATCCGATAATAGCAGGACGACGACGTCGAATTGCCGATACCTGCTCAGCATACCTGACAAATTACTTAATTGGAATTTAAGCCGGATAGCTTTGGCACGACCAAAAGGTATGTTCAATTATATGATCCGTCTCAATTCGGGTTAATTAACCTCAATTTGCGTTCACCCCCCTTTACATCCCCCATCCCTTTGCAGCACCAGTCAAGCAGATTCCTTTTCCTTCAACTGAAGACAATTTACTTTTGAATCAAACAAATTAATATTTTAAAAAAGCAAAAAATAAACGTTTCCAATGATGTTGGTTTTTAGTGAAGGTCTGAAGCAAACGAAACGTCCTCCTGTATTTACGTACATCCTCATTCGCGCGTTTCACTATTTTTTTTTCCTGTTTTTCCTTCGTTTTTGGCGACAAGCGTAATTAAACTCGCAAAGTCTTTGAAGTGAAAATGAAATTCCCCGTCGCCCGTTTTACATTTGATTTGTGTTCTGTGACAAGTAACATAAATTTAATTCGCCGGCCGCACCGGTTCTTTTCCAGTTTCAATTTTAATATTTCCCAGCGTCCTTCGTCCTCGATCCTTTTCCGCCGCGATTCCGAAATGGCGTTTCAAAATGTTACATTGCAAATTGATTCGATTCGCCCGCTGCAAAACCCGCATAAAAAACTCTTTTTTTTATATTTGCTAATGCACATTTTGTGTTTGCAATTCATATTTAGATTTCTGCAGAATACCAATATTCACATATAAAAATAGAATCAAATCTGTTTATTTCAGTATTTTTCCGTTTCCTATTATTGCCCACGTTTCAGATTTTACATTATATAAATGATCTTACTTTATTTTATAATCAATTTAATTTACTTGTAAATCATATTATTGATAAAATTTTAATAATAATTTTAATTAAAAATTTGTATTTTGTAATCTGCCAAAAAATTATTTCGTAAAATGTATCGTACTACTATTTTATCTTATATATTTATTTATAAATAAGATCTGTTCTTCTCGTATTGTAATGATTTTTAATGTGAAAAGCAAGTCGTTATTTTTACGTTTTTATTATGAAAAATAAGTGAGTAGTAATAGACGTTATTTGAAATATTACCCTTATATTGAATTCAATTCTCCAGAAATGCAAAATAAACTACGAATGTGATCGTGTAACAAAAGCCGAGGGAGAATTACAATTATTCCGCTGCGAAGCTACTTTTAAAGGGAAAACAAGGAATAATTTATCAATTCGAGTCGTTCCGCAGAAGAAACAAGGTAAGCTTATTATTCCTAAGTGTACTTTTCTCTTCTCCGGTATTTCCTACATATTCGAATGCATCTGCAAATTGAATATTACCATCATCATCATAATTGGGATCGCATCAACATCAAGAGTAAAATAACATTTTTATTCCATTTTCTTCGTTAATGTTTTTCCTCTTTTTACGTGCGTGTTCTTCGGTATTATTGCACACTTCCGCACTATCGCACCCATTTACGACGCGGCACGACATTTTCATATTTTCCGCTCCGATTGCGCTAGATTATTCAATTACAACAACGCTACAGCCATTTCGATTTACATACTGATTGTCACTTACGTAACGACCGAAAGCAGGAGAAGAAAACAACGAAAACAGCAACGAACAAAAAAAAAAGAACTGAGCGATTTTCCATCAATCCACCTTTTCGACTCTAAACAAAAAACCTTTGTGGTTTGGTCCTTTCATTACCTGGGCACGAGCGAAAAATATATGTTAAAGAGTAAATTTAATTTCATTCCGTCGGAGTGCGTTCGTACAAACATACATGTTCGCTGAACGCAGAAAAAAGCTTTTACTAAATTGTGAACCGATGTAACCAAACGTGTTTTCGATTCTCGTTTTTTTTTTGTTCATTCTTCTTTCGCTCCAAATCGATGGTAAGTTTATGGATTTTCCACCAAACGCAACAAGAATCGTTGCTACAATACAACCGCATAACAAAATCATGTGGAAAGAATGCTTTGTAATTATTTTTAATTGTTTTAACAGCAAGTTTGTAGTTAACTTTTATATACCCGTAAAAAAAATATTATTGTTATTTATTTTACTACTAAAGAGTTTTCTATATAAGCACAAAAAAAATCTAAACCAAAACCAAATTTTCATCACATTTATTTTAAGCAAAAGTTTCTAATCATATTTTACTTTAATAAATAAATAAAATATTTGTATCTTTAAGAAATAATCTTCAAATATAATAATTTAAAAATTTGAGATATTTAACTTTTCAAAATTTAACATTTTTTTAACAATGTTATCATAATAGACATTGTAGTATTTTATTTATTTGTAATTGTTTAAACTAAATTAATTTAATTTTTATATCCTTTCAGGAAAGAATTGTGTGAAATTGTAGAATAATGTTGTCTTATTTAAAAGAAAGAAACTTGAGGTCGGCAAAACTGAATAATTAATATCTGCACTTTACTTGAAAAATAAAATAACAAATGTGCTGTAAGTGGTCAACCACCTGTTCAGGCCTTTCCACGTCGCGTTTGTCACACGCATTCTATTATATACGTTTTCCCTTATTATTTCTATTTTTTCTCTTCTTTTGCTCCCCATTTTTTTAACCCTTTTGTATTTCGTCTTTACGGTTTATAAAGAAAAAAAAAACACTTACATTCTACATACATACATACATACATACATTCATTGCGGGGGTGGATCAAGTGAGTAAGGGTGAGTTGTTGTTGTTTTGTTTTATGAGTATAACTTTTTTTTAATGTGTGATTCATTTGGGTCGTCGCGTGTTGCTGGGGTGGTCGAGGTGTGCGGGAGGTAATGAGATAAGGGTCAGCCCTTTCGCGAACTGACGCATATATATATACGAGTATATAGTTTATATAAAAACACATACAATTTTCCTTATGCAAATCGCAATGAAATTTAAATGTAAAGGCAATAGTAATAGCAATAATAGTAACGGGTCTCTCTCCCTCGTTATGCAAATCATTTTTAATTACGGATTTTTCCAACTGCAGGGAAATTCTTACTTAGAGTAAAAGTCGGAAGTGAATAAAAAAAAACATATAGAAGCGTTATAATAATAAGGTAGAGAAATAAAACACGTAAGATTCCTTCGACGCAAGGGAATTTAAAAATAAATTATTTGCATATCGCCCCTTTTTTTCTATTATTACTTTTCAAGGAAATTCAGTTGAATTAAATAACTATCGGAAAACCATTTTTTACATAAAATGAACTATAGTTTATAATGGAAAATTGAATATTTTACTTTTTTTTAATCTAATATAATTAATTTTAATAATTACATTATAAAAATAATATTTAATTTGCGTTATTTTCATTCAAAAATCGACGACGAACAATAATAAAAAAACTGCATATATTATTTTTATGTCTCGCCTATTTTTTTTATTAATAGTTTCATTTCATTCATTAAATTTTAAAATGTTTATATTTAAGAAATGTGATGTGATTTTGTACTAAAACTGTATAATTGAATGAACTGTAGTATTTGAAAAAGGATTATGCGTTGCCATTTTTTTGTTTCATTCACTAAATATGTGTGTTTTGCGGGGGTGGTGGAGGCTGTTGGTGTTGTTGCGGCAGCAATTACCGTTGAAACTGTGCAAATATTGACCGAAATCGATCAATCAAAATTGCTCCCCGTTTGAATTTTTCAAACCGCCCCCATCGGCGTGCGGCAATCGTCGTGGGATTCCGATGTATATACATGCGAGAGGCGGCGGGAATTGATGGATCGGCCGTACATACGTAAGTTGTTCCATTCGTACAATGGGATTACACATAAATTAACGAGTGTTTCTGTTTTGGCGTTGTTTCTGCTGCTGCTGTTGCTGCTGCGGTGAAACAGAACCATAGTTTTATTGCGGCCAATTAAATTTATAGTTCTGCTCTCACCCCCAGAGAATCGCCGCCCCCTGCATTACATGTGCATCTGCATCCCAGACTCTTCCACCCCCGAAGGGAACAAGCGAACTAACAAATACATACACACACACACACATTTATATATAATGAACGAATACATTGCAAAATGGAGCTCCGTTTTAATTCAATACAGACCTGATTCCCGTAATTACAGTTATATCATTAATTAGCTTTTCTTCCTGCAGCCGCAGGATACAATTAATACAAAAATAAATATATGTGCTTACAAAACCAGTTTTCCCCCTATTCTTCTATCTTTATTCTAGCTATTGTGCAATTGCCAGTGTTGTTCGTATAAACTGCGACGGACAGGTTTTTCATTATTATTTTTTTATATTCACAACGAAATTAATAAAATTTTGTTACGCAATTTTACTTTAATTATTTTTATCTGCACCAACGAATAATAATAATTATTTTTATTAAAAATCCGTTCACTCTTTTTCTTAATATTTAGTTACTTTTGAAATTTGAATATTGCTTTTACATAAGTTTTGTAAATTGATTTTCTGATTCACCTTTAGAAATAATTAAATAAAATTTTAATTTATTTTTTTTATCCGCTCAAACGAACGAATAACAATAATATTTATTATTATTATTAAAATCCTCGCGTTTATTGTTCGGATTTAATCATGCAGTTTCTATTCATTATATTTATTTATTCATTTAATTATTTATTTATATACGTGTACTCTCTCTATATATTATATATATATATAAATATATATTATTGTTTTTTAGGTTGAGCGTAATTTAATCTGACAATTTGCATTAAATTTTAGGTGCGTGCAAATGTGGGGGACTGAGAGGGAGAGAGAGAGAGAGAAGGGATGAAATTCGTCCTGTAAAAGGGATGTAGACTCGAATGCGGATGCACAAAATGCATTATATAATCACAAACGCTGTGAATAATGCGATTTTATATACAAACATACAAAACATACATGTGCGGCATATATACATACATATATATATATTTTGGAATTACGAAATTTCTATAATTCCGTTTTGTAACTCAATTCCAGTAATTTTCATTAAAACATTATTTCGTTTCGCTTTTTACCCCGTTTCGATGCGTATTATTAATGAATAGACGCGAACCCATGCGTTATTTAAACATAACGAAAACGAGCCACTAATTTTTGTCCCAACAAATTCGTTTATGTTTTCCGATGCGATTGATGTTCCGCCCCGAAAATATATAGCACAGGTACATTTAATATTCAACTATAATTCTATACTTTTCGATAAATATTATTTTGTCCTTTGAATAAACAACAATGACATCAATTGAAATATTATAGATATTTATATAATTTGTTACAACACGATACGTTACAATTATTTCAACATAAAACTAATAATAATTCATTCAAAACTATATTTTATTAATTACATTTTTAATAGATCATTTTTAATTTATTTCAGTTTTCAGTAAAATTGACGGATTTAAATTTGGCGTCTTTTTATTTTATATTTATTTCAATTTCTTTTTTTTTTGTTTGTTATTTTTAAAGTTATTTGTGAAAATCTATGATTAATTTGCATTGAAATTAGTAAAAACATTCTTGATAAAATAACTACTATTTTTCTAGAACTCTGCACATGTGAAGTAATCAAATATAAACGATGACACGAACATCGCACGCTTCTTATGCTCACGTTGACAGGTTGAATAAAGAGATGATGATGATCATCATCTGGCAGGCATGGATGGTTGGTGGTGGTACGTGTATTGAATGCTGGAACGCGGTAGATACACGTGGCCCGGCGTTGAGCCACGTCTGCTAAGTGCAACAAGTCACATCAAACTCCATCAAATTCCACCGTTGATACATCTTCCTCACCTCCCCATGAATTCAATTAAAACACTTTTCACAAAAGCTCGTCGCTCACGACACAATTAGCAAAGCAACGTCTCGCAATTAATTCACGCGCGAAACGTGCTCGAAATTACTAAAATTTCATCATCTTCACAAATTCACATACCTTTAACTACTTACATAAGAAAATTGCCAACTTTAGTTTATATACTAACATGTTTTCAATTAGTTTATTTTTTTTATATAAAATTTCGTATAATAAACTTCAAAATTTTACTAATCCTTTTAATCATTACATAAATTACATTAGAGCTTTATAACCAAGTGTTTAATGCATACTTGCAAGTTAATTATATATTTTAGTTTAAATATTATAATTTTTTATATAAAAATGTATAGTAATTTTCAAAGAGTTTTTATTAACTAGAAAGTTGGAAACATTTACAAACCAGTTGCGTCTAATTTGCAAGATTTCTGGTAAAGTTCAAGCTAACATCGTTTAACCTGCTGCAAATTCCCCGATCGGTGATGAGGGCGCATTCTGTTTCGAATTTTCGCCAAAGTTTTGAGGCTACACCGAAACCGAACCTAATTAAACTTGCCGACGATTAATCCAATATTAAGGCGCAGCATGATTCATGGACCAACCGATTCGTTTTATTAGTAACTTTCAAATTTAATAAAAAAAATGTAAGTATACTAATTTTATTGTAAGGATTTTGTAATTTTGGGACGATGTGAAGCGTTTTCTTCATGTCTGGATGGTATAAAAATGAGGTTTCTATAGGTGGATGTTTGGGGGTTGGGGGCAGGAGAAGTTCGGTATTAAGTGAATGCGGTGCAGATAATGGCGTTATTCCATTTTCAATTCGGTATATAAAAGGGCGGAATAAATTACGAAAAGCAGGAAAATAAAATTATTTTTTTCCCATTCTCTTCGTCCCAGAATGGCGTTCGTAGTTCGTTTGTGTGTGTATGTGTCTATGCCGTTGCTTTATTTTATTAGAACATCGGTTTAACGTCGCGCCGGCACGAAGCCTCCTCTTCCTCCCGGTGGTATGTTCGGCATAAACAGGAAGAAATACGTTGGTCGGAACATCCTGGCAATTGCATGTCGCAGGATGAAGCCGGCAATAAATGCAGCCGCCGCCGTTCGTCCGGCCTCTTCTTCGTCGCCAACAGCAAAAACCAATATTAATATTCGCCGCCGTTGAGGTGGACTTCATCCGCCACCCCTTTGGAATTACCATACGAACTGAGCAATATTAGACTCCATCATATTGTTCGCATTTCGCGCGATTTATTTTTGGCCCCCGCCGATGAATATTCATGCGGCTTTCAGTAAATATTTAAATCGCCCCGGATACAGCCGCCGCCGCCGAAACAAACGCCGCCACCGCCCCCTTCAACAGCTAAAACAGGCTTCGGACGCGGCGCAAACGGCGACAGACAAAAAAAAAATGGGGAAAGGGTTGGCGGCATCGCGACATTATTATGTATGGCACTAAAAACGGCACTTCTTTGTTTACGTTTCCATGGAAACCACAACGGCGAGGAAATAAATAAATAAACAAACGATCGCAGCACCCGGCGCATCCACCCGAAAGTTATGTATCGTTTATTTCGGAAAACACCCCATGATTTCACTTAATTGAAATCGCCGAACCAAAATATAAATTTCGCTCGATAATAAATAAAAATGTTCACAAAAGAACACGAGCCTAAAATTCCTTTCGCAATCTGTTGATTTGTGAATGGATAAAATATAATTCATTCATTAAATTTTCAGAATCAATGAAAAAAAAAATACTAAACCGTTGCATTAGAAATGAAGATAAAAAAGTAATATTATTGACGAATTGTTAAACTCACACGTCGGACGATAATAACAAAAATATAATTAAAGCAGATTCATATTTAATTTAGTTATTCGTGGCCTGTACATATTTAATGAGTATTACAGAATTAATGAAAACCAATTTATATTTAACACGCGCCGACAAAATATTCGTTTTTCCGAATAATTTCGTCAATTCAAAATTTGTTCCAAAAATATAGATTAATTTAAGTAATAATTTTGTATGGTTTATAATTTGTATTATTTTAATAATTAATTTGTTTCGTGTTTCATGTATGGTGCTTTTAGATTAAATTTAAATCATTTAATTATGTAAAAGTTCATAATTTCTACACAATACACCTCATGTTATATTAATTAGTCTCGCTATAATTTTATTTTACTATAATTACTGTGCTATTTCTGTTACTAAATCGTACCTATCTGACCTTATTATAAAATATGTAAACTATATACAAATTTATATTAATGTAATGTAAAAAAAAATATTTAAAAAATTCTACATAATATGATCGACATCTATGTGTAATTAACGTCCGAAATACAGAGAATGGACATTATTTACGTAGATTTTTCAAGAATTAAATTAAACTTTTCCGTGTTCGACGGAATAGCAGAGACGGGCAGGGCGACACACAAAAAAGTTAATTAATTGTCGGATCGGTTGGGGAGGATGAGGAGGAGGTGTTGTGGGTAGAGTCGATGCAAGTCGACACATTCCCATCTCCTCCTCCTCCCTCGACTTTAATCAAATCCTCCGATAATTGAGACTAATTAATTGAACTACACTATTTTTTTTTTCTGCTTCGTCCGTCCTAAGAGCATTACAAAATTTCGCCTTTTTTGCGCGCTAATTAAAATCGAAGCGCAAGCGATAATTAATTATGCAAAATTGTTATAACTGAAACAAAACAACCTAAGAATTGCGATTAAAATACGACTTGTCGATATTTCGAAATAATTAATTAGATTTTTTTATGCATTTCATCAAGTTCATAATTAAATGGAAAATAAATCAAATTATTATTATTCAAATTTGATTAAGAAAACATGAGATTTTCAAATTTTCAAAGAATGAAATGAGTGTAGAAATATTTAGCTAAACTAAAGCAGCTAATAATTACAAACTTTGACAAATTACATTAATCGAGATTTGCATTATGAAAGTTAATCTAGAATATTTAAAGTATAAAAAAATTGTAAAAAAATGCGAATATGGAAATTTAATCTAAAAATTCTGATTATTGATTTTTCGGTAATTTATAAATAAATTATTATGATTGATATATTGAAATAATGAAGCAGATTTTAGTATAATGTAATTATGGTTTATTTCAAGTGTGAATTATCTGCACCATCGAGTTGAAATTGTAAATAAATATAGAATTAACAAGCAAACCGTAATTGTGGCGTTACGCAAACAAATATAAACAAATTGCATCTGTACACGCACGGATATTCCAATCAGCTTTGTTGAAATAAAAAACTAACAACAACATCAAAAAATACATGATTTTTATTCAAGCAAAAATCTCTGTTGTTTTTATTAATATTTTATCAACTACGCTTGATTGTTCACAATTCCGCAGTTTTTATTTTTACATATAATTTTTTGATAATTTATTTTCTTGATTAACTAATCTGTGAAATAATAAAATGCAATAGTTTATTCAATTTTTCTGCGTTTGCTTTCATTTTTTTTTTAAATATTTTGTGTGGATGTGTTTGTATTGGGTCGAATCCCCTTCAGAAATCGGGTTACAAATTTAAAGTGTGCCCAAGTTGTCGAAACGGATTAATGATGGCAACGTGAATCGGCGATTAATACCCATTGAAAGGAAATATCGATTCACCTCCTCGATGTTTGCGTTGGAATTTACTTGTTGGATTTTACGGAGATGTGTGTGTTGGAGCGCGCGCGGTGGAAGGAGGGTGAGAAAACCGAAACCGCCCCCGCAACCCTCTCTCCGCAACACGGCCCGCATTAATCCCCGTGGACGCACTTTTTCCTCCCTCGTCGAGTGTACTACGCTATGCTATGTTATGTTATATTTTTTTTGCATCCCTCCACGTACATCAGTTATATTTATGTTGCTGCTAACTAACGAATTTTGTACCCCGTGACATATGACAAACGACAATCAATTTTTGTTTCGTTTGCTATTTGTTTTCTGCATCGATTCTCCCTTGACAAATTGTGGATGCGCCGGGTATTTTTTTTTCATATTTTATATATTTTCCAAAATATTATATATATATGAATTATTTATATTAAAAAAAATCATAATTCAATTAATTACTTGTATTTTTAGATAATTTTTATTATTCTTATTTGTTTCTTACCAAATCCATGTAATTTTGTCCCATCATCATGACGCTATTATTTATATCACCTAGTTTTTCTTTCTTTTGTCGATTTCTCAAAATAGATGCCAATCAGATTAATCATCCCCCAAATATGAATTATTTACACTAATAACACCGCACATTAAGCGCCTTTCTTTGTGTCTGTAACCAAAATAACAAATAGAAAAAATCATCAATTATTTACAAACCATTTATTCCATTTCAATTTTCATTTTTTTCGTAACGAACATTAAGATTTGTTTCGTGCATTGCGTAATTCGAAATACGAACTGGCATCTGGGAAATGCTGCCTGCTCGATTACGTCGAAATTTATTCAATAACATGGAAATCTGATTACACACATCGTTTCTCTTATTTAATATAACCGCAGCCCTTCGCCACGACCCATTACACTTTCAATAATCTTTTATGGAACGCTCTTTGCAATATTCCTCCACTTTCTTATATTTTTTTTTGTCTTCTTATTCTTCTTGGAAATAACATTAAAATCTAATGGCCCTTATCCTTATGCACCAGAAACAAAATATAAACAACACAAAACTGTATTCTCTTATACAAGATTTATATATAACTACACCAATAATCTCAATTTATGATAAATTTTCAAAAACATTAATAGTTTTCTACAGAAAAAAATAGTTTATTTAAGAAATTGTAAGAAAGTAATAATAATTGTATTTTTTTTTTGTCTGCAATGTTTATTAAAGGCGTTGATAGGTTACAATGTGTAATAAGGAATGCAATTAGAGTGGAACGTAAATATTTAGATTTCAATTTTAAATATGGATTTACACTTTTCGTGCAAATATTTACACAACAAGCAGATTGCTCCGAAGAGGCCGCAACGATTGAAGCTCTTCTTGTGTGCGTGTGCTAAATAATATTCGATTTAGAAATTATTTACATAAATTATTTTTAAATAACTTTTAAATGAAATATTATTAATATAATATTTTATATATCAATATAAAGTTATATTGTCTGTTATATGATTTTTAAATTAATATTATCATAACCTCAAAAATAAAAAAATGGTGGCTAAATGAAGTAGCAAAGTTTCTTTTATGACAACGTTATTTATCTCAGTTATTTATCGTTCGAGATCGTTAATTAGCGTATTTGAAATAAATAAACTAATGGTAGTAGCTGTCGGCGAAATCTAATTAAAATCGAACAAAAAAGAGAAGAGAATACGCTGATTATTTCCCTGTCGCTAATTAGAATCAAAGATTTAATTTCCTTGGGCACCGAAGGGTGAATGCAAGAAGTGGCGATTCTGCGTTTTGTCTTCCCAGACGCCGATGAGGATGCGAAAAAGGATAAAAAGTCTAAGGATAAGAAGAATGAGAAAAAAGAAAAATAAAAAATAGAAAATCCTTTAATGAGAGCAACTCTCTCTCCAGGGGTAAAATAAACATTTTTCTTGCAGAAGAACAAAATAGTACGTACAGACACGGTGCCAAAGTGTTAATTAGTTTGAATTTATAACTTTGCTTTTGCGAATGCCGCGCAAATATTTACGTTTGACTTCGCTCTTAGACTTTCGAACAGAATATTTTAAAAAAAAATTAATGTTTTTTTAGCGAAATGAACTTTTCACGATTTACTTCAAATTATTTTGCTAATTAAGATTTCTTACAACGAAATATTCATTTTTCAATAAATTCTGATTTGTTATTTTCTTTAAACAAAAATATATTTTTAACAATTTATTTAAAATTTATTAACATGATGAAATATTTATGTTAATTTCTCTTAAATTTTACATTTTACAAAATTAATAAAATGAAAAATAAGTTAACATATTAACAACAAATATTTAAGAAAATTAGGTAATTTACTATAAAGATATGATATTTCAATAACAAATTAAACTAATTATATAATACTTTAAAAAACTTTTCCAAACATTTATTTCATCGAAATTTACGTATCTTTTTTGTGGAATGTTTACGGAAACAAACAAGTAAAAAATTCGTGAATCCGTAAGAGAGAACGAGTGAATGAATGAGTGATAGAGAGTGAGAGAAAAAATATGGAATGTAAATGGGAAAACGGAAAGCCGCCGCATTATTGTTTTTAATTTAAAATTCATAGGAAAATTCGTTTGAATTTCCCGTGTGACGGCGTTGCCGCATCGCTGTTTCATTTTCATTATTACCGGTTGTTCCTATTTACTGCTGCTACTACTACTGCTGTTGTTATTTTTCATTCGCATTTTTTTCGTTTGTTACTATTATCATTATTATTTAATTCCCTGCAGCGCTCGCATTTTTCACTAAATTTTTTGTTGTTGCTTTTCCTCTACGTAATTTTAATACTGTTATCGCGGATTTCGTTCGCAATTTCATCAGGTTTTGCTTTATTTTTCGTTTGCAGCTTTAATGCTCAAACGTTATTACCACGTTGATTTGATGCAATATATAATATTCAAACTACGGTCACAAATCTCGACACGCTAATCTATGCTTTAATAATTATCAAAATTTGAAGATTTAATTTAATTAATTTTTTACATGAAAATTGAGACAATCTTAAGATCCAATTACTTTGCCTTTAAAGTAAATAAATTCGCTTTTATTGGGATTATTCCGTGAAGGTGCACTATTTTCCGGGCATTGTTTGTTGCGGAGAAAGCACTCGAGGGACTTGATTCCCCGACGCAAATACTCCAACAGTCGATGTTTCTCTCCGCTTATTTTATCAAGTTACTACTACAAAAAACGACTAAATGATACTTAATTTTAAGATAATCAACCAATTACCCAGTAAAACACAAAGAACCACAAAAAATGTAATGCTCCGACGTCAAATAAATTTAAATTATTATTATTTATTAATTCTTTACTTTAAATTATTTTTTATATTTCTCTAATGATTATCGAATATTTGTGTATTAATAAATAATTAATTTAGGTTTTTTTTTAATTTAATCATTAATTAATATTACGTAACAGTACATCGATATAAATTATGTATAGATTTTTATTTTTTAAATTAATCTGATTTTTTTAAATTCTAATATTTATTAAACTTCATCAAATATTTTTAAATCAAATTATTTAGGATTTTCAATTTATTTTATTTTAATTTTCAATAATGAACGTATTTATATTTCTATATAACTTTTATATTTTTATAAAGTTCAAATTCAAATAAATCAAAAAAATAAATTTTTATTTATTTTCTCATAGAAAATTGCTTTTCTTAAAGAATTTTCAGAAATAAATAAACTTTCAATATATTTATATTTTTTTTTAAGAATTGGAAATGTTTGAAACTAGTTGAAGATTTTTCTATTAAAAAAATGCGGATATAAATACGATTCACTATTTTTTTAACATTTCTACAATTTTCAACTGAATAAAATCGCAGATATTTTTGCTTGTTATCTTATAAGAAGATTTATAAATTGAAATTAAAATATTTATATATAAATAGTAAGAAATAATTGAAAATTTGTAAAAATTAATTATCAAGTAGAATATTTCGTGCCAATTTTATTAAAACTGAAGTTTCACTTACTTTTACTTAGAGTTTGTTAAAACTTTTCTTATGATTAATGATGAAGGTTAAAGAAAAAAATAATAAGAATTAATGTGAAGTGTAAATAATTGTTATTTACCTTTTGGAAAACAACTTTGAGCCCAGTTTGGTGGTCTTCGCAGGAAACAATATGTTTGCGATTTTTGTGGTTGATTAGATGATAAAACACCAATTAAATCAAGGGTTGAACTGAACTTGAGAACACACTACAAATTGGAACTAGATATTGGAAGAGTTTCAACACTTTGTGGTTTTTATTGCAGATTTGCAATAAAAAATATTTTTGTATATAGAGTGATACGTCTATCTTTTACACTGTTTAGCAATGTGAGAAGAGACAGGAGGAGGTCGCCAAGTGGTTGCACCGACGCCGCGCGCGTAACTGAACCGTCGAGAACCGTGCCGTCGCGATGCCAGATCAGTGGACTACTGCGACGCACGCCGTCGCGGTGCCGGTTTTTCGGGAGGAGGCGGGGGTTGAACGGTCGTCCCGAAAAGGGGTACGCCGCCCCCTTTTTACCCGCGAAATCGTCTTGGGAATTCCGACGCCGAATTCGCCACCCCATCGGTATAAATCCTAGGTGAAAAATCTGTTGTCCTACAAATCGAATTTCCATTGATATCGATAAATCCGTGGATAAATTCCCTTTTTTTTCTCTCATCGCAATAAACTTCTTAACTCTCCTTCTTCCTTCTCCTTCACAACAGACAAATTAGTACCCTTCACTCTGGACAACTTCAAAGGGTTCGCTTTATATTTATGCACTTTGTTATGATTCATTCTCGGGTTATTTTCTTTGGCCCGAAGATATGATCGACGTTTCTTCGCGGATTGAAAACAAACTTGCGAATTTTTGTGTCCGTGTTTTTCTCCTCTCGGTGTCAGATGAAAACGTCGGTGGATTTATTTTCAATAAAACTTTCCCGAACCGCGGCGGTCTTTCCCACCTCGAAAATAAACGATCACGTCAAATTTATTTCCAGGTAAGACTTATTTTTTTCTTTTCTGAAATCACATCATCTGTTTTATTTCTAAACAATTCACACTCAACTTACAAAATGCAACTAAAATTATTTCTGAATTTAAAATTTTAAAAAAAACATATTCTTTTTAATATATTTATATAAAATCAATCACTGAAGAAAACTTAAGATAATTTAATTAATTAATTATATGAGAGTACATCAATATTATTGAATTTACATTTATTTGTAGTAATTATTGGTTGGTATTCAAATAATGTCGAATTCTCCAAAATTTGTTAAATTTATTAATAAATTTTAATTAATTTCCATAAACAATGATGTGAATGAATGAATGTTGATTATTTATTTTTATTAAGGCGTTAAGAGACTTTCGCCGAGTTTGTGCGTTGTTAATTTTTTAAGGTCCTCAAGAGACGTCGTCTTCAAAGTCCTCATTCCCATCCTCCTCTTCACCCGTTTCTTACCCTATTTATAAATACAAAAGCATTTTCATCATGATTTACGACCACATTTTCCTCGCGGGATTCGCCCCGTAGAAACAATACAAATATTTATTTCTTGATTCAGCTTTGGGGCGCGTCGATGTGCACACTACCGCGTATTATTTTCATTGCAATGCCCCCGCATTATTTGCGCCGAGCTTCATTTTTTTGTTGTTTTTTTTTCAGAATATTCCTCTCCCCCTATCCACGTTTTTTTTTTGTTGTTCGTTTATTTCCTATTTATTATTACGTTTTGCTCTGCTTTTGGTCGGTTTACGTTTTGGCGTTTCATGTGTGCACTGCAGCTATTTTACGCTAGGACAGTTCGTGTGTCCAACCCGGCACCCGCGCATCCCTCAACCCCGAAAAAAAATATAGAAATGGGGGAAAACGCAAAAATAGAAATGGAATAACCAACATTGCACAAACACGAAATTGGTTCGATGGACAAAGTTCTCATCCCTCGTGAGTATTCAAGCTAATTTTTTTATTTTTGTTGGATTTTTCAGCAGCTGTGCGCGATTGTTGGAATTCATGAACTAAGTTGAAGCTGTAGTAAGTGCGAGAGCGCCATACGTCGCTTCAGGAAAGTTTGTTAATTTATCGGTCTGCCCAGAAAACATGTGGGGAAATTTAATTTCGTCGTCGTGGTGCACGTACGCAGCCCGGAAAATTCCCGAACGACATCTTTCCCGCTATTAATACACTACTAAATATCTCCGTGTTGCATACCGTGTGCACGCACCAATTTTCCCTCGGAAAATTCCTGAGGTTCAACGGTCTTGCGGCTGCACCTTTCGTTCCAACACTTCATCACTTCTTATGATCATCGCTTTTGAAACGAAAATTTCGCATGGGAAAATAGTCGTGTCATTAGCACCGCGCCGAAACGCAAATTCAGTTACGGCACTCGCATATTTTCAGCGTGATTCTGACAATTGGCTGACCGCTATTTTTTTTTTAGTTTCGCTTCGGAATGCCAGAAATGTTTTCCGCGGTGTACTGAGAATAATTGAGAAATTACTCGAGAGCGCTTCGTGTAATCATTGTCCGCATACTTTTCCTAACGCAGCTTTCAAACATCCACAAAAACGTAACATAAATATACACTCATCATTCCATAATCCAAAGTTTCATAAACCAAATATTCCTTGAAATATATTAATTCTTTTAAATTATTAAAATTTTGCATATTTTTGCCCTCAATTCAAGTTTTAGTTAATATATAAGAAAAGCCCAGAGAATATTGACTTTCTCTATAATTAGATGACGGTGAATAACTTTTCTTTTTAAAATACTTACATCATCCCACTTATATTTATAAACTATTATTAATGAATTTACAAATTTAGAAAAGTATTAAATGAAAATTTAGAAATTTGTACTAAATAAGTAAATTTTCTAAAATTACCTTATTTTTACTAGGATTTTAGAATTTTTATAGCTTCAAGTTTATTAATTGTAAATTTTACGTTATTTATATTATTTTGCTTTTGAAATATTTTTTAAAATTTTATTTAATAATAACACTTTACAGCAAAAAAACAAACATCAAAACCGAAATACATATTATTATTGATTTCCCCTTGATGTTTTATAACAACTATTTGCATTTGGTCAAAATGCTTTGAACGTGATATGATATATTTAAATAGCGATTTTCTCAGAAAAAAAGTAAATACAACAATCCGTGATGTTTTAAAGCAAAAGAAGAAATACTATTTACTTTCCATCAGAATACGCGACGGCAGTCATTCTCGGAATGCCGATTATCGCCGTTGTTTCAAAAGTCTAATATAATCTTTGGAGACTTTGTATTTCGCAAAGTTCTCGTGAAGGCAGACACGGTGGTTGCTTGAATTTTGAGGGACGGAGGGATTCCGGCCAAATGAGTTCTCGAAGATCAACAAGTTATCTCACTTCTCGCTCCCGAAAATGAAAATTGATTCATCTCTGAAGCTTAAAGAGCATCGCACAGCCTCCGCGACTTTATTATTCCGAATGGGGGCCGCATCATAAAACGCGAAAAAGATTTATCGCAAATTTTACACACCGTTAAATGGGAATACCCGACCGTGCAAAGTATTTTCAACATTTTCTTTCAAAATTTATCACCAATGAAAAACATACATAAAATTACTGCATTTACTTATACTAAGAGCAACTTTTATTAAAGATTTTTCGCTGATTATGTTTGTTTTTTTTTATGTAATAGAGTAATAAGTTTTTGTTAAGTAGAATTAATTAATAAAGAATATCGAGAAGAATATCCTCGGAAGAGGAAAGCGTTGAAATGGATGTTCAAGGGGGAAAAAAACTGGGAATAGCGTTTATTATCGGTTTCGAATGAAGTGGCAATTTCATAATTGGAATAATTTTCCGTTCGTTTCTTTTTTTAACAGCCGAGGACGTAAAACGATAATGGTGATTGCTTTATTCGTAAAGGTGGAATGATGTCTGTTGCGAGGGGGATGGTGGTGGAGGTGGAAAGCCATTTAAATATGTTAAAAGAGGGCGCGAGTTTAATGCGACAATAAATGCGGAATTTTACGCTCTTTGGATAATTCGGTGTAATACGAAGAACGTTCACGTGCGACGACGATAAATGGTCGCGCGTTGCGTGGTGGCTTTTCGGTTCACAACAATATCGGTACTCAAATGTCTAATTCCGTACATTCAAATGCGTATTAAATCCTTGACTTCCTATAAAATCCAAAACCAACAGTTTTTTTTATGGATGGATATGGATATTAAAAAATTGGAAAATCGATAATAACGTGCAGGAATTAAGAATTATTTATAAAATAATTATGTTTTTAATATAGTTATTTTTTCTGAATATTTCAATTTTATGTTGTTGAAATAAGTTTTAAACAAAATTATAATTATTATTTTTGATACGAAACAAAATATGAAAAATCTATGAAAATCTTCCGACCTTGACCCAAGAAATTCCTCAGAACTCTTCTATTCTTCTTTTTAGATGATTTTTTTTTGTTGTTGTTTATTCCTGAATAAGTAGTATATTCTTTCGATGTCAGAGGATTTCTGAGGCTCAGATTGTGTGTATATGTATATATGTTTTGCACGGTGTATGTAAAATGCATCCGGCCTCCCTATACATAACTCATCTTGGATTGGAGTTCGCCATGAATATTTACCACCGTCGAGGGCTCATCCGTCTTGCGCCCCGGATTCGGTCGAGTTATACAATTATAAGCGGACCCCCGCAGTCGACCCAACCTTCTCCTCCACCTCCTCAATCCTCTCGCTACGACCGCAGCAGTATTTGAAGACATTCCTCCGCCCCAGCCGTGTCTGAGCCAGCAGCTGCAGATCCGCAGTGGATCCTCCGTTGATCTACTGCGAGCAGCGAGATAAATCTCGGCCGCAGCATGCGGGACCCGCGAAAAACCGCACGCCAAGAGATCCCAAATCCATCCATCCCGCATAATATTCAAAAGAACGAGTGTGCATGAGAGAAGGAGAGACAGAGAAACGCATATTTATACTATGATTCTCTTCAGCTCAAAGCCTTAATTAGCCTCTTCCGAGGTTTTGACGACTTGTGTTTAACAAACAGTCCCATTTCAACCATTCGACAAAGTCACTTAATTTTAAAGGATTAATTTACTGACAATAAGAACATTTAATCCTATTTTTTTTCAGGAATAGTTACAAATTTAAAAAACAAATTTATTACAGTTTTAATTTGAGTAATTAGAATGCTTCATCATAAACTGTGAAGACACCGCCGCCTACGGTGCACCGTAAACGTCAAAAGTCTGCCGTGATCTACGGTGCTATCAAAATTTGCCATTAACTCTCAATATTAAATATTCACTTGATACAACATGATTGTATTAGCATATATTGTCAGCAAATAATTACAGCCTTAAAATTAAATATTATTGAGTAAAAAAATAAATATATTATATAATAATTATAAAATTCAATCAGCTATAGTAATTGAGGCAATCAATGTAGCTTCGCAGACTAATTATGAAAGCGAACAATCACGAAATTTCGTAATAATAATAATAATTATTATAAACATAAAACACCTCTGATATTGCTCCCTCTGATATATTCGAAATACACCGTCGGCGGTGATTAATTAGCGCAGGTCATCAAATTAGCGCGTTCAGAAATAATGGAAATGCTTGGAATCGCGAATGGAAAAACAACAACAACAACAAATAAACAAAGAGAAAATGGGCATCATTATTTCGTTGTACGCGCGGCGCGGATTTTAATGGATAGAATTACGAGGTGTCGCGGGAGGCGGTGGCGGCAGTAAATATGAACTCGTGTTCCCGTTTTTTTAAATTTAAATTAAAAAGCCGCGTGTCCGCGCCGTTAATAATTGAGCCGATGGCAATTTCACCCGTGAGTAACATTCTGCGAAACAAACAGTAAATATTTAAAAATTTGCGTCGGTTTTTCCCTGTTTCACACTCACGCTCATCGTTTGTTTTATTCAGTTTCCTTTCACAACTTCTGTATTTTTTTTGGTCGCTTTTTATCAGGTTGTTGCTGTTATTTTCGGGAAGGAAAAGTGGACTAGGGATGTTGAGATGAGGAAGTGCAAGATGCATACATATTTTTTTAATGTAATAAAGTGAGGAATGCGGCTTTGGCGCGTTTTCTCTGTATCTCTCTCTCTGTGTGTGTGTTTGTGCGAAAAATATTTCAGCGTTCGTTCACTTATTTAAGCAGCCGTTTGTAAGAGTTTTCCTCCGTTCGGCGTATGGCGTTTTAATGCATAGTTAAGCATACGATTCTGGCGAGGGTGGATATAACCTCCGAAGGCCCATATAAGCCCTGGATATGTACATTTTCCACTTTTATCCCCGACTCATATTTTCGTGCTCGCGTTTTCTTCTGCACAAAAGTGAGGATTACCATGCATCCTTTTTTTTTTCTGTATTACATCTTTCTCTATTTTCCCAAAAATAAAGAGCACCAACCCTTAATGGGGTGTCTTGCCTTAGGCAATCAAATAAATCTTTACTTATTTTATATTTTTTCATTTTCTTTCATGTTTGAGCGCAATTTTGCGACACTCGGTGCGTGCGTTATTTTCTTGTTAATATAATGAATGCAATATTTAATTTAATTAAAACTATTAATGCGCCCGGCAAAGTAATTATAAACACAAACATGCCGTCCGTGCATGTGCGGATCTCTGGTCCTAAGCGAAGGGCGAGTTTACACGAGGCCACCGTAATCTAATCTAATCCAATCCCGGCGACTGGACTTGCGGGGGTTTTGGCTAAATGGAAACCGTGCAAAGTCAAAGATTGTTAAATAACGTACAAAAAAAATGTACGATACCCAAAGCAAACATGGGCTCCTGTTCCAAATTTTGGTAACAAGGGTTTTGGAAAAGTGCAAATATTAATTACTAAACTATGAACAATTTCCTTTTCGGGCCTTAACTCTCTTGTGCACACGGCTTTTTCGGGTTTGCGCAAACTTAGTTTGATTAATTTCCCGCGTTTAATCTGCGATATAATCGGTCCAAAACTAATCCAAAACGGCCCCCAAAGTTTCGCAACCGCCACCGCCGCTGCCGCCTCTCGCGTTTAATATCTTATTTATTAAACCTAACAACAACAGTGCAACAACAAAAAGCCTCAATTATTAATCACCTTCGCCTTCACTGCATTCGCATACCTTCCTTCGCCTCCAATTTTCTATAACCCTGAGAATCGAATTTTCCGACACGGAAAACAATTTCCACTTACTCGAAATAAATTAATAAACTACAAGCAAATTTTCATCACTTTTCACAAAAATATCATAATAAATAATATACATGATGTTTAAATATAATTATTGCAAATTAATCAATTAACAATTAGTGAAAATGAGAAGTTGATGATTCATCCTGTCATCCAATAAATAAAATTATCAATAATAGCTTAATTCTATATAAGAAACGTAAAACTTTCATCGTTTATTTTTTGATAATTTCAACACGTTAATAATACTTAAATACTTCCTCTTCATTTAAATATTTGAGCAATAAATAAAATGCAATTTGTACAGAATGAAAAGTTAACGTTCGTCCTGTCGTCTAATAGACAAAATACGTATATTAACCTGACAAATAAATAAAATAATGAAAACCTATTTCCATACGAGGAACGTAAAACTTTCGATACGCCGATTCCTTACGGTTCCGTGGCGCCGCTTCTGAAGGCATTAATCACTCGCTGCAAGAAGAAGAAAAGAAATAAAAAACGAGCGAAAGAGAGTAAAGAGATGTACATACAGTCGTGTGGAAAAAAGCAACAACAACTAGTGGTAGGTAGTAGTAGTTCATACGCGAAGAAGTGAAGACTTGGAGAAAAACGAGGGGAAGTGAAATAAAGGAATAAAACAGTTCGTAAAAGAGAATAATAGAAGCAGTAACGGGGAGGGAATAGTATCGAATGAGAATATATTTTTGCCGGAACGCTTTCTATGCAAATGCGGCACGGCATAAATATGTAAATATCGGAGTTAAAATTTGCAGTTTATAATTGTGATAAATATTCCGTTGTAAAAATAGAAGTCACGAGGATGCAGCGCGGTGCTTCATGTATATATATACACATACAACATCGGGCACACTATGTTTTATACATAAAAATAAATTTTAATGCTGCGACAGATTTTTTAATTCGTCCACGAATATCATCATCTGCTGCTGCTGCTGCAGTATTTTCCGTGTTGTATGATGGGTGCGGAAAAGAAAGGACACGTAATGGAAACAGCCAAGAAAGTTGACTTCTTTGATTTATTTTCGCATTTTTACGTTACTTTGATAAAAAATACGGACCGAACAACATATAATAAGAAACAAAAACGAATAATATCTAGACGTACTTGTGCGCAATTTTATTGCGAATTCGTACCACTTCAAACGACCGTTTTTATTTATTATATTTTTTATTATTACATAACAATATAATATTAAAGTTTGCGAAGCAAATTTCACATTCGTTTTCTGCTCTACTGAAAATTCTTTTCATAAATAAATCTGCTATTTCAATTTTATGTGTTCGACATAGGCTACCCAATATACATACTACTAAAATTTGAAAAACATGAAATTAATTAAGTTTATTAATTATCACAATTTTAGTTGTAACTTTAAATTTAAGTTAATTGGAAAATAATGGTAATTAAATGCAAATCACTCAAAATACTGAAACCCATTTATTAAACGAAATTTAAAACCTATGAATGGTTTTATGTCCTTGGTGATTAGTTTAAAAACTTATCGGCTGACAAGAAAAGTCTATTATTTGAACAAATTGAGATAATTAAAATATTTAATTAATTGAATTTTAATTATTTGAGATTTATATTGGAAGAAACATAATTACCTAATCAACATATTATATGATTACGACACATTTTATGATCAAATGTATATAGTAAAACGGGTGTAGTAAAATGGAACAATTAGTTCATTAAATATTGTGTTATTAAATGAAGTTGTAAAAGTGATTAAATTCTAGTAAATATTAATTAATTTCAAGAGAAAATTTAAGTTCTTGTAGAATATTTTCATATGGAATTAAAGTATATTTGGTTGCATAATATTCGAAATTTAAATATTTATAATTATTTTTTTAAATTTGTATATTTATTGATTTCCATTTCCATTTATTAACAAAGATAATTAAAGGAATTAAATTAAAATATTTTGTTTCTAAATTTAGTAAACTAATAGAAATGAAGGAAATTAACAACAAACATTTTTTTTATACATATTTATATTTGACTATATAAAAAAATCATACATACTCTTAGAATCTGTTACAAATGTAATTACGCCTATTACAATATAATAGATATTTATTTATTTATCTCTTTTATATAATATAATTACGCTGCGGTTCCTTCGAACTGATTAAAGTAATTATTGAATTCCGAGCCTTCTTTCCACGAGAGGAGAAATATTTATTAGAAACAAAATATTAGAGGAAAAATCATGCAAAAAACAAAATTCCCTGATATTGTTAACAAAACAAAAAGTAATAATAATAAATGGAGAAAAAAACAATAATAAAAATAATAATATTATTAATAATAATAATTGTAAAAAAGGTTTTGCGGGATGGGGGCTTAATATACAAGAGAAGAAAATTAAAAGGAAAGGGGAAAATCTTAAATAAGAAAGGCAATTAAACATTTAAACAATATACATTAGATATAGATAAAGAGATTTACAAACAATGTCGATTTTTGAATTTTCAAAATATCGTATAAATATGAGTTTTTGATTTTGTTTAATTAAATAAAAGAAATAATTGAAAATAAATTATGTTTTTTTTTTGTTGTTGCATATTTTTTTTGTATGTTTGTTCATTTACGAATGTTATTATTAATTGATTAATTAATTAAAAGTAAATTAAAGAATGAACTAAGTTTAACGGAAAAAAACAAACTCTATTGGCTATTTACAATGTCGTCGTAGCATCATTTTTTTTTCTTTCTTCATTTCTTTATATATAAAAATGTTGGAAAAAGAGAGATTTACGTGTATTTTAAGCATGCTTAAGGGGATTACTGGGTGGTTTGATCAATGATGATGTCTCGTTTGTTCTCTCGTAAAACTAAATGTTAACGGATATATCGTCTGGCACGTATTGATTCGATTCACTTTGATTCGATGGAGGCGGACTGGACTTTTCCGAAGTTGTCCATGCTGCTAAATGTCCGTCCGAGCACTCGTCGTGGCTTAAAGAAACGTCGGAGATAATTCCACTCTCTATAAAAGAATGAGAAGAAGACGTGTTAATTATTGTTTGCGAAGAAAACGGTAAATGTATGATCGTACCAACAGAGCATTGGCTGTTTAAAGTGCCAGATCTGTGGTAGTTTTTGGGGCTGTCGCAGTTCGCCTCGTACGCTGTTCCACCTGCTCCTGCAACTCCACCGGAGCTGACGCCGCTTCCGATCAGAGCAGTAGTCGTTGTGGCCGTGTGTCCGGATGCCGCGGAACTCGTGCTGCCGCTGGACACGCTCGACATGGAGATCACCGAATGCGGTCTCCTGGTGCTGCTCCTGCACGAATCCGTCGAGGAAGGTCCTACAATTGAGCTTCTAAATCTCGGTGCAGCTAAAATAGCAATGTGATAAAATCGAAGCAAAAAATAAAGAAAAGCGCTCTACTTACTTCTGGACAATTGGTCAAAGCTTATCGATCTATCGCTAATTTGGTCTTTGCTGGGTCTAATGTCCAAGCACGGCTTGTTTCCTATACCCATCGAGGACATCTCTTGCATTCTAACTTCTACGAAATCACGAGATATAATAACTAGCCCATCAACAATAGCTTTATGATCAATAATAAATTACCTCTGTTCCTGAAAGCCTGCTTCCACAAAAGCTGAGAAAGCTCCTCGGTCCAAGCCTTCTTCACGTCTTCGGACATCGTTTGTAAAGTGAACGTGTCGTTGGGCTTCCTCTTCCTAAACCAAATCTCGAATTTGGTCGGGCTCTCGCCGATCTTCGCAGTCAATCCAATATCAGTCATTTTTATACTGTTCTTGTAAATGTACAAATCCAGATTCTGCAAATTACATAATAACCATTAATGAATCTCAATCAAATTGAAATATGTTTTTTTTTTCTTATGGATGAATTAATTGCAGTACCTTTCTATCGGGGAACCTTCTGGCCTTGCTGAACAGTATCAACTCTTCGAACAGGAAAACCTGTCGCAATGATTTCCTCCCGTTGCGTCCTTCCCACACGAGAAACTCGTTCTGCCTGAGAAGCTGTCCTTGCTCCTTCAGATTAACATCGCACTCTCGGATGGAATCCATGGCGAGCAGATCGTTCCCGTGCCGCAACTGAAACCTGACCATCTGCTCCGCCATCTTCAGCTCGTCCTGCTCGTTCTGCGCCCTTTCGGTCGCACCAGGCTGCAGCTCCGGACATGCCTTCATCAGTTGCTGCAAGAGCAAAGCATATTTACCCATCCTCTGCACCGGCTTCAACAAGTAACTGGCTAAGTCCATTTTATCGCCTAGCTGTAATTGTTTACTCTACAAATAAATAAATATTAATAAAAACATCATTAGCTTTGAAAATTAGCGCTTACTTTAAAGAAAGAAGTTGCGTATTCAGACATCAAGGAATCGGACTTGGGTTTGTTCTTGTTGTACAGAGCGTACAAGTAAAACCTCTTGTAGTACTTCGTGAAGATCTGACCGACCTGCAGAGGGTGGTTCTCGCACTGCTCCAGTTCGCGCAAGAAGTGCTGGCTGTGGAATTCGTAGATCTTCTCGACGTTGCCGAAGACCACGTTCCGCTGACCGCGGAGGGCTTGCGGTATGTCTTCGCGCAGCAGCTCCGGAATATAATTTTCGATCACGTAATCCAAAGATTTCACGTAATCACGCTCGGTTTGGATCATCTCTCGCATTATGTACAGCAAAGTTCTGAAATATAGTTATAATAAATAGATATTTGTTTATAATTGTAACTAAATAATATTACTTTTGCGTTTTCGGATCCGTGTTGATATCGAAACTGTCGCTGGGCAAATCAAGGATGGACGGATGGTAATAGAGGTGACTGTTCGAGGTGATGGGTAGCACCTTTCTGCGTTCTTCGGTGAAATCTATGTCTTCGCTGCTGCTACTGTTAAAGTTAATTAAAATTAATTAAATTCATGAACTGATTGTTTCAAATGATTGCTAACCTCTTGACGAATCCATCGCTTCCTTCCTCGATGATGCTATCCTGCTGGTTATCCGTGTGATCCTGGTTGGATCCTGTGCTGGAGCTGTTGGTGCTGCACAGCGGACAGCTTTCTCTGTAGTAGGCGCAAGAGCAGGATCGCTCCAGTTTCTTCTTGTACCCACTGTCATCTCCAACGGAATTCTCTGCCGTCGACACGCCGCTGTCGCATCTTCCGCACCGATCTCTTGCAGTGTCAATGTTCTCCAGCAGATTCTCCACACTTTCACGCACTTCCTTGATCCCATCTAGTGTTACCACGCTGCTCTTCCGCTCGAGCGACTCCTTTGAGCATCCGCATCCTTGCAGTGACTGCATGTACTTCTTCTTCAGTTTGTAGGAAACGGTGTTCTCGGTGTCGGATTCGCAGCAGTTGCACGAAACGCCGGCCGCATGATGGTTGCACTTGTAGATGAATGCGTAAGAACTAACGGACCTCCTTCGGATCTGGCAGGCGGGTTTCGTGGTCGTGCCCTCCGGAGGTGGCGGAGAATGCGAGGGATTGATCCCATCGTCGATGGGACTCTTCGAGGATTCGCAGATCTGGATCAGCTTCTCGTTGCCGGATTTGAAGGCCAACCTCTTGAAATCCTCGCGCTCCTTGTTATCGTCCTCCAGGATATCCTGACAAGACTCCAGAAGCTGGAAACACCTGGAACCGTCCTCGAGACGTTCCCGCAACTCTTCCAATCTCTCACCGAAAGCTTTCACTTCGATCTTCAGATTGTTCGTCTGCTCCTTCAGGTTCTTTCCCTTGATATCCTTGATACCGTTGGACTCGTCGATCAGATCCGTCGTCTTGTCGATCTGCCTCTGCAAAATGAACAACCAATTAATAACATCTTCGCAATCGAAACTCTCGCAAACTCACCATCGCATCGAACTGAAAATTTTCAAAGTTCTTCTCGAGTTCCTTGATGGCGGCGACGTTCTCCGCGGTCCGCAGCAAAATGAACTGATTCTTGACGGTTTCCTCGCCCTCTTTCCTCAGCCAATTCAACAGCTGAACAAAAAGAAAAACGAAACTTTTAAAGTCAATCAATTAATTAAAGCAAAAGCAGCGTGGTCGAGCCACCGAAATGACTTCGGCCCCGTCGAAGTGAATGGCGGCGCTGAAAATTTCCTAATCCAAATCCCGACGACGATGACGACTTTGACGACTACCACAACTGCTGCAACTTAAGATCCAGCTAATTGGAGCGCAGGGTCTCCTTTCGCCGTTGCACGTGAATTATGCATAATTCCGTTTGCCGTTACGTTTTGTAATTCTAGGCGAACGAACGTGAGGCATGAAGGTAAAAGCAAAGAAAGAACAAACAAAAAATAACTAGTAACAAAAAAGATCTATTAAATAAGCGTGTGGGTGCCGATTCCATTCAGTCGCTGCCGTTTAGGTGAATTGGAGTCGCCTCCTTCATTCACTTCCAAATGTACATTTTGCGAAATCCGTAGTAAAACGACACGTTTTAAACGCGGCCTATTGCCAATATCCATATCATTAAATTCTCCTGCCTTCTTTTCTCATTTTCTTCTTTTTCCCAACGCTCTTATTGCAATCACATACACACACACACACATTCCCATTCATTCAGTAAATCTCGCGATTGCGGAATTCGATACAATCTTGACGATTCGATCTCACCATTCAAGCATCCTCAGATCAAGCTGCATTAATGAAGTAATTCCAGATCACGTTTCTTGTCCTAAAGACTGAATTTAGCACGTGAACAAATAAAAAAAAAAAATTGATTACCACTTTCATTCAATTCATAAATTAATATTTACGAAATCCGTAGTAAACGACACGACACGTTTATTGCCAATATCCATATCATTTAAAGCACTTGCGCCTTTTTTTACTTTTCCCAGTTAGTTGCTTCTGGTGCAACTCGCCCATTCATTAAATAAATCTGCTGATTGCGGAATTTCGATCTAATCTAACACTCATTTCATCATACCCAGGTAAATAACTTCCTCCTACACGAAAATCTTTACATTACTTAAAATCTCTTAAAAACATTAATCTTAATTATATGAAGTCTTATATTAAAATTTACCATAGGTTGATCACTTTTGTAGTTTGTGCTCTAAATTACTACATGATTAAATTTTATAAAAATATTGCTCACTTTGAATAACTATTGATTTTGAATGATTGCAGGATTAAATCGGTGGATGATGGTACGGTTCGAGTGAGGTGCAAATAATGGGAGGTAGGATATGTTACGGTTGATGTAAAAGTGGATTGCACGCGAGAGAAGATTGCAGGAAGTAGACGATGAAGGTGTGAGATACTAACTAACATTTGTTGCTGGAGGAAGTGCCAGGCTTAATTACAATGGAGAGAAAAACGAGGTGATAGTAAGCAGAATCGCGCCAAGCGCAGGTGATTGGGATGAAATGCGTCGAAGCCGGAGAGGAGTTGTAGGAGGAGGAGGAGGATATAGAAAAAAGACGAGATGTAGGAGGAGGAAGTCCTAGTAGTAAAACAATTAGTCGAAGAAAGGAAAATTAATTGGGAACTGTGATGAGGTGGTGGTAGTAGCAGCAGCAGCAGGATGTTGTACGTGTGTGCATTTGGTCGGACCACCCAATGGGTATTTGGGTTCGGCCCGTTTTCACCGTGCATACTAATGACGAATTAGCGATCGGTTATCAATCAACTTAGCGAGTGTGTTTTAATGCTGATTGCAAAGTCTGCATGTATGCAAGTTCTTGTATGTGTGTATTCCCGTGTGGATCCGGTGTGAGCGCGTGTGCATGTTCACGTCTTGTATCTGTGTGTGTCTGAACTTATCCGTGTAATGGCCGACACACGATCGCTCTTCGATTTTAATTACTGTTACACCGAGCGAAATAACATTCGCAAGGTGCATATGAGAAACCTTCATCGCTTTTGGCTCCAACAGATATCGAACTGAAAGTCGATACAAACAAGATTAATTGATTCCGATTAGACTGACTGCAACAGCAAAGCACTCGATATAATGCACATATCCCCATTGCATTATTTAACCCGGCGATTTCTTAACGAACCCAAATTAAATAACATTCTTGCATTTCTTTCCGTTCCCTCTTTTCCCGTCCTCTCGTAACGCAGATCGCCTCGTTAATCGGCGAAATGGCTCCCCCTTTTTTTTTGCATGTTATGTGTATGTTTGCCTTTCTTTCCTTCCTTGCTTCATCCAACTGAAGCTCAAGCTACCTACTTATCTAAGTAGGAAATTTTAGCTTGGATCGGGGCGAGCCCAACACATGCAAAACGATGGAAGATGTAAATGTGATAGCACCAACTTTCTCTAGGACCTAAGCAAATTAATACCATTTCCATCTAAACCACTCAATCTTTAAAATCATATCAATTTAATAAAATAAGCATTATTACTTATAAACTTTACATATTTTGACAAAAAAATGTCCACTTTTCGTGTTGTTTGCTTTACTTTATTACAATATAATGTATTTATTTGTATGTAGAATTTTATATGATCCTTTCAAAATAGTTTTGTTTTTGTTTTGAAACAATTGTTAAAAAGCAATTAGAAAATAGTAATAAAATTAATTATTTCAATATAAACAATAGTTTATTTTTTGATAATAATAAAATGAATTATTTCAAAAGAAATTTGAAATATTTTGGAAATTGAAACTCAAATTAGAATTAGAATGGATTAAAGATATTCTTTTATTTCGTCAGATAATCAGGATCGCCGAAGCCGTTCCCAATAGCTTGGCTCTATAATTAACGAAATTAGCGAGCGATTTCGTCGTCGTCGTCGTCGTCGTTGGATGAACTTTCACGAGCGCAAATTATATTTTCCTAAGACGTCCTCCGATGTCCATCGTCGAGTTGAGAAGAGATCATTTTCGAAGAAGCCGAATGAAATAATGCAATTTGAAAACCTATATGTATATGTATTTCTTGTGAGTGAAGCGAGCTTCAATAATATTTTGTTTGCGCAGCTTAATTGCAGCCTTCCTCCTTCTAATTACACACATTATTGATCACTTATTAATTACCTCCGCTTACTGGCGCGCTAATACTCTACAGACATGTTTTCCACTCATCATCGTAATCATCTCAACGATCATCATCATCATCATCATGATGATGATGATCCTCATCCTCGAGGAGGAGATCTACACGAACGCACCGGCAACGTCCACTTCTACTCCACTATCTGGATGACCTTTTCCCCGCGCTTGTTACGTAAAAGACAATAAATAAATCCGCATCGTTGTCATTATCTAAATGGGTTATAATTGCGGGGTCCTTCTTTTTTTGTAGCGATTCCCATGAACGCAATCCTGACTACGATTAATCATGCCGCGCATTTCTTTTTATTTATTTCGTTTTTCAGAGCAGATGACCGATAGCACCGTAGTTGCATCGCCTGCAACCAAAAACGAGGAAGAACAGAAGAAGAAATTTGTTCCTCGATCATTGTGTAATTGCTTTGGGTTTCAATTTTTATCGCATACCCGGTTGAAAGTAAGATCGACGCACGAATCCTTTTCGGAAACGATTTTTTAAACGGTTCTGCGTGCGTGCGATTAGGATTATACTATTCACTTTCGGCGGAGGATTTTAACGATGAAAGTTGATAATTCACTCAATTACAAACAGAAATGGAAAGAAAGAAAGATGAAAAAAAAAACGATTAACGCTCTTTTGAGTCAGAGGCAAACACGTAAACATCTCGAGATGTTAATCAACCGATGCAATAGATTTATTTTTATACTCTGTTGCTATTCGTAATTTTCAGTGTATTTACATGCATAATTAGAATAAATATTGAAGACTAGACTCAAAATATTATCATTTTGATATAAAGTTTTAAATTTTTATAAATAAAGTTTGAATAATTTGAAAAGTTGTATACTTGAAACTTGTTTTCGCAAAATTATATAATATTTATAATATAAAAAAGTTATATTATTCAGGAAAATATTCTTTAATTCATGATTAATAATTCTAATTGAAATTGTATTTGAATTTTTTAATGAATTTTCTTTAATAATTCTATATTTATTGATCGTTTAAAGTAAGTTTTGATAATGCAAGGTGAAAATTTAGATTTGTAATACTCACAGTTATTTTCGTTTAAATATAGAGAATATAATAGTCCCATGGATGAATAACTGAACTTGGCACAAATACTATTTCGGTATTGTTATTAAACAACGCATGCAGCTTTGGTTGATTAAGAAGTAGGCGAGTTGTTACGAGGAATAATGCAAACAGGATCAACTTGCTGCAAAGAACATCACGTTCTTGGGTCTCTCGGTGTTTTTGTTATCAATTTGGCACGGAGCGAGGAATGTTGGACTTTGCGCGCCGAAAGTGCGCTCGCTCTGACCTCAGACTTCACTAATTGTGGCCGCAAACCGAAATCCACACTGACGTCTTAAGCAAACACACTTATCGAATCTTCCGACGATTGCGATACACCACTTCGAGTAAAACTCGAAACTAACAAAGAAAAAGCTCACCTCTTCGGCTTCATCCTGAAGCGCTCTCAGTCTGCTTAACTCCTTCAGACGTTCCTTTCGTTCGCACGCGAGGTGCTCCAGCCGTGTGGCCACCTTCTGCATAGTTGCAAACGATTTCCTGGCGGATTCAACGCCTCTTCGCACGTCACCGCTCCCAGATAACCACTGCGCTCGTTCCTCTAAACTGGCCAAAGTCCCTGGTCCCTCCTGCCTGACACCTTTCAGTACCTCCAACTGAACTGCCTGAGCGATTTGTCTGCGAAAACCGGCATACATTTTAGTACGGTGCGCGCATAACGATCTCCTCATTATTTCCGCATTTGAATTCTCGGTCAAAAACAGCCATAAAAACGGGGAGCAATAAAAAAAGGACTGTCTACCTGCACTGATGGTTTAAGAATCTCCTTGTTATTTGGTAAGGGATTTCTTCGTGTCTGAGCTGTGACAGAGCGGAGAGCAGAGCCCTACCGGCAGTGCGGCACATCACGAGGAACGGCTCCAGTTGCCGGAAGAACTCGACCCATTCCAGCTGATCGTGCTGGGTGGAAGAGCCTCCGCAGCTTGCAGGAGTTTGCTCCTTGCTGATGAATTTCTGCAGGGTTTCCTCGTCGCTCACCAAGTTGGCCTTCATCGAAAGATGTAAATTTAAAGTAAAGCGAAATAAAGATAAAACTGTTTCGTACCTGAGTACGACTGCTGAGACCCTTGAACATTTTCTTGGATACGCTCGGCCTCCACACGATAATTCGCGACAACCTGATGTGATTCTGCAGTAAACACACCGCTCTATCCAAAGTTTCCAGAACCACGTTCTGTTCGTCGTTCTCGGCCAGCAATAAAATGGTGAACCCTTTTTCTGAGTACTCCGCTCTAAAACACAACACATTTATGATTTTAAATATTAAGAAGCAGAGAAAATTATTAAATTCAATGCAAAGTTACAGTTCCGGGCAAATATTGAACTGGCGTTTGCAATTAGGTGTTAAATGCATTGGACAATGACCTACCTTGGTATGGAGGCGTAGTAGAGGAACAGCTTAGCTATTTCGAACTTGTTGAGGCCGGCTCTAGCTATGCATTCGGCGTAGCAGAGGATTATCGGTCTACCTTCGGTGTCCACTGTTCCTGCAAAATATACGTACATAGGTATAAAAATCGATTCATTTTGCGTCATATCATTGCATAAGATGAATCTGCGTTTTTCAGATTGTCTATTTATTTGTTTGTTTGTTTGTGTGAATGCGTATTATTATTGAACAGGTTCCGGTTTTGGAAGGCACGCGGCTAAAGCTAATCCATCCATCCCACGTGTTTTCCGCGGCACGTGGAGGGCCGAATCGATGGTGCTGATGATGATGGCCCGTGGTGCTAGCAATGAAGACGGAAGAAGAGATGGATAGAAAAAGAGGGAGACGGTATTGGTGATGGTGGGGTGTTTGTGTGGAAAGCGGCGCTTTGGCTCCGATTCTCACGGCCCTGTGACCTGACTCCAAGAGAGCCCTGATTACCATAGATTTATCTTCGGACTCCTGGTGCTCCCACACGCCTAGAACGAATTCTAAAAAATAGTCGATGAAAACGAGAAACGGAGACACCTGTTTTTCGGCACTTGCACCGAATCATTACCGCTCTCGGACACGCGAATTCCTCCGTCTCTTATCACTTTCCAACCGTAAATCAACGTGCGATTTACTGCATCAGGAACTGCGGCCGCCGCCGCTCCGACACACTATTATTCTCTCGAAAGGAATCGAAAATGTAAATATCACACGTGTCTTACGCAACGCTTTCCTTCCTCCTAATAACAACAGCAACAACAATAACCGGGCGACATCGCTTCTTCTGATCTTATAATCATCATCATCATCATCTTGCAAAGTAAGGTGCGTTCATCGCGGCATATCCATCCGGTCAGTTGGTTATGGGTGCAAGTGATCTTTGACACCGAAGGGGGGCCCGTCCGTTTCCGCATACCGCGCGCGGCCAACAACACCGAAGACCTCTTCAGCACTGGGTCAATCGATAACTCATCAATTACATCGCCTATCTTGGCGCCTCGAAGTACAATCGGATGGACCTTTTATCCGCTTCCATAAAGTTTCTGAGGTCTTCGCACATCATCTTCCATTCTATTCATCTTCACACAAAGCGCACCATAATAGCACAATTAAAAACGCATAAGCATTCTCTTCATTCCTTCATATTTCAAAACTTCAACTCGCTCATTTATTTCATCAACAATCTAATATTTATATCCAACAAGAACAATTTACAAATTAAATCTCATTTATATTGTAACATTAATATCAAAAAGTGAATGTATATTTACACATTATAATTTATAGAGGACACAGATTAATAATAACAACATTTATAATCGAACTAAAACAAATTATTAATTATGATTTAATAAATTCCTTGAATCATTTTCAATCGTATACATACAATATTTATATTTTTATTAATTTATTAATTAACTCAATATATTACAATTTTCATAAAACTATAGTTTAGTTTTTTCGAAATAAACATTTGAATAAATATGATTTTTCATGGAAATAATGTGACAATTAATGATGAGCTTTTAGTTTTGGTGAAATATATGAAGTGGTTAGTATGAAATAGGAAGAATGAAGCAGTGCCTGAATCGTGAGAGACGATGCAAATGCACAATAATTGCGTCTGATCGTTTTGCGAAACAGAAGGAAGTTCTGATGCGGCGAGATTAATTTGCGGATTGTGGGTCACACAATGGTCGCACATGCACAATACATGAAATGATAAGTCGCATAATCCTCGAACGTTGCATAATCCCCCGTGTCTCTTTGGCGTATGTCCACCGATGCCGCTGGAGGTGAAGGGAGAAGAAAGAGGAGGAATGCATTGCAAAATCAATTGTATGCTTGCGAATTGTGTATGTGTTTCGTGTGTCACGCCCTGGGAGTCGGGGTCGTGAGTTGAGCTGAAGCCTCTCCTCCACCTCAACCTCTTCAAACCGTAGTTGCCGCCGCCGCTGCCTCCTCCCGGTTATTATTAACAAAATCTTAATCAATTGCAAAAACAAAGGGGGAAGATTGAAGGCGATGATAAACCGCCCACCAGAAGAGATAGATCCGCGCGCACTTCGACCATTGCTCAATGCTCCCAACGAAAGAACTCTCCACTATCTGCTCGGAGTGATCTATGCATGCGGCGGGCGGTCGCGGCGGCGACGGCGGCATTCCTCCTCGCTCGTTCTCCCAGCCGAGCCTCGATGTTTCTTTCTACCATTTCTAAATTTGATAATTCCATACTTTTACGTAATGGCAGAATTGCGCAAAAATTCATTTCTTCGCCACGCGGCGCTGGGAAGTCCCAAGAAAGGCAGCGCCGTCGGGCCACCGAACAACAATCGATCCCCGTTTTCCTTACAACTCTAATTCCTTTTTTCGGTCGATTTGCTTTTGGTTAGCTTTGTTTCTTATTTGCTCTGCGGCCTGCAGTAGTTGGCTCTTCTTCCTCCTCCGCAGCGGCGGCGAGTGAGTAATGAAGCGAACACGAGCAGAGAAAGTATTCCTAATGGCATTTTATTACCTGGCAAATTGATCCCAGACATGAGCAGCTTCTCGGGCAGATCCGTGATCCTCGTGGGCCTGAACAGCTCTTGGGATTTTCTAGACGCGGCCCCTTTAAGCAAGAACAAAGAAAAAAAACAATAAACAAAATGAACAAGACTAAATCACTTATGTTACTACTACTTCTATGATTACTACTGTTTCAATCATCATCATTTTCTTTCTTACCAGTTATTTTTTGATTATCGCAGAATTCAACAAATCTCAAATAATTTATTATCTTCAGGTAAAAGATTATCTTGTCTTCCTCATAATCTCCGTAAAATTAATAATCGGAATTTGCAGGAAAGATTATTTTTGTCCGTGTTCTGAATATTGTAAATAGCGAACGTTTGAAAGTCCTTTTGGTACAATTTATACTGGTAATTATGTTATTAATAAGGCGCTCCGGGAATTCAGTTCCACCTATGTTGGATGTGTTTCATCCACGGATTCGCTCCTGTCTGGTAAATGGAAACTACGACGAAGGTGGAAGAGGAAGAGAAGAAGCAGTGGAGCTCACGAGGCGGCTCGAATCCATTGACCTCGGCATGTCTACTAGGCCCGAAATGGAAACCAGTAATTGTCGACAATAAAACGCCGTTCTCTGTTTCCTGAATATCGTGATTTATTTTCGAAAAAAAAAAAGAAAACGGCATTAAAGAAAAATTGTATACACAAGATGGAAAGAGACGCGAGAAAAACAGAAGCCGCTAATTATATCCATCAGGGGGAATTTTGTGCCAGAACCAGATTACAGTTCACATCACTTCGATACTTGAGGAATTCCTCAATGATGAAAGAAAATTATTAATTTATTATAGATTCCATTAGAATTACTCTATTTAATATAATAACAATATTTTCAAAAAATTCTATAAAAGGAAAATGGATGTTAAAATCCATATTTCCAATGCTCGTTTAACTATTGGAAAGGCGTAATTTTCCAGTTCCAGTTAGTTTTTCCTTGATAATTAGAAATACGCAGAAAGAGATTCCTTGACATTTTTGCGCGAAACTATGTGAAAAATCTGTAACCTTTTCGCTTCTCAATGGTGCACGATCGACAAGTAAACTAAGCTTAATTAATGGCTGAAACTATAATTTCCACCACCGATAATCCAATTTTTCCGCCTTTCCAGAAGTGATCGGAACGAGAATGGAAATATATAAAAAAAAATAATAAGGAAAATGCACGACCAGAAGCCGCCAATTACCTGAGAATCGTTTAAACGATTGGCTGGCATTTTGCGGATTAGGCTCGAGGCTCGAGACCAATTTTCTTGTCGCGCGCGCGCAAGGATGTGCAATTACGCAAAGAAATCCTGAAAATCCTAGATCCCAATCTCTCTCCACATCTCTTTCTCTCCCACACGTATGTGACCAGTTGTAATTATATGAACGTTCGATGAAGATTTATGGCTTCATTATTTTTCGCGCGCCGAGATGCTGAACGAAAAAAAAGTAAATAAAATAATCGACAGGTGGGAAAACACGCGACAATCTCTGACCGGACGCTCTTCGCGCTGCTCTTCGGATCGCCGCCAAGAGGAGATCTCTCAATCAGGCATGGGGCTTCTTTTTTGTTGTTGGACAAAACGCCAATTTACATTCCGTTTAGAAATTTACTTTCTTCTGCACGCTTATCGCAGCAGCATCATCTATTACGGAGACGCATCTGCCGCGGAGAGCATCAAAGAAGTTTTGTTTTGCATATTATAAACCTGATTTCATTTATTATTAACATCTGCATAATACTCTGCATTTATCAATGATGGATTAATCTAAATAATTTACATATGTATAAATAAAAAAATCTCATATTTCAAATAATTTTGTCAATTAGAAATAATTGATCAGTCAATGAAAACGAAAACGTTTTGCTATAATGGAAAGTCGTGTTTATAATATGTCTTAAAATAAGAATGTTGTGTTTTCGTGTAGTTTTAATTGAATCAGGCCGGAAACGCGGACTCCGAAAATCTGGAGTAGATCTAAAAGATTTAGTGAAACATTAAAAAGTCCTAATAAACCGCGTCTGCTCGTGTAGGTACGTTAGTTTGTGTATGTTTGTATGTGATTATAGAAAGTAAGATTCGTAAAATTGGATCGACGTATGAGCGTGTGTGTACGATTAGAGGAGAAGAAAAGAAGTAAAAAGAAATACAGAGAAGCAAATCGAAATTGGATTTCCTACTTTCAGATTCCCTGCGTTCGGATTGCAATAGATTACAAAAAAATTATGGAACTTAGTCTAGGAACTTATCGAAAACAGTCCACCTGCTTGGATTAATGGGAAATTATAGAATTTAATTTTGGTTTGAAACGGAAGAAATCGATGTTCAATAAATTAAATCAATGCACCACGAAGAAAACCGGGACAATTGTTGACCCGCTTCAACTAAACAAGGAATCGAATTGTGCAGTAATAAGTTAACAGCCGAAAGGTCGCATAACTCCTTTTTTTCTTCTTCTTCTTTTCAAACTATACTCCTCTTTTGTTTTACTTTTCTTTTCCTTGTTATTTCTCTCCTTTTTCCACGATATCTCCATGCGCGCTCATCATCGCTCGTCCATCAATTCCAAAACGGGCCCGAACTGGGACACACCGCAACTTTTAATGCCAATTAGAAATAGGAGGTTCGGACGACGATCGATGCGAAGAAGTAGCAGAAGCAATAAAAAAGAAGATAGAATTGAACGATGCATCGGCTAAAATAATCATAAATCTGCTGGGGATTCGAAGAAAACGAGCCTAATTAATTGGGATCGGGGTTTTTAGCAATTACGCGATTTCCCAGGCGAGCGGTTTTTCTCTTACTCTATCTAGGTTTATTTCAACATTCAAATTGATGGACTACAACAACAACAAACAAAATGTCTATGGGCTAATGGCTGTAATGGCTATGACCTAAATAACTATGCGCTCAGATTATTTACTTTTTTATTTCCTACAAAACTTTTTCATTTTATAGTAAAATATATCTAATGAATATTTATTTAATTTTATTATACATACTGCAAAAACTCCCACATAAAATTTATTGAATTCAAAATAGATAATTTATTATTAAAATTGTAAGAAATGAAAATTTGAAACTTTTGAAATGTAATAATGAATTTGCTAAGCATCTGGTAGATACAGAAGAGAGAAATAATAAAAAAAAAGAAGTGAATGAAACTGGAAGGCGTTTCGCGATCGGAGCTCAATCATCGCATGCAAATTAATTTAATATCATTTTCTAAATGAAACGAATTCACGCGGATTACGGAGTGTGTAATTTATTTAATGGGCGGCCTTCGCCGTGTGTTCCGATTTAATTGGTTGGGGGGATTGATTTTAAACGGTGCGCGCAGACCGGAAGAATTCCGGTATTAATTCTCTTCAACCCATAAAAGAAATGGATTGAATCATTTAGTAAAGGATCGACCGTAGGGCTAAGTGTTAGTTATTAGGAAGGCATGGAATCCGAGGTAGAACCATGTTCGCATGGGTTTTAAAATCCAAGAACAACAACTGCGGCGTCGAAGAGCTATTCGCAATATTCCATTACGGTGGATGCCCAAATACGGTGGGTTTCGAGTTATAAAAGCTGCGGTTTTGTATACTGCACACTCACATTCACCATGGATCGAAAGAAAAGGAAAAGAGGAAGGAAACGAGCCGAAAAGAAAAGAGAGAAATATCGCAATAACAAAATACGCTTCGTCAAAAAATAAAGAATTTTGCAAAGACCGCAACGTTTTATTCATGTTACCCGACGAGATTGTAAATGAAATTACTACTCTGCATTTCGCAGATTTCTTCCTTTTACTTTCCATCAAGCGCTATACCCACTACATACATATATAGTGAACATTCCTCGCGCAAAAATCGGGACATGCAAATTTCTAGATGTAATCCCAATGCATAATGCAAACAATTTTTCATCATTAAACTATTGTCGAATTTATCCAATTACATCGAAATTCGTATTTTCACCTGAAGAATTTCTTTATTTTTTTCTTCTACGGTGTGAACGAAGATTGAATCCACCATTGTGTTCATTCGTATTCAAAACCCATAGATGTTCTCGTAGGCAATAATATTTGAATAATTTCCGATCCGTTCCGCATGCAAATTTCCTAACGCATTCCATCTTCCTTTTCTTTCATCCTTTCTCGGATGGCGCCAAAAACCATCCCTAAACACCAACTTAACTTTTTTTTTTCAATAGATCTGAAAAAGGTTCATTTTGATGACTTCTTCGTAGGAAGTCGTAAATGAAACGCGGAAACCCATAAACTAATTTACGATCTTCTACTTTAACCAAGATTTTTATGATAAGTAACAAAAAAAAATAGATTTAATATAATATAATTAAAAATGTTGAACTAATAAATTTGATAATTGACTAATTATTTAAAATTAATATTTGTTAATACCTAAATAAATAAATTAAATTTTACACTTACCTTCCACAAAAATTCACATCTCATCACAAACTTTAATTCCTCCTAATCACATGATATTTTCAAAAAACATAAATTTCACTTCTTTATCATCTCAAATTTTCCAAGCCAAAAATGAAGGAATTAAGAAGACAATTAATTAATCACAAAATTTCGAATCGCATAATTTACAAAATAATTGTTCTAATTTAAAAAAAAATAATTAAACTTGACCCAATTTTTTTTTGTTTTCTCTATTACTTTTTCTTTATAGCAAACATAACAATTCTAGATCTTAATAAAAACAAGTTTTTAATAAATTTGAAATTTCTTAAATATAGATACTTTTTGTTGTTATTTTAAATGAATGTTTGTACAGGTAAAGTACGGATTATGTGCTTAGCGTTTGAAGTTTTGAAGCGTTGATAAAGATAAAGTGTGATGAATTGTGTAAAGTTGAGATTGCGGTGCGATTGGATGTCGTGGCGATTCGCAATCATAAATCCCATTAAAGCCCCATCAATTACGTATTATGAAGGAGTACCATTTGTCAGCGAGGTAAAGTGGATTAGACCGACGGATCTCATGGTAATCCGATACGTCGAGAAGCTCGAGTTTAAAGACTTAATTCGATCCAATTTTGAAGTATTTTAAAGTGTTTATATTATTGAATCGTTATTGCATAAAGATTGATTCTTCATTCATCCACTTCAATCGCTCTTCTCTAACTGTTCTTTAAAAAGATGTGTTACCAAATGCACAAGTCGCTCTCACCCACCGACGTTTCGTCTCGTATCGTCGTTGCGTAATCGGAATGCAGAAAAAGAGAATAAATAGAAGGATGAGGAGGTTCGATCTTGTGTTTGAATATTATTAGTATCAATATATAGACAAATAATGAGTAAACATAATTTAGTCGTGGCAGTAAATTGTTGAGGCGGCCTCTGCTTCCTTCCCACATGCCGAATGGGCTTTAGATAAACACTTGCTGCTTATAAAGTGACATCTATTTGTTAATTTGCATAAGACCTGCGCCCGGATAAAATGGCTTTCAGTTATTAATGTAAATATATCGACAACATGTGTCGGTGTCGGCGCTGCGAGCGCGCAGGTGAAACCATCGACTTCTTCGCTTTTGCCTGCCGTTTTCTGCGCTCCTCTTGTTGTTTATTCACTCGACCGTTTCGTTTTCTTCGATTCATTGTTTATTTTTCTTTTGTGCTCATATACAGTACGTCGCGCACTATATGGGCCCACACACACCAGAATTACTCAATCGCCCATTACTCATTTTCATTTGCACGCGATTATTCCTACTTCTGAAATGACATCAATTAATAGAAAATCTAAACAAAATTCAATTTGAAACTCATCACATTTTGTTAAAAACAACAATTAATTGTTATTAAATGGTACGTTTAAGTCGTAATTGCTTATTATTTCAAATAAACATCTTAAGGTCAACTTTCTAAACAATTATGACAAAATACAATGCAAATGTAATTAACGTAACCATTCTTAAACAAAAATCTTATAATATTTTTGTCAAATTTATACGAAATTTTCACTAAAATAATTTAAAATTACAAAAAATTTACTTCTTCAAAACGGTTTCCACAACTAAATAACTAAAGCCAAATGTAAAGAGTTTTAAATTGTATATACAAAAATATTTGTTTCACCTAATTATTCATATTTAGAAATATTTATTTAAATTAAAAATAGATTTTTGTGAATGATTCAATTAATGTTTATAGAAAATGTTGGATTAATTAAGTGAGAGAAAAAGAGGTCAATTGTGATGAATATGTGAAATAGTTTCTTCCTTTTCATACATCATATTTCGCGTGGTCCGAGATTAGAAAATAGCATTTGGATAGGATCCAGAGAACGCCGTTCCCCATTCTTCCGATCGCCACGAGACCTGATTTTAACAGGTGAACAACACGAATTCCAACCACTTCAACGAAATGATTTATACCAGGAGATTAGTTCCAGCCCAGAGACAACAGTAGCCAGCATTCTCTTGGTTCAAAGACACTCAATATTACATTTTTTTTTTGTATTAAGCAGCGATCGTTTCCCATTCGGACCCAATACTCTTTTAATCAAATTACATATAAAGGAATGCAATCGCCGAGGTGTTTCGCTCCGCGTCCCAAATACATAACTCTAAACGCAATAAATTATATAACAGCCGAACAGATAATATGCGGCCCAGAACGCCAACGCTCGCGCATTCGTGTCCTACGCACGTGGTCGCACATGCATGCACCTTCTCTCAACCACTTTCGTCCTCTCCACCAAAAAAACAATAAAAAAAAACAAAATCTCTTCTTAATCAACGGCAAAACGCGAATCTCGATCGAGAGGTGTTGTGCGAATCGATTATTCTCGCCTCGAGGCTTCTTCTCTTTTTCCCCCATTTATTTACATGCAACTTGTGTGTGAGCGAAATGATAAATAAACGTGTAAATTCCGGACCTGCGGCTATCACCACCATCCTGACGCGTTTATTTCTGAAAATTTTCAATCGACAATTCCGAATTGCCGATAGATCATTTTGAACGACGATTAGCTCTTTGCGCAAACAGCTTCGATGCTTTCACCTCCAACATTCCGCTTAATTGAAACAGCTTCTTTATTTCCCTTCGCAAATAACAGACATGTCATGTACACCTGTGTATATCCTCGATGCTCTGATCGAAAAGACTATTTCAATTGGATAATCATTCAAGAAAATCAAAGCATTCAGCAAATTAAATAAATTAATTATGTGATGTACAATTTAAGATTATATAGAAATTATTTGATTTTAAGATTGCTCAAGACAATTCTAATATCAGCTGTAAATTACGGTATTTAATGTCTTTAAGTTGTAATAAATCCATCAAGAAAAATTTTACTTTCAATTAAAGTGAACTGTAAACTTTACAACGGTCTGAAACATGGTCAATTTCAAGAAAGAATTTGTTATGAACCGTTAGATGTGTTTTTCTATGAAGAAGGTTTTAAAATTATTTCAAGACGTTTTCACAACCATTGCATCATTAAAAAGTGTGAATCTCGAATATTCAGTGTCCAATAATGTAAAATCAAAGTTTAATAAATTAAATTAATTATAATTATATAAGCTTTCAATAATGGGATTTTATTTTCTTAAAAGAAATCTGAAATGATTTATTTCATATTATTAAAACTATCATCATGTAAGTCTGGAATAAAGGTTGTAGGAATGCATTCATGTAGTTCTTTGAAGATTTTGTATGGAATTAGGATGACGCTTCGAGGGAAGGATACAAAAAAAGGGTTTTGATTGTGGCGAGTAATAAAGATTATGGAATTCCATGAAGCCGGCTATAAACTATGTTTTTCGGATCATCCACCGAGAGTGTGACTTTCACCTCGATCTATGCTCTCGATGGAGTGCAGAAGAAGGAGAGTGAAAAGGACCGCTGAAGGGTGTCACGGAGTGCGCTCGCTCGTTCGTTCGTTCATTTCCTTTTCCCGGTCTTCGGCCCCGGAGGTTGTCTTCCACAAACCAGGAAATCCGAGAAATCCGGAGAACGAGAAGCCCATATGAGGCGATTTTTGATCAACCCAAGAGATTGCATCAATTATTATTATTATTATTTACCAGCGCTGAAATGTCACGATGATTAGAAACAAAACAACAACAGAGAGAGAAAAAAAAGAGTGTCCGTCCATTATATTTGCATGCCAATCTTCTGGTAATGAGGGCTCTTCAGCGCGGAATACGCCGCCGGTCAAATTAATGGATTTCTAATCTCCTCTCATCCGAATACAGGCAAATCACCGATCATAGGAAACGTTATTCCATATATACATAAAAAAAATAAAAAGTGATTCGTTTTCCCAACTGCATTTCCAATAGTCAACGTGTTTATCTCGATTATCCATTACCCGAACACTACTAATGGGAGCTACAAATTTCGAGATTACCACGAATATAATTTTAACCCAATTAAAGAACTCTTCCTCGTTGCTACTCCCATAACATCACAATGTAATCTAATCTTTGAGCGCACACAACAGTAAATAAACTGAGCACTTACTTCAATGTAGTTTACATTCAAAATCTCAACAACAAACACTCACATTTCTTATTGTTTTTATATTTTCTTCACAAACAGAAGAATAATGTAATAGTTATTCCAGGTTATTGCAAGAATCTAATCCATAATAATGTTAGATGTAAATAATATTTATCACTAATTTAATACAGATCAAGATTCTTAAAGTTTGAATCGAAATAAATTTAGTTTCAAGAAAAATGTCTTACCTGAGTTTAGAGAGTCTTTGTCGTCGTCTTCGTCGCTGTCGATGTGGGGAATGGATCCGGCGAACTCGAACATGGGACTCGTCTGTTGAACTGCGGCGGATGGTTGCTGAAGTTGGACGAGATCTCCGTGGGGTTTGGGACCGCAGGGGCAGTGGCACGAGCAGACGGAGCACTCGGCTCCATCCATTGGAGAGTACCTGAGGCACTGGGGACATGGAAAGGTGAGGTCATCCAGAGGCACCCTATCCACGGCGTGCTCAATGGAGACCAGAAGGTTTTGCAGAAATTCCGGAAGATCCTCGACGTCCATCTGGGAGTCGTCCAGATCGATGGATGTGGACAAGGTGGAAGTGCACATGGCGGTGGCCAGCACCCTGCTCTCGATATCCTCAAGACGTTTGCTCACCAGGACGAGCTCTACTCCACCTTCTTCCGTCGTCGTCTTCAGACGGAGGTAGCAGTCCCTGTGGCGGATCTGGGTCGGACACAACGGACCTAAATGAACAATTATACCAGTCTCCCCCAGACACAACGGCCATCCCTTCGGAGAGCAAGCGCTGTCTCCACTCTCATCCTGCAACAGCAATAAAAGAAAAACAACAATAAAAAAAACTGAACCAATTCAATCGCACCAAGTTTCAAAGCCAAAGGGTATATTTGCTCAAGATATCATCTACTACATCGCAGTTTCGCTTCATTTTCGTTTTTTTTTTTTTTGCGCTAATCCGAGTCAAGTTATTAATCATACCGTGGCATGACTTGAACCAGATCTTAATGACCGCAAACAGACACATCATGTGTGGTGTTGTTGCCATCCACGCGCACTTTCATTCATCTCCGACCATCATCGTCAGAGCTTACTTTCAATTGTGCTCTTAATTTTTCGGCGTATACATCAATTTTAATGTAGGTTATTTGGCGGTTTTGAAAACTCATCGATCCAGCCAGCAATTAAACGAAAGTCCAAGACAAGAGTGAGACAGAGAGAGAGAGACACGACCGCCTTTTCAATTACACCGAATCAAAGAGTTTGCTGGTTGTTTGCGCGTGTCCGCATTGTCAAAACATCAATCAAAATTAATCGCTAATTATCGTTCAATTAATAATCAATTTCACCGTGCGAAGGGCGGAGGATTTCAAAAACAAGACTACACAACTTTTGTTCCACATCTCGCGCGATTTATAGTAGAAATTCATGTTCATCTGTTTTGCTTCTCTTCTCTTTATTGTTTTTTCTCTCTCTCTCTCACTATCTCTTCCATCATCATCTATTTCATCTCTTCAGATGTTCGTTTGTTTCTAGTGCCGCCTCAACCCTTCCTTCGGCTCATATTAAAATAGAAATCCGCAAATACCTTAACTTAATTTACACGTATGGACAGGCCAATCAATCAGCTGAAGGCATGCACTTTAAGAGCCAACAACACGAAAACCAAGGAATTGTTCGCTTCTTAAACTTTCATCTAATTCAATTATATATGGAGCTCAATACTTTACTATACACACACACACCTCATTAAACCATAGTTTGCAATCTTCCTACTCAATAATCAATATATTATTAACAGTTATACCATTAATCCATTTATAGGCAAAAACTATTATTGCCATTACTAATTGAATAACAACAGCAAAAAATATGAACCATTATTTGTAATTATCCTATATCATTATACTACACTGCAAATCCATTTAAAGGCAAAACTATTATTATCACTACTAATTGAATAATAAATTTAATTTTTTTATAATGAAAATACTCAAAACTTTATTATCGCTGAATGAAAAGTATATAATGATACAACTGAGATTGATGTTATTTTGTATTATTGTTGTTGTTGTTGCATCATTGACGCGTTGAAAAAAAAAGCAGTTATTATCTCAGCAATTTGAAGAATGAGAAAATGATGTTTTAAAAAGCATCTGTTTTATATATGTAATTTTGATGATAAATTGTTTCGGTGCGAGAATGATAAATCCTTTCGTTGGTTGCGAGTCCCATTGTGAATCCCGGCGCAACGGGAACTTAATATCGCATTAAAAGCATAAAGGAAAACGAAAACGCAAATGAAAATTGATACCGTCCATAAATCCAGCTTTCTACGTCCGAGGCGAGTGGGCAAAATCGCTGCGAGCTTCCAGGCTTCTTCTCGCGCGATTCCCTCGGAATTTCGAAAATTAAACCACACAGCCCACGGACGGACGATTCCGACATTCGATGCCTCCGTAATTTCACTGCTCTCCTCGCACCAACTACATCCATCAATTTCAAATACTTTAATTAGAACTTCACGAAGCCATCCATAACACATATACCATAGGTTTTTACCTTTCAATTATACTTAGCTTAATATTTTAACTAAATAAACCTCAATGTCTTTGTTTCATTAAATTCTTGATATATTTAAGATTTATTTACTTTGACAGTGATTTAGATACTGTAATTTCACAATGTTCTTTGTCATGACATTTTTAACGTGTATGATATCTTCAAAACTAAATCCGCCCATGAATCAACCGAGTTGGGCAAACGTTTTAATTAATCACGTTTTCCCAATCGCATTGATTTATCATCTGCTTTAGTTAATTGTAGATGAAGAAAGAACGAACCAAAAATCTGGGTTTGACGTCTCTGTTATTGTTATTGCAGTCCCCCGGACATCTGTCAATTAGTCAAATTGGATCGAGAGCATTGGAGGTGGTCCATTACAAAATACAACCACCTCCTCCTCATCATGATCATCATCATACTCTTACTTCTCCTTCTATGCTAATGGCAACAATGATGAATGCACCTCTCCTCCGATCGTGAAATTTTTGGTATAAATTTATTGAGATTTATGCGCGGCGAATGAATGAATGAATGACCGATCAAACGAATAATTGAATTAAAAAAATAAATAAACGCCGCCAGGAACGGAGAGTAAGTATGTCGAAAGGTGGAAGAGCGGAGTGGAGATTATTATACAGTTAAAAAGAACGAAGGTTTATTTTTCTTGCGTAAGAGTATCGAAAATAAATGACAGGCAGCCATCTGATAGATATACGCATGACTAATGACGACCAACTGTGTTTGATGATAACGGACATTCCTTTGCGTCCTTTTCATTTTGTTTGTTTTTGGGTGGAATTGGTGGAAAAAGCAGAAAGAAAGAAGTGTCGGAGGAAGGTGAATAAAGGCGCGTGCATTCAATTAGGATGCAATAAATGTCAGCTTGATGTAATGGTACGAGGCACGTGAATGGGATCCGTTTGATGGACGGCGACTCCTCTTCTTTTCGGTGTTATGTCGGATCCTTATTTATTTGGTCTCGGAGACAGGTTTATCGACTCCTCTCACTCTGTGTGTCTCTCGCCAAACCCAGAAGAGAAACAGACGTCATCGGACAAATGCAAATGTTACCATTATTATTATTATTGCTTATTTACATCTCGCATTTAGAGTTCCGTAATTTTAGAAAGCACGCGGATAATTGAGCGTCCTTTGTCCGAATCTATATTTGGTTCTTGTCAACTGTTTGCGTGCAGGGAACGGAAGGAACGAGAACCGGAAGCTGTTGCTGCTGCTGCAGCTACTCTTCCTTCATCTTTACCTTTACCATCCAACCATTCTTCTACTACGACAATCCGAGAAGAGGAATATAAATATGACGGCGATGATGGCACATAAATACCGTGGAAATTGCACAGCGGATACTTTCTTATCGTGACCGAATGGTCGGTTGGTAGCGCGTTTCTCATTGTTGTCGATCGTTTTTCACAGCGACAACAAAAAGGTACGTCTTTTCGATGGTCTCCGAAATTGCGCAAAATTATTAACATCTCTCGCTGTTTGGAGCTCCAGGCTCAGAACACAAGAAAACCGCTAGTTTAGTTTCCTAGATGAAGGATCCCCTTCGGGGATCGGCAGCAACTCTTCAATTTCCCACCGCCAAAAGATTTGAATAATCCAAGAGCAGTTCTTGCAATTTCATTAATTTTTAAATAAAATTAAACTTTTTCAAACTTTTCTTACTTTTGCAAAATTTTCATCACTATAATTCATATATTTACAAAATCAGTATTTTTTTATAATAAATTAGAAATATTTTAAATATTGACTGTTCATTGTAAAATACTAGATATTGACTCAAATAAAGTATATAGATTCATCTTCAAAGTTATATTATTATTGATAGTTGTTGATAAATTTATTTAAATTTAAACTATAACATTGGATGTATTTGAGAGTTTGACGATCATTCATCATCTTATCTTTACAAATCTTCAGATTCTCACATTCCCACAATGAATCATTCAGTTGACAAGTTACGTAACGAGTCTTCAATACAATTTGAATAATCCCAGTGAATTCTTCTGACTTTTTGCTCATTTTTTAGCGAAAAATAAAGTATTGGAAACGAACCAGAGTATATATTCCATCGAGTCCATCGATGAAACGTTGTTTCGCATTAACCGTTGGATAAATCGCCCGTTTTCCTCTCGCTCGAGAGCAAAGCAAGCAAGAGAGTTCGTTCTCCCGTCGTTCCGAAAGAAATCCGAAAATTAAAATGTAATCGGCTTACTTTAATATATTTAATATAATTCATGTCAGTTGTAGAGGAGATTAGAAGACTGCTCGTTCTCGGTTCAAATGCGGCATCGTGTATTTATTATACACACAAACACACTCGGTATCAGTAAATAGCGTGAATTCCGCTGCGGCTAATATAAAATTACAGAAAAGAGATTACGCACACAGACATTTATAAATATATATATATACAGATACAAATACACTGTTGGCACGACGATTTTCCTAACGGGAAATATAAAATATTAATTTTATTTACGATCCCATTACGTTATTGGAGCTATGTGGAAATGTTGCTCGAAAATACCGATCTACTTTCGGAACGGAGAAGACATTCTGCCATCCTGCTGAAGAACTTTTTAAACCGCATCCAAACCATACTGCTGTCTGCATATTACAGCAATTACGCAAAATCCACACGTATATTCCCATCCAGCACATATAATTTTTACTACCTTCACCTTCCTCTTCGCATCATGCAAAGCCATTTACTTTTCAGTAATTTATAGAAATGGTATATATTAAAATATAATTGCCCCTTTCTAATTATCTCGAACGCAAACTATGAACTAAATATCCAAAAAATATTACTTAAAAATTCTTTATATTTTTTTAAATTCTAACATTTTTAACTAAAATGTCTTCAAAATTAATAATTTTTCAATTTGGATAAAATGTTATATTATTTACATTACTTACTTATATACCAGTAAATTCACTTTAAAAAAAAAATTATAAAAACTTTGATTTCGAACTGAATTTTAATAAAAATCATAATTGCTTAAAATGAAAATTTCTAAAATATTTTTAAATTGTTCATTATTTAAGATCTTATTTGGGAACCATTGCATTATGACAAAAAGAAAAACAAACTTTAAAAATTTTCCTTGCACGTTCCAAAAGTTTTAAAAATTTCTAAAATATTTTAAAATTTCTTGATCAAAATTAATTTATTCAAGTTTTTTAGTACACTTTTAACTTGTGTAAAAAAAAGATTTTTGTGGGAACATCAGCGATCCATCATATTGCAATTTGCGGTGTGAAGAAACGACGAAAGATCGTATCGTCGCATAAATTTGCTGCGATGATGCTGAACTTTAAGGTTTTCCTGTCTTCATGTTGTTTGGAGGAGATGGATGAGGAAAAAGTGTAAAAGAAATAGGAAAAATAATAAATAGGAAAAAAAAAGCGATGTGCCGCAGAGCCACACGAAACTTTCATTTTAAAATTACACGTCTCTCGTGCGACCCGCCACCCAAGACGTACCTGTACGTCGAAACGATAGTAAAATTCACGTCTATTTATATATATACACATATATTTTTTATGATCGAGCCGTTTTACGAGATTTACACTTTGTAACCCGAGATCCAAAACACGTCTCGTTACAATTCTCGTCATGTATAAATTTCCGGAGACA